>OY992772.1:23780489-24208728 GCA_963921325.1 Logfia minima
CTACATCCAGTCGACCGCACACTTCTTCAACTGCTGGGCCTTCGGAGGTTCAGACTCCCGTGCATCCTCATCCTGATATTATAAAGCAACTTTTGGATCGGATGGAGGAGATGCAAAAGACTGTGCATGATCAAGCCAATCTCATTCAGTCACAAGCCGCCCTAATTGAAGCTCAAACGTCTAGAATCACAAAATTAGAGGATAGGTTTAGGGAGTTTGAGACCCGGTCTATTGGTCCGGGGGAGTCTGTTCCCGCCGGTCCATCAATAGAACCAATAGGACCGGGGTCAGAGTCTGTATCTGATGATGTACTAATTGAACCTTCTAATGAAATACCTTCTTTAGAGTACTTTCCTGTGCATCGGATTCCTGGCCAACCGAGACCGTTAGCAGTTGATTATTCTTGTGCAGACCTCTCGTTTATTCAACGCATGATAAACGAAGTCAATTCGGAAAATGATAGTGATAACTTTGAAGAAGATGCTGATTTTGAGGTTGAGGAGGAAGAGCTTGATGATGATGAGTTCTATGATGATGCTCCAATTATTGAGTTAGATTCTTCTGAAGACGAAACTGAAAATATTTCTGAGACTCAAGATGAAGGAACATCGGAGACTCCTATTCCTGATGATGAATCGATTGAGACCAAAGATGAAAGACTTGCTAAATGGTGGCCGCACGGAAAAGATGGGAAACAAGTGCCGGTCACCTGCAAATCATACAAGGTCACTGGAGTGTATACTGGACTGATAAAGAGTTGGAAGATCTCAAATGGATTATTTATGATCAAAAGGCTTGATGGTATCCAATATTTCAATAGATCTTTCTCAAAGCTGAGCACCTTGCCAAAAGGAGAAATCAATCGTCTCGCTCAGCTTGCTTTGATTAATCCTTCGAAAGACAATCGTGCCAACTTCATTCAATCTACGCTTCAACGTGAAATTCGCACTAAACGGTACAGTTTCATCAAACCGACATTGGGAACAAGAATTATATATAAGAAACGGTTAGATCCTGTCACCAAACAGCCATTGATTAAAATGCGTTATCCTCCGGCTGAGTGCTTGAAAAAGATACCTCTGGAGACAGTTCCCTTGGACTTTCTAAGAAGACTTCATTACTGGGAACTGGATGCTCATACTGGTGAGGCAGTTTTGATATTTGTGCCTGAAACCGAGCAACCAGAGAAGAGCTCACTTTATAACTTGAAGAAAACTCAATTCAGAGTTTTTGATCCGATGAGCTTAATAAATTTCTCTAAGAAAGATCTGAGAAAACTATTTGACAATCCGATTCGCTTCAATGAGAAGAACGTGATGAACAAGAAGTTCGCACTTCAATTTCAGAGGATTGTCAATGTGTGTGTGACACATGGAATACACGCTGGCGGTGTATTTCCAGCAGGCTGGGTTTGAACGAAGATCTTGAAGACCAAGCTGAAGACACGGGGGAGTTTGTTGATGCATCTTAGAGTGTATGTCAGTTGGTCTAGTCTGTACTGTTCAGTAAATGAAATAGACTTAGTGAAAATTACATTTTCTGTGTACTGCGACACAAGGCTTGTGTCGCATTAGTTATAGTTGCGACACAGTTCCTGTGTCGCATTAGTGATCTCTGCGACACAAGGCTTGTGTCGCAAAACGGCCAGTCTATTTAGTATAAATATCAAAGTTAGAGATATTTAGGGCAAGACATTTACACACACTTTATTCTCTGTATTTTGGCTGCTACATTTACATTGAGAGAATATTTTGGGTATTGAGAAATATAAAGTTTTATTCCTTTTGTTCATCATTTTGTTTAAACTTTATATCATTTGCTTGTGTTCTTGTCTCCTTATCCACTTGATTTGATTAAAAGATCACCTCATTGGGATCCACAAAAACTGATATCGCATAAATTGATTTAGGCGATATTGAGTTCAATATCGCTTAAAATTGAACAAATTGATGAGGTCTGATTGAAATTGGCGATATTGGAAATTAATCCGAGTTAAGCGACATTAGATAATATCGCACATGATATCGCATCTGATATTGCTATTTAGAAAATTGATCACAAGAGATATCATCACAATATCGCTTAAATTAAAACAATATGATTAATATCGCTTAGTTTTGGCGATTTTGGAAATTAATCCAATTCAAGCAATATTAGTTAATATCGCATGTTACATCGCACCTGATATCGCTTATATGAAGCGTTATAGCAATATCGCTTAGGCGATATTGCAATATCACCACAATATCGCCAAACGAACGGCACAAAACCCTATGGTCACAAAACGCATAAGAACAAGTTCTAAAACTTAACAATCAACACACAATGCAATAGGCAATACACAGAACCTTTTTACACTAGTTTTTTACTGCGTTTTGATAGGTTGGATACACAACAAACAATTTTGCACAAAACCGAATAACCCTCCCAATAATGCAGCATAAAAACTAAATAATAAGGCAATAGAAACATACCAATAGATGAGATAGATATAAACGAACACGGTGATGTGGTTTGATTGGAGTAAGGGTCGAAAACGAGAAGACAATCGAAGAAAAATGCAATATCGCCACAATCGCTTCACAATATCGCATGTAATATCGCAGAAGTGATTTTGAAAACGTATCGAATACTGTAACATACAGTTGTATATATACAAGTATATGATTAAGCGATATCAATAATATCGCATGCAATATCGCAAGCATTCAATTTCAAACAGTAACTTGTGACAAAACAATAAACTAATCAAAATAAAAAATTAAAAGGAAAAAGAAAATAAATAAAAAATTAAAATAAAAAAATTTTATATCTTATTTTATTTTATTTTATTTTATTTTTAATTTTTTTAAAAATAAAAATTTGAAAAGTAAAGAAAAATTAAACTTTACTTATTTTTGGTGACGAACTAGATGGTGTCGAATTAAGGATCATATTAGAAAGACAGATTCGCAAGACAATATCAAATTTTAATTCGATTATCAGTATAGTTGTCCAAATTTAAATTTAGCACACAAAGTTAACTAGCCAAAGAGACAATCAGTAACAAGACGATTATCGGTATTGTTTGTCCACTTAAACATGTAACATAATCAACTTCAAGCTTTAGCAGTTATTGTGAGAGTGAATAGGTCTCCGTGAATCCCACATAGATATACTCCTAGTATCAAGACATGCCCAAGACTTCGATTAGTTAGAGAAAGCATTTGAATTCAACATTTTTAAGAATCAAGCCAGCGGTGACAGGTCTGTACATACGTACAACAAAGCGACTTAAACTTGATTCAGGTGTAAGCAAAACCAGACTTGGTCAAACCATTTGGCGACCTTGTGAGGAATCTTTGATTTTATAAGATTTGAAAGTACTTTGACTTTTGTTTGCTTAGTTTTTGAAAGTATACTGACTGAGACCAGGTCTGTACAGACGTACAACAAAGGAAATAGACAACATAAATCCCCAAATGTTGTCATATACAAGCTCAAGTTAATAGAAGCATGGCAAGCTGATACATAAGAAATAGGACCCATTGTCATACATCATATGTTGGTCATCACAAAAGATTTAAACACAGATTAAGGTATTTCTTAGTTGCTCAAAGAAGAGTATGAAAATGCCTACCAATACATCGTGCAAGTAATCAGATGTCTGTAAGGACACGTATAACAAATACGAGATAAACCCACTGATACATCGAGGATAAAACTTAAGATTGACTTTTGAGGGGTGTCTCCTAATGTACTATCATCTCCCTAGTTGTTTATAGACACAACTGAACGTCTTTAACAGATGTTGCAATGTTGCTTTTCTTTAATCCTAGTAAGCATAAAGAATGGCTATTGCTCTTTTTTTTTTTTTTTACACAAAGAAACTATCAAATAAAGAATTAACTGTCACAACTTACTGTTTTATTTGAAAGAAAACGCAACCCAATCATGTCTATAAGATGGTTAAACCTAGTTCTAGAGAAGGCCTTGGTAAATAAGTCTGCATTTTGCTTATCTGTTTCTATTTGGACAAGGTCAATCAAATGCTTCTCATAACAATCCCGTATAAAATGAAACCTAATCTCTATGTGTTTGGTCTTAGAGTGTTGTACTGGATTTTTTAGTGATAGATATAGCAGCAGTATTATCAATATATAAAGGAGTCATAGTTAAGAGTAAACCGTAGTCACGAAGTTGGTGCTGAATCCACAAGATTTGTGAACAGCAACTGGCAGCCGCAATATATTCAACTTCTGCTGTTGAAGTAGAAACTGTCGTTTGCTTTTTGCATTGCCAAGATACTAAACGTGAACCGAGAAACTGGCATCCTCCTGACGTAGACTTCTTATCGATGCTACAGCCACCATAATCAGAATCCGAGTATGCGGTGAGAGCAAATGTCTTCTCTGTTGGATACCATAGACCTAGAGTAGGTCTATGTTTGAGATATCCAAATATCCGTTTAACTTCATTCAAATGAGAAACCTTGGGTTGAGACTGATATCTTGAACACAACGCAACATCAAATACTATATCAGGTCGAGAAGCTGTAAGATACATTAAAGATCCAATCATCGATCGATATAACTTTTCTTCACAGTCCTCCTCATCTTCAGTCGGTCCAAGATTGTGGTTTCTTGGAATGGGAGTTCCATACTCTCTACAATCATGCAACTTATAGCGTGTCAACATGTCGTTAACATACTTTGATTGATGAATGTAAGTGCCCTTTGATGATTGATCAACTTGAACACCCAAAAAGAATTTTAGCTCCCCCATCGCACTCATCTCAAATTCTGATTTCATGATTTTTTCAAAATGTCGACACAGAGATTCATCAGTTGAACCAAAAATGATATCATCCACGTAGACTTGAACTAGCAGTTGACTATTTTCAGTTCGCTTGATGAAAAGAGTGCTATCAATATGACCACGTTCAAACCCATTTTTAATCAAGTGCATTGCCAACCGATCATACCAAGCACGCGGAGCTTGATGAAGACCATAAAGAGCCTTATCCAACTTGCAGACATAGTCTGGGTTGACCGAATCCTCAAAACCAGGAGGTTGCCTGACATAAATTTCTTCAGCAACCTTACCGTACAAAAACGCACTTTTGACATCCAGCTGATAGACACAAAACCCCTTAAATGTCACATACGCTAAGAAGATACGAATAGATTCCATTCTTGCAACAGGCGCAAAAACTTCATCATAATCCAAACCTTCTTGTTGTGAATACCCTTGGACTACTAACCTAGCTTTATTGCGAATCACCACTCCCCTATCATCACGTTTGACTCGAAACTCCCAACGAGTTCCAATTGGGTGTACACCTCTTGGAAGTGGAACTAAATCCAAGACTCTCAGCTTCACAAATTGCTGCAACTCTTCTTGCATTGCAGAAACCCAAGGTGAATCCTTTAGAGTCTCATCAATCTTTGTTGGCTCAACTTGGGATAAAAAGCATTCTCCAATTGTAGCCTTTAGACATGCAAGATCATCAGGATCTTCAGAAGTTTCATCCGTATGATCATTCGTTGAAGAAGGTTTAGTTGCTTTGCTTCTAGTTAGAACACCTGCATTCACATCTCCAATAATGTTCTCAATTGAATGATTCTTATGAATACGAGAGACAGGTATTGGATAAGGTGTGAGGTTTGATTCCAAATTATTCAGCTTAACCTCTTGAGCTTGAGACTCCTCTTCATTTTCAGAGAGCATGTCTTCTACACCATCAACAGTAGCAGGAGAAGCTTCGGGCTGTTGATCTGCAGAAGAACTCTCAGGAATATCAGTAGACGAAGATGGTAGAAGATCAGTAGCAGCAGGAGTTGAAGACGGTGTGGATGAAGAATTATCCGTATTAAGATGCAAGCCATGAAGAAGCGTAACAACTTGATCCACTTCATTGAATTTCGGAAGATTGAATGATTAACAAGATGGTCATACTCAAACAACCAATCAGGACCTTTTCCTTTAGGAGACTCCGTGTATTTTAAACATTTTACCTCAAAATGCTCTTTAATCTTTCCCGTTTCCTTGTTGAAAACCCTCTTGTTAGGAGAATTAACCGAATACCCAAGAAATAATCCATCAAGTGCTTTTTCACCGAATTTAGAAACTTTATCTTTTGATATCAAAATGGTGCAAGGACATCCAAATGGTTCCAAAAATTTCAGGTTTGGCTTTCGGTTATTTAACAACTCATAGCAAGTCTTATTCTTCTTCTTGTTCATCAGAACACGGTTTAATAATAGCATGCCGTGTTAACTGCCTCTACCCAAAAAGTAATCGGCAAGTGTGAATCAGACAGCATAGAATGGGCGGTTTCAATGATTGTTCTATTCTTTCTCTCCACTACACCATTCTGTTGTGGAGTTCTTGCTGCACTAAACCGATGAACAATTCCTTTGCGTAGACAATATAATTCAAGAATTTTGTTCTTGAATTCCGTTCCATTATCACTACGTATCTTCTTTATCTTCAAGTTGCACCGATTCTCAAGTCTATCGAACAGATAGGTCAGTATATCTGGTGTTTCATCCTTTGTACGCAAAAAGTAAACCCATGAAAAACGAGAGTAGTCATCAGTTACTACCAAACAGTAGGATTTACCTCCAATACTCTTCGTACTTACAGGTCCAAACAAGTCCATGTGAAGTAATTCCAATGGAGATTCAATGGAATTAACTTGCTTAGACTTGTGAAACTTCTTGTGTTGTTTTGCTTTCAAACACGAAACACAATCGTCTTCCAAAGCAAAGGATTGCTTAGGAATCCCCTCCACCAAATCATGTTTCACCAGATAATTCATTTTTCGGAAATGAATATGACCCATCCTTCTGTGCCACAATAATGAATCCTTAGTAGACGCTTTGGTTAGAGACAGGTATGTTCTTTAGTTTCCACTGTCCTCATGTCCAAAATATAAGAGTTCTTCACTCTAGGAGCTCTAATCAGAATCCATTCCTCGGGAATCACAAATCCCGGCTTCAATATCAAACACTCTAAGTCTGTAAAAGCAGCTGTGAACTTCTTATCGCAAACTTGAGAAACACTTATCAAGTTATGATTTAGCTCCTCCACAAAGTTTACATTCTCAAAGCTCACTTGACCATTAGAGAGTGTACCTTGCCCAGTTATCTTACCACCGTTATCACCAGCAAAAACAACATATCCCCCATTATATGGTTTAACATCAGAGAGAAGGGAAATATTGCCTGTCATGTGTCGTGAACAGCCACTGTCAACATACCACTTGCTATTCAGCACCTTTGACTGTCACAACACAAAGAAAAGATTGTTAGTTTGAAATGGAGACCCAACCGTTGACAGACTTGGGTACTCCTGAGACTTCATCGATTATTACCACATCAGTTAAAACCTTGTTTTTTAGTAAATCATTATCTTTTACTGATGTGATAACTTCAAATGACACATTATTCTTTACACTTCTCTTTTTCCAAACTTTCTGAGGAAAAAATGGTTGCTTATTAATAACATCAACCTTTCGAACCATTGGTTGAGTAGGTGTAATGTTATTAACTTTTGAAATTGGAACATTTCAAGATAATCCAGGTTGTTTTGACTTTTGAAAGTTTCTACTTTTAGCATGACGTGGATTATTTCGTGATGCCCATTTTCTAGCAAGCACCGGACACTGATTAATGAGATGACCCTACTTCTTACAGTAGAAACATGATCGTCTCTCTCGGAAAGTTTGATCATTACTCAATAGTGGTTTTGGCGAAAGAGGAACCCTACGAGGCTTAATTTCAGGTACATTTACTGCACATGAACACTTATGCGAACATGATGGAGTAAACATATTTACAGTTGAGGTAATCTTTGAAGAAGGATTTTTAATTGAAACTTTACTATTTTGAATATTCTCCTCTAGTTTCATTTTTAAATCCTTGATTACTGGTTTCTTTTTAGAAAACATTCCACCTCTACCCTTGTTAGTAAAGATGAAATTTTCAGGTTTGAGGTTATTCTTCTCAACTTTCTGTGTAACCTCGTGAGTTACATCCTCCACCTCTACCACCTCTTCAACATTTGTTGAAAGTGCAAACATGATTGGTTCAAATTTAGGCTTAATTGGCTCAGCCTTCTTGTTATTTGAACTCAGAACTTTAGGCAACTCAGGTCGCTTGCCATCAGCTTTAACAAGCTTAGGCTATTTAACATCTTCAACCTTGACAATCTTAGGCTGATCGGGATTTTCAACAATAACTGGTTTCACCACAGGATTTGTATCCTTCTTGAGAACAGAAGGTACATAGTCTTTAATTTCGTCCTACGAAAGACTGGGCTAATTCAAATTTGAGGGAGGAGGTTGGTTGTGATAACCAATTCCTGCCTTACTCTTCGTATCAGTCCGTTGATTTTGCAGAATGTCGGAAAAGACCATAGTAGATGTGGAGATATTTGCAAGTCTTCGTTTTAAATCAACATTTTCAGATTGAGTTTCAGCAAGTTCCTTTTTAAGATGTGAAATGAGTTTTAAATAACTGTCAATCTCATCTTGTTTGCTAAAAATCATTGCCTTTAACTCTTTCTTTTCGTCAATAAGGGTTTTCTGATTTACAGTAAAGACTTTTTCGTTATCTTTTAAAACTTTGTTCGCTTCAATAAGATTGGTTAGATCTGTATTTAAGCGATCATTATCTACTATGAACCTGTTGATCTTACCAATTAGTGTGATACAGGAATTACAATTAAATGAATCAAAGTCTACCTCATTTTGAACATCCGCCATAAGAGCTACGTTATCTTGATCGTCCATAGCAGAAAAATCATAGGCTTCTTCATCCATCAGAAGAGCTGCCTTGGCGACTTCATTCTCTTTCTTGAAAGTAGAAGGTTTTGTAAATCCAGTAGACGGTTGTCTACCTTTCTCACACTCTCTAGCAAAATGTCCCAGATTTTGACACTTGTAGCATCTAATCTTGGACTTATCAAAACCCATGCTAGTTTTATCAGTGACATCTTCAAGAGATTTCTTTCCTGTTCTTTTCAAATAGGTTTTTGTTCTTCTGGTAAGCATAGCCATGTTCCAATGAAGATCCACTCTCTCTAGTTCATCAGGATCCACTTGTGCAAACTCTTCATCAGTAAGATCTACCGAGCTAATCCTCTTTGATAAAAAATCATCATATGATGATAAAAATGCATTGAAGAGTACTGCATGCTCATTGTGTGATGCAGTAGCAGAGGAAGATAGTTGTGCAGTGAAAGAAGAAAATGTTCCACTCGGATTATTATCAGACGAGTAATTAGGTTTAGATACAGCAGTAGAAGGTCCAGATAAAAGAGCTGTACTTCCATATCCAAAACTACTAGTACCAGGAAGCAAAGAACTGGATCTTGTGCTTTTCTTTTGGATATCCAAAGCACATGTTTCTAATTTTCCAATAAGTTGATCCAAAGTCATTGCCAATACGTCTGGATCATTCTCCATCATCAACACTCTAGTTTCCCAGTGAGGAGGTAGAGCATTAAGCAGTTTCTTGTTAACCTCAATAGAGCTAAATTTGTATCCACCCTCAGTCAGCTCATTCACTAGACGTGAATATCTACAGAACAAGTCCTTAACCGTCTCGTTCTTCTGGATGTCAAACAGATCATACTGTTTCTTCACTAACTCCAGCTTACTTTGCTTGTATTCAGTAGTACCTCCACATCTTTCAGCTATACCATTCCCCAAATCATAAGCTATGTCGTGTTGCTTGAACATCTTCATAGCATCGGCAGGTAGAGACATGGTTATAGCAGAGTGAGTTTTTCGTTCACATTCCCATGCCTTGCGTTCCTCAGACGTCATTGAACGAATAGGTTTTGGAGGAGGTATACCCACATGTTCTCCACTTGCAACCGGTCGAACATATCGCTCGATCAAAGGTATCTCCATTTCAGGGTCAGTAAAGTCAACAAAAGATAAAAATCTACCACGCCATTCAGAATACTTTATTCCAGGTGCAAAGAATGGAGGTTTGTTTGCGCTACCAACCTCAGCGTTATGTTTTAACATAGCATTAACAGCTTGTAAAGTAGACATTTTAATATGTATTAACTAAAAATCTTTTTTTAATTAAAACAGTATAGTGATATTGATGATATCGCTAAGAAGCTGATGATTGAGCGATATTGATGATATCGCTATCAATGTCGCTAATTAAAGCTCAAATCAAAATCAGACTGAAAAGGCGATACTACAAGCGATATTGAGAGTAATATCGCGAAAATTAATTAGGCGATACTATGTAATATCGCTAGTAATAATGCTCAAAATAATGAGTACAAATCAAGTAATATCGCTGAAACCCTAGAGGCGATATTAAGACAATGTCGCTTCTAATATCGCTAAAACGGCTGTAAACCCTAAAATTACTAATATTGTGGATCCCGATGGATGATCTTTTAATCAAATCAAGAGGAGAAGAAGACAAGAACACAAGCAAAATGATATAAAGTTTGGACAAAATGATAAACAAATGATATAAAACTTTATATTACTCAATCCCCAAAATATTCTCTCAAAGTGAGTGTAGCAGCCAAAATACAGAGAATAAAGTGAGTGCAAAATGTCTTACCCTAAATATCTCTAACTTTGATATTTATACTAAACAAACTGGCCATTTTGCGACACAAGCCTTGTGTCGCAAAGATCACTATTGCGACACAAACACTGTGTCGCAACTACAACTCATGCGACACAAGCACTGTGTCGCAGTACACAGAGAATGTAATTTTTCTAAGTCTATTACATATACAGACACAGTACAGACTAGACCAGCTGACAGACACTCTAAGATGCATCAACAAACTCCCCCGTGTCTTCAGCTTGGTCTTCAAGATCTTCATTTAAACCCAGCCTGCTGGAAATACACCGCCAGCGTGTATCCCATGTGTCACACACACATTGACAATCCTCTAAAATTGAAGTGCGAACTTCTTGTTCATCACATTCTTCTCATTGAAGCGAATCGGATTGTCAAATAGTTTTCTCAGATCTTTCTTAGAGAAATTTATTAAGCTCATCGGATCAAAAACTCTGAATTGAGTTTTCTTCAAGTTATAAAGTGAGCTCTTCTCTGGTTGCTCGGTTTCAGGCACAAATATCAAAACTGCCTCACTAGTATGAGCATCCAGTTCCTAGTAATGAAGTCTTCTTAGAAAGTCCAAGGGAACTGTCTCCAGAGGTATCTTCTCCAAGCACTCAGCCGGAGGATAACGCATTTTGATCAATTGCTGTTTGGTGACAGGATCTAACCGTTTCTTATATATAATTCTTGTTCCCAATGTCGGTTTGATGAAACTGTACCGTTTAGTGCGAATTTCACGTTGAAGCGTAGATTGAATGAAGTTGGCACGATCGTCTTTCGAAAGATTAATCAAAGCAAGCTGAGCGAGACGATTGATTTCTCCTTTTGGCAAGGTGCTCAGCTTTGAGAAAGATCTATTGAAATATTGGATACCATCAAGCCTTTTGATCATAAATAATCCATTTGAGATCTTCCAACTCTTTATCAGTCCAGTATACACTCCAGTGACCTTGTATGATTTGCAGGTGACCGGCACTTGTTTCCCATCTTTTCCGTGCGGCCACCATTTAGCAAGTCTTTCCTCTTTGGTCTCAATCGATTCATCATCAGGAATAGGAGTCTCCGATGTTCCTTCATCTTGAGTCTCAGAAATATTATCAGTTTCGTCTTCAGAAGAATCTGACTCAATAATTGGAGCATCATCATAGAACTCATCATCATCAAGCTCTTCCTCCTCAACCTCAAAATCAGCATCTTCTTCAAAATTATCGCTATCATTTTCCGAATTGACTTCGTTTATCATGCGTTGAATAAACGAGAGGTCTGCACAAGAATAATCAACTACTAACGGTCTCGGTTGGCCAGGAATCTGATGCACAGGAAAGTACTCTAAATAAGGTATTACATTAGAAGGTTCAATTAGTACATCATCAGATACAGACTCTGACCCCGGTCCTATTGGTTCTATTGATGGACCGGTGGGAACAGACTCCCCCAGACCAATACACCGGGTCTCAAACTCCCTAAACCTATCCTCTAATTGTGTGATTCTAGACGTTTGAGCTTCAATTAGGGCGGTTTGTGACTGAATGAGATTGGCTTGATCGTGCACAGTCTTTTGCATCTCCTCCATCCGATCCAAAAGTTGCTTTATAATATCAGGATGAGGATGCACGGGAGTCTGAACCTCCGAAGGCCCAGCAGTTGAAGAAGTGCGCGGTCGACTGGATGTAGGAATGTCGTCTGAGACAATGTAAGTGACATCCTCACGTGGCCTTTTGCCCTTCGACCTGGGAGGAGAGGGGCATATGTCATCAATATTCCTCATGAGATCTTCAAATTGAGGATCGGGATTGATAGCTTATTGTTGTTGTTGTTGTTGGTGTGGAACCGGTGCCTGTGGCGGAGGTGACAGTGGCCTAGGATTAGGAGCCGGATCGGCGAATTCGTCACCCTCCGGAGGTACATAGGCCTCATCCACAATATGGCCAAAAAGTGGCACGTCAGGCGGGACCGGTGCACCCTTAGCGTATTGACCGGAAACCACGAAAATTCGAGTATTCATCGGTGTCGGGCGAAATTGGTGCTGTGGGGCCACCGGTAACCCTGAGAGTAAATGATTGATCAATAATTGGACAAAACGTGGGTACAAAGCCCATTGTCCATCCCCAGCCTGTGCATTATCTACCATAATCCGAAAAATATACCCCGAGAAGTTGTAGGGCTTATTGTAGACTAGTGCCAGCATAGCGGATGCAGTAGATAAACTCATCCCATCAAAACCGGCTTTCCTGCCAGAGAGGCAGGCGATCAAAATGTGCATCAGATATCGCCAGACTTTAGTGAGATAGGCCTTACGATATTGATCACGAGGAATAGTCGGATAGCCGAGGCGAGCCATTCCCCCGGCAATAAAAGCATGAGAATAAGCCACCGGCATCTCAGAGTCATCCGGAAGCTGAAAGAAATCCCGAATGATCTGCTCAGAAAGTATAATCTCGCGATCTTGAATCCGAGAGATGATCTGGGTGAACTTAAGATCCGAGTTGACACCTGCATTAGCCCAGAATTCTGAGACGTGATCGCGATAGATGGTGGTGGTGGTTGTGATTGCAGTATATATTCTCGAGCGTCTAAGAAACGCAATCATCGGGCGGTACGGCGCCGCTGATTCCTTGTCATCGTCTAAAAATGCGGTGACATTGTTACGTGGTTCCCAAAATAGAGCATTTACATTTATATCTGCCATATCTGTAAGAACACGAGAAACTTGGAAGCCGTTAGTTTCAACAAATAACATTGACATTTTTGAATTAAAAATGTCTTGCGACACAAGCCTTGTGTCGCAGGATAGACTGCGACATAACGAGTTATGTCGCAGTTTTGCAATTTAATCAATTTAATGATTTATTAGCGACATAGCAGTTGTGACGCTGACAATTCAGCGACATAAAGCAGCGACACAACAATTGTGTCGCAGCATTAGCAGCGTCATAAGACAGCGACACAACGCTTGTGTCGCAAAGATGAACACTTTGAAACCCAGAAATTTCTGATGAACAAAAGTTGGGGGTTTCATGTTTTAATTGGTTCAAAACGTTAAAGGGCATACCAGGAACATTATTCAACAAAAATAACACGCATTCAAACATTTTAAGTCGTTCAATTTGTCCAAACAAAACAAAACCTAAAACCCGAAACTTAAAAATCAAATGCAAGTTATAATATGCAATAAAAAATGTTAAAATTGGTACCTATAGTTGCGGAATGATAGGGAGAACACGAAAATGACGAAGAATCAAACAGAAAACGCCAAAGAATCACAGAAAAACTAAAAAGAAATCGAAGATTGCGTCAGAGGGCTTATGTCGCAGGATCCGCTTGTGTCGCAGTGTTGTGTCGCAGTAATTAAAACGAATTACAGCGACATGAGGGTATTTATACCCGGGACACAATGAGCGACACAATGTTGCGACACAAGTGTTGTGTCGCTATGTTGGCAACACAATTAAGCGACACAAGGATTGTGTCGCTGTATTAGCAACACAAATTATGCGACATAATAGGGTGACACAACTATTGTGTCGCTGGTCCACAAAGCATGCGACACAAGTCTTGTGTCGCAGTTTAGCAACACAAATATGCGACACAAGCCTTGTGTCGCAAAAGTCAATCAAGGGTTCACATTTTTTAAGATATTTTGTATTTGTGACACTTAGTGAACGAAGTAAATAAAAACCAAATATCATAATAACAAATAAACAGCAAAGAAACGCTTTGAGAAGTGTCGATTTAGGGATCATATTAGGAAGACAGATTCGCAAGACAATATCAAATTTTAATTCGATTATCAGTATAGTTGTCCAAATTTAAATTTATCAAGTAAAGTTAACAAGCCTGAGAAGCAATCTGTAAGAAGACGATTATCGGTATTGTTTGTCCACTTAAACATGTAACACACTCAACTTCAAGCTTAGCAGTTATTATTAGAGTGAATAGATCTTCGTGACTCCCACATAGATATACTCCTAGTATCAAGACATGCCCAAAACTTCGATTAGTTAGAGAGAGCGTTTGAATTCAACATTTTTAAGAATCAAGCCAGCGGTGACAGGTCTGTACTTACGTACAACAAAGCGACATAAACTTGATTCAGGTGTAAGCAAAACCGGACTTGGTCAAACCAGTTGGCGACCTGGTAAGTAATCTTTGATTTTATTAGATTTGAAAGTACTTTGAATTTTCTTTGCTTAATGTTTGAAAGTATACTGACTGAGACCAGGTCTGTACGGACGTACAACAGAGGAAACAGACAGCATAAATCCCCAAATGTTGTCAGATACAAACTCAAGTTAATTGAAGCATGGCAAGCTAATACATAAGAATTTAAGAAACATTGTCATACATCATATGATAGTCATCACAAAAGAGTAAACACGAATTAAAGTATTTCTTAGTTGCTCAAAGAAGAGTGTGAACATGTCTACCAATACATCGTGCAAGAAATCAGATGGTTATAAGAGCAAGTATAACAGATACAAGATAAACCTACTGATATATCGAGGATAAAACTTAAAATTGTCGTTTGAGAAGTGTCTCCTAATGTACTATCATATCCCTAGTTGTTTTGAGACACAACTTAAACGTCTTTTGCACATGTTGCAACGTTGCTTTTCTTTAATGCTAGTAAGCACAAAGAGTGGCTATTGCTTTACCCCCCCCCCCCCCCCTTTTTTTTTTTTTTTTTTTTTTAACAAATAATAATAATAAGAACATAACAGACTAAGGTCACAAATATTAATTTTGAATGGGAAAGAAACGTAACCCTATCATGTTGACTAGCTCATCGAAACGAGCATGGGAAAAGGCTTTGGTGAACAGGTCGGCATTCTGCTTAAGGGTATCTATTTGGACCAGATCAATTAGGTGTTTTTCATAACAATCACGAATGAAATGAAACCTAATTTATATGTGTTTGGTCTTAGAGTGTTGGACAGGATTACGAGTAATACATATAGCAGCAGTATTATCTATATGAATAGGAGTCATAGTTAAGAGTAAATCGTAATCGCGCAACTGGTGTTGTATCCAAAGAACCTGGGAACAGCAACTAGCAGTAGCAATGTATTCAGCCTCTGCGGTTGAGGTAGAAACAGTTGTTTGCTTTTTGCACTGCCATGATACGAGCCGAGGTCCAAGAAACTGACATCCACCAGAAGTGGACTTCTTATCCATATTGCATCCCCCATAATCCGAGTCCGAGTAAGCAGTGAGCGCGAAGGTTTTCTCATTAGAATACCAGAGACCAAGAGTTGGTCTACATTTGAGATAACCGAAAATTCGCGTAACTGCCTTCATGTGAGACACCTTCGGTTTAGCCTGATACCTAGAACAGAGAGAGACTGCAAAGACAATGTCTGGACGCGATGCAGTGAGATACATCAGAGAATCAATCATAGATCGATAATCTTTTTCCGGAAAGTCCTCTTCATCTTCCGCTGGACCAAGGTGATGATTCAGCTCTAAAGGCGTCCCATAGGATTTATAGTCAGTCAAGTTATACCGCGTAAGATGTCATTGACGTACTTGGACTGATGAATGTAAATCCCTTTAGCAGATTGTTCGACTTGTACACCCAAGAAAAAGTTCAGCTCCCCCATTGCACTCATTTCAAATTCTGACTTCATGATCCGCTCGAAGTCGCGACACAGTTCATCCTTGGTGGAACCAAAGATGATGTCATCCACATAGACTTGCACTAATAGCAAGTCCTCCCTGCATGCTTGATGAAGAGAGTACTGTCGATCGTTCCGCGTACAAAACCATTCTTCAGAAGATGAGTCGCAAGCCGCTCATACCAAGCTCTAGGAGCTTGATGAAGACCATACAATGCCTTGTCCAACTTGCAGACGTAGTTCGGATGAACAGAGTCTTCAAATCCAGGCGGCTGTTTGATATAGACCTCTTCAACCACTTGACCATACAGAAATGCACTCTTAACGTCAAGCTGGTAAACCCGAAATCCTTTGAATGAAGCGTACGCCAGGAAAATGCGGATTACCACGCCCCTGGACCACTAGACGTGCTTTGTTGCGAATTACCACGCCCCGATCATCCTTCTTCACACGATATACCCAACGAGTGCCAATAGGATGAACACCCTTGGGTAAAGGCACCAAAGTCCATACTTGCAGCTTGTTGAATTGTTGAAGCTCTTCCTACATAACTTCAACCCAGTATGGATCCTTTAACGCATCAACTGTCTTCTTCGGTTCTACTTGGGAGAGAAAGCATTCTTCAATTTCCGAAGCAAGACAAACAGGATCAGTGACGGTAACAGGAGACGGTGTCAACACAGATTGTTCAGCAGCAGCAATCTGTCTTCTCGTTAAAACACCTTTGTTTAAATCACCAAGAATGGCATCAACTGGATGTGACACATTGATCCGAGAACTCGGAATTGCAGCTGGAACGATGATAAAATCAAGGTTTGTAGAGTCAGCTTCAAGTTCGAGTTGAAGTGCAGGTAAATCTTCAAGGTCAGATGCAGGTGATTGAACAGAATCCTCAAACATTTGTTCCTCATCATTTGTAGGATCAGGAACATTCTCAGTAACGAGTGGAGGTGGAGTCTCACAAGTAGCAGCAGGAGCAGTTGCTGGTGTTCCTGTAGGTGGTGGAGGAACAGAGATGGGTGGTGTTTCAGAAGCGATGTCCAGCCCATGAAGTAGTGTCACTATATCCTCTTCTTCATTTTCCTCATGAATATTGAAAGAATCAAACAGTGTTTGATAATCAAACAAATATTCGGGTCCCTTCCCCTGAGGGTTGTCAGTGTAATGGAAAAAGGTGACTTCAAAATGTTCTTCCACACGCTTGGTCACTAAGTTATACACACGTTTGTTGGGTGAGTTATTAGAGAATCCTAGAAAAACACCTTCACAGGATTTCTCACCAAACTTAGCAATTCGTTCCTTGGTGTGCATAATGGTGCATAGGCAGCGAAATGGTTCAAGAAACTGTAGATTAGGCTTTCTGTTGTTGAACAATTCATAGGATGTCTTGTTCTTTTTCTTAACCATTAACACCCGATTCAGAACATAGCAGGCCATATTCACAGCTTCAGCCCAAAATGTGATTGGAAGCTTAGAGTTAGATAGCATTGTACGTGCAGCCTCAATCGAAGTCCTATTCTTACGTTCTGCAACCCCATTTTGCTGTGGAGTCCTTGCGGCACTGAATTGGTGTTCAATACCATTGCTCAAACAGTACAGTTCTATAATCGAATTCTTAAACTCTGTACCGTTATCACTCCTTATCTTCTTGATTCTCAACTCACAAAGATTTTGCAGTTTGTCGAATAGATAGATGAGAATCTCAGGCACTTCATCCTTGGTCTTCAGAAAATAAACCCAAGAAAACCGCGAATAATCATCCGTCACAACAAGACAATAAGAAGTACCTCCCAAACTCTTCTTTCTGACTGGCCCGAATAGATCCATGTGAAGCAGCTTCAAGGGCTTCTCAGTTGAATTGGCCAGCTTCGGTCTGTGAGACTTTTTGTGTTGCTTTCCTTTCTAACAAGGGACGCAATGATCATTCAGTCCAAAGGATTGCTTAGGGACACCTCGCACTAGATCATTCTTGATCAGGTAGTTCATCTTGCGAAAGTGCAAGTGTCCCATACGCCTGTGCTATAATAACGATTCCTTCTCAGGAGCTTTAGAAAGAAGACAAGTGAGCTGTGTAGTTTCCACAGTACTCATGTCCAGAATATACGTGTCTCGCTCCCGAGGTGCCCTCAGTAGCACCCATTCTTCAGGGATCACAAATCCCGGCTTCAATATACAACATTCAGTGTCTGTAAAAGTAGTAGTGTACCTTTTATCGCACACTTGAGAGACACTGAGGAGATTGTGTTGTAATTGCTCCACAAAATTTACCTTCTCAAAGCTTACCATTCCATTGGTAAGCGTACCTTGACCAGAAATAACTCCCCCTTTATCACCAGCGAAGGCCACATAACCTCCATTGAAAGCATGAACTTCAGATAAAAGAGAAACATCACCGGTCATGTGCCGAGAACAACCGCTGTCGATATACCATTTACTATTTTTTACAGATTCAGGTTGCTGCGGCACCACAAACAAGGTAAATTAGTTAGAAATGGAGACCCAAGCCTTTATAGTCTTGGGTACTCCAGTAACATCATCAACAATGACCACATCAGTCAAAACTTTGTTTTCAAAAAGTTTAGAATGTTTTACTGATAAGGTATTGTTGGATGTAGAATCAAAGATTCTTTAATCTTCCAAACCTGCTTTGGTTTGAATGCTTGCGAGTCAACAACTTTGAGCTTCAAGTTTTGCAAAGTATTTTGCTCAACTTTGTTGATTTTGACAACTGGGACAGAAGTCTTTGAGCCTTTCATTGAAATAGGCTTCTTTGAAAAATTTTTAAGTTTTGAAACTTGAGAAACCTGTTTCCCAGACTGTTTCTTTGCAAGCACATGACAATTATTTATCAAATGACCTTGCTTCTTGCAGTAGAAGCAAGATCGTTGCTCAAAACAAGATTGAGATTTAGGAACAAACCGATGAGCTCGACCAAAAGAAGCATGTGTTGAACAATCACACTTGTGTGAGCATTCAACAGCAGCAGATGCTTTAGTTGAAATTTTAGAAGATTTATGTAATTTAATCGTTTTAGAAACAATCTTCTTTTGAGGCTCAACTATGACTTTTCCGATTCTTTTAGTTATAGCCTGTTCATTTCTTTCGATAGTAATAATATGATTTTCAGGCTTCACAATTTTCTTAACTTGTCGAAACTCTTGATCAGTTATGTCCTCAATCTCAATTTCCTCTTCAACGATACAAGGAAGCACAGAAAGAGCCTTTCCTTTCTTAGGCTCAATAATATTCTCAGACTTAATAGGCTCAGTCTGAAGAATCTTGTCCTTAACAATCTTAACTTTCTCAACCTTTTGAGTCTTAATTGTGTCAGACTCACTAGTATTAGTCCTAATAGGCTCGGGCTTACTAGTTTCAGGTTGTTCGCATGCAATGATGACATTTTCAGCCTTAACTAGCTCAGGCTTACTTATATTGAATCTAACAGCATGTTTGATAGGTTTAACATCTATCTTGGTGAAGATAGGCATCATATCATTTACATTATCCCTAACAGGCATAGGAAGATAATCCTTAAGGGGGGGGGGGGGGGGGGGACTTGGTGGAAACCAAGTCCAGCCTTACTCTTAGTATCAGTCCTCTGTGCCTGTAGGATTTCATCAAAGACTAGAGAGGATGTGGAAAAGTTTGAAAGCTTTTTCTTCAAATTTAGAACTTCAGCTTGAGATTCAACAAGTTCCCTTTTAACAGATGATAGCATATCCACATAGCTACCAATTTCATCTTGTTGTTCAAAAATTTTAGCTTTTAGTTCCTTTTTCTCTTCCAAAACGGCTTTTAACTTTTGACCACTGGCCTTATCACTGTTCCGTAACATATTATTTGTTTCAGTTAAATTTTCTATGAAAGTGTTAAGGCGTGTGGTATCCTCTCTAAACCTATTTAGCTGGTTAGTTAATTTAATGCATGATACACAAGATAAGGGTTCATCATGTACCTCATGCACTTCAGCCATTAGTGCCCGTTTTGTATCATCTTCATCTGGGTCAGACCATTCCCAAGCATTGTTGGAAAGCAGTAGCGCAGCGGAAACCATCGCTTTTTCATCAGATCTGGTCTTCTCAGATGAGGTGGACTGAGAGGGCTTGGACAAACCGGAAGGTGGATTCTTCTTTCTGTCACATTCACGAGCAAAGTGTCCATAGTTGTGACACTGGTAGCATTTTACCTTGCTCTTATTGAATCCAAGACCCTTCTCTTCCGGATCAGTGACGTTCTACCTCCCAGTCTTCTTCAAGAAATTCTTGACACATCTTGTGAGCATAGCCATGCTCAACTTCTTCAGTCATATTCACAGTGCTGTTCTTGTTGGATAGGAAGTCCTCATACGCTGACAAGAAAGCGGTGAATACAGCTGCATGTTCCTCAGCAACTGCAGGAGATGCTCCTTTAAGATTGGAGTAAGTACCACCCCCACTAGCAGAGTTTGTGGTAGTATATCCAAAACCACCAGATAAATTAGGAGCACCAGAACCCCCAGAGAAGATAGCAGCCCCAGCAGCTTGAGTCGCTGTAGCAGGAACATCCACACCATATAACATGGGATTCTGAATATGTGCAGTAGCCTTGGTCTCCTTCTTCTGCATGTCCAGGAGGTCAGCAGCAATCTGTCCAATTAGATCATCAAGCTCCATATCCATTATATCCTCGTCTTTTTCCATTAGCAGCACTCGTGTATTCCATTTCTTTGGTAATGAACCCAGAAGCTTCTTGTTTACATCAGTTTTGTCGAGATTTACTCCTCCCTCAACCAATTCACTTACGAGTTGAGAATATCGACTACACATATCTTCCAGAGACTCAGTAGGTAACATGTCAAAGACCTCAAACTGTTTCTTAACCAGATCCAGTTTGTTTCGTTTGTACTGATCACTACCACCACATTTCTTCTCAAACCCCTTCCATAGATCATAAGCGGTCTTGTGATGGCGTAGTTGTCTCAATATCTGTTGAGGTAAGGCCATAGTAATCGCAGAATATGTTTTTCGTTCAGTATCGAAAGCCTTACGTTCTTCAGGAGTCATTGATTTAATGGACTTTTCAGGAATAGGTCCATTAAATATACCGGTTCGAACAGGGCGTTCATATCGTTCCTCAAGATAGATCAGCATCTCAGCATCGTTGAAAGATACAAACGCTTCAAACCGTTGACACCAGTCTAAGTAGTTCATACCCGTAGTGTACATCGGTGGTTTGTTTGTAGAGCCCACCTCACTAGAATGCTTTAGCATTGCCCCGACCTGTTGAAGTGATGTTGATGTAGAAGCAGACATGGTAATGGGCTCGAGAGACTTTTCAAAAGTTTTGAAAAACTGAAAAATGCGACACAAATGATGTGTCGCAGAGGTTATGTCGCAAGAAGACTAGAAGCGACACAACGATTATGTCGCAACTGCTATGTCGCAGGATTAAGGTCGCTGAAACCTTATGTCGCAACACTATGTCGCAGAATTAAGGTCGCTGAAACCCTATAGCGACACAATATTATGTCGCACACTATGTCGCAAACATGGAGCTGTCAGTACGAACAAACCTCAAAAACGAAGATTTTCGAACCCTAAATGTTTTTTATCAAAAAAAAACAGTAAGAGTAAAGATTTCTAGGTTCAAAAACACCAAAAAGCAGCTATATAATACTAATAAAGAAGATCAAACACCAATAAAAGGTCAAATGATCAAAAAAGTATTAAAAAGCTTAACCAAATGATTTGAAACCACTAACAATCATAGATTATGGCTCTGATACCAATTGTGGATCCCGATGGATGATCTTTTAATCAAATCAAGAGGAGAAGAAGACAAGAACACAAGCAAAATGATATAAAGTTTGGACAAAATGATAAACAAATGAGATAAAACTTTATATTACTCAATCCCCAAAATATTCTCTCAAAGTGAGTCTAGCAGCCAAAATATAGAGAATAAAGTGAGTGCAAAATGTCTTACCCTAAATATCTCTAACTTTGATATTTATACTAAACAAACTGGCCATTTTGCGACACAAGCCTTGTGTCGCAAAGATCACTATTGCGACACAAACACTGTGTCGCAACTACAACTCATGCGACACAAGCACTATGTCGCAGTACACAGAGAATGTAATTTTTCTAAGTCTATTTCATATACAGACACAGTACAGACTAGACCAGCTGACAGACACTCTAAGATGCATCAACAAATATCTACGATTTAATCAAATTTAGGGTTGCCAATGACGAACACAAATCCAGAAAAACACTAATAAGCACTGGTTAAACAGTTTTTAAGACTAATAATCAATTAACCTATATGAAAACTGGTTCCTTAGCCTTTTTTAACGTACTAATATTGATTCAATAAACCACTAATCCAATGGATAAATGGCTCTGATACCAATTGTAGGTCCCGTAATAATTGACCTTTAACACAAATCAATATTCAATAACTAATGAGCGGAAATCAATAGCTATTCAAAGTACGTTATCAATAAAACTAATCACACAACCACATATATTTTGCATTAATCAAAGCATAAAGTGTGGGTTACAAATACTGACCAGGGAATAACAAAAGTTGTGCTCCAATTCGTATCTCTCTTGAAAGACCACGTAACTCAAACACTAATTAGGTATTTATACTATTACCTAATCAGCTAGGCGATATTGATGATATCGCCTATGCTATATTGCCAATATCGCAATGGCGATATTGCCAATGTCGCTATTTACATCAGAAATAGACTAAGTAATTACAACTCAAAACTTAGACCAAGTGACAGACACACTAATGTACCAACACATAGAGCGAGGTCTTCTCTGGTTTTTCCAAATCAAGAACAAAGACCATAACAGCTTTACCTGTATGAGCATCCAGTTCCCAATAATGAAACCTTCTTAGAAAGTCCAGGGAACCGTTTCCAGAGGAATCTTCTTCAAGCAATCAGCCGAAGGATAACGCATTTTGATCAATGGCTGATTTGTGACCGGATCTAACCGTTTCTAATAGATAAGTCTTTTTCCCAATGTTGGTTTAATAAAATTGTACCTCTTAGTATGGATTTCTCTTTGCAGAGTAGTCTGAATAAAATTTGCACGGTCATCTCTTGAAGGATTTATCAAAGTGAGCTGAGCAAGACGATTAACTTCTCCTTTCGGCAAAGTGCTCAGCTTGGTGAATGATCTCTTGAAATATTGAACACCATCTAATCTCTTGATCATAAATACACCATTTGATATCTTCTAGCTTTTTATCAACCCAGTATATACTCCACTGACTTTGTATGATTTGCAGGTTACCGGTACTTGCTTTCCATCTTTTCCATGAGGCCACCATTTTGCAAGTCTCTCGGCCTTAGTTTCAGACGTTTCATTATCTGGAATAGGAACCTCAGATGTTCCTTCATCTTGAGTCTCAGATGTATCCTCAGCTTCATCTTCAGAAGAATCTGATTCAATTATTGGAGCATCATCATAAAACTCATCCTCATTTAGTCCTTCCTCCTCAACCTCCATATCATCGTTTTCCTCAAATTCTTCATCCTCAGAATCAGAATTTACTTCGTTTACCATGCGTTGTAGATATGAGAGATCTGCATACGAATAGTCAACCGCTAGCGGTCTTGGTTGACCAGGGATGTCTTCAACAGAGAAATAGTCCAAACGAACAGTTTCATTATGAACCTCAACATTTACATTTTCTGTTTCAGGGGGAGTTACATTTGGTCTTTCACTACTTCCTATCTCCCCCGAAACGACCAACTTGGACTCCAAGATCATAACCCTAGACCTAAGCTCCTCATTCCCCTTTTCCACAGCTGCAACTCTAGTAGCTTGAACTTCTATCACAGCAGCTTGAGAGTCCAATGTGTGTTGCATCACATCCAGCCTCTTGATCAACTCCTGTATAATAGAGGGATGAGGTTGAACAGGAATATCAACTTGCGGTGCATCCTGAGGCATGGAAGAAGTAGAGACCTGACGAGCAGCCTTGGACTTCTTTGGTGGAGGAGGCACATACTCATCATTAGCAAAATCCCTAACCCGTTTGTCTTTCTGCGGAACATGCTGCTTGCCTGCAGCAATCCTCCTCTGAATCCTCAAATATCTCTGAGGATTGATTCGCCTAACACGCTTAATCTCACGTGGATGCGGGACCAAACCTTCAGAGTCACTTTCAGTAGCACCACCAGCTGGCTCAGTAGATGTGGAGTCAGCTGACCCCTCAGAAGTGTCATGATCAACATGCAAAGTATGCAAGTCACCCTACGAACCAACACTCATATAAATATCCTGTAAAGGATATTCCGTAGCTTGTACGGGAACATCAGCAAGATTATCCTCTTCTAGTTCTGGCTGTCGAACGACCGGATCTAGATATCCGTCGTTTGCCTGTGGCTGGTAGTTAGGGTCAACAATGTGACCAAACAGTGGAGTATCCGGAGGAATAGGAACCCCCTTACCATCTGAACTCATAACCCCGAATATCCGATTGGACATTGGGGTTTGCCTATAGACTCGGGTGGCATCAGTTGCCAAACCCGGTAGCTCCATGTTGATCATCAGTTGTAGAAACCTTGGATACATATACCAAGCATTAAGCCCCAACTGGGCATTATCAACCATCGACCGAAAGATGTAGCCTGAATAATTGTACGGTTTGTTGTAGACGAGGGCTAACATCGCACATACGGTCCTATGACTGGTACCGTCGTACCCAGCTTTTCTGTTTGAGATGCACAAAATGTATATATGCATCAACCATCTCCAGACTCTCGTAAGATGACCTTTCCTGTATTGATCTGAGTGGCTCCCAACATAACCCATACGATTCATTGCGCCGACAATGAACTCGTTCGGAAACTGAATCAACATGTCCGGTCGATCACCAAATTGAAGAACTTCGCGAATAAGCTGCTAGGTAATGATGACTTGATGTCCGTGAACCGTCGAGATCAGCCTTGTATATTCAAGATTACTATTTACAGTAAAGTTTCTCCAGAACTGCCCAATATGATCCCTGTAAACCGTAGCCGATGCTGTGATCGCAGTGAAGATGCGAGATCTTCGTAGAAAAGCAATCATTGGTCTAAATGGCGTAGCTGAATCCTTAGAATCATCCAGAAATGCGGTAATATTGTGACGAGGGTCACACTTGTTGTCAAACACCGAAAAATCTTCCATTTCAATCGATGAAGTAGATATAGACGAACACGGTGATGTGGTTTGATTTGAGTAAGGGTCGAAAACGAGAAGAAAATCGAAGAAAAAATCAATATCGCCAAAATCGTTTCACAATGTCGCTTGCAATATCGCTATGGTGATTTTGAAAACGTATCGATTTAGGGCTTGGATTCTCCTATTTATAGAGTTCCTTGATTTAGGCAATATTGGTAGCGATATTGCCAATATCGCTTTTAATTCAAATTCAAACAGTAACTTGTGACAAAATTTATTTTAAAATTTTAAAATAAAATAAAAAAGTAAACTAATAAATATATAAATTAAAAAGAAAAAGAAAATAAATAGAAATGAAAATAAAATAAAAGAATAAATAAATTAAAAATTAAATTAAAATAAAATAAAAAATTTGAAATAAAGAAAAATTAAACTTTACTTATTTTTGGTGACGAAATAAATGGTGTCGAATTAGGGATCATATTAGTAAAACAATCGTGGACAGTAAATGTTAAATTTTAATTCGATTATCAGTATATTAAGCCACATTTAAATTTATTTAGCATTGCAGACATAACTTTAGCACATTTTGCAACAAGATGATTATTGGTATTGTTTTTCCACTTAAACATAAAACATATTCATCTTTGAGCTAAAGAATTATTGTTCGGTGCGAGTAATTCTCTATGGGTCTAGCAAAAGATATACACCTAGTATCAAGACATGATCTTTAATCTTCTATAATTTAGAGATAGTATAAAAATTTTAACATTTTTAAAAATCAAGTCAGCGGTGACAGGTCTGTGCAATTTCACAACAAAGCGACTTAACTTGATTCAGGTTGAAAGCAAAACCATAATTAGGTCAAACCTTTGGCGACCGTATTATGTATCTTTGATTTTATAAGACTTGTAAAGTGCATTGACTTTCGTTTGCTTAAATTTTGAAAATATACTCACTGAGACCAGGTCTGTACTTTCATACAACAGAGGAACACAGTAGTATAGATCCCCAAATGTATTTATATAAAATCTCAGTTTAATAGAAGACAGTCAAGCTGATATTTTGGAATTAAGACAAAATGTCATACATCTCATGATAGACACTATATGATAGTAATTACATATTTAAGAGTGTTTGTTAATAGCTCAAAAATTTATAAGTTATGCCTACCAATACATCATATTATGATACTAATGCATTCAAGAATATGTGTAGCATATACTAGATAAACCTACTGATATATCAAGATTAAAACTTAAATTCTACCGTTTAAGATTGTCTCCTAATGTACTATCATATCCCTAGTTGTTTTCAGACACAACTAAACGTCTTTTGAGAATGTTGCAACCTCGCATTTCTTAAATGTTAAAGAACATAAAGAATGGCTATTGCGTTTTTTTTTTTTTTTTTTTTTTTTTTTTTACACAAAAATTTAAATGAAAAAATAAAAATATTGATGTCACAACTTACTATTTTTCTTGAAAGAAGCGCAACCCTATCATGTCGATAAGCTAGTTAAACCTAGTTCTAGAGAAGGCCTTGGTAAACAAATCAACATTTTGCTTATTAGTTTCTATTTGGACAAGGTCTATCAAATGCTTCTCATAGCAATCCCGTATAAAATGAAACCTAATCTCTATGTGTTTGGTCTTAGAGTGTTGTATGGGATTTTTAGTAATAGAAATAGCAACAGTATTATCAATATATAAAGGAGTCATAGTTAAGAGTAAACCGTAGTCACGAAGTTGGTGCTGAATCCACAAGATTTGTGAACAGCAACTGGTAGCAGCAATATATTTAGCTTCCGCTGTTGAAGTAGAAACTGTCGTTTGCTTTTTGCATTGCCAAGATACTAAACGTGAACCGAGAAACTGGCATCCTCCTGACGTTGACTTCTTATCGATGCTACAGCCACCATAATCAAAATCCGAGTATGCTGTGAGAGCAAATGTCTTCTCTGTTGGATACCATAGACCTAGAGTAGGTCTATGTTTGAGATATCCAAAAATACGTTTAACCGCTTTCAAATGAGAAACCTTGGGTTGAGACTGATATCTTGAACAAAACGAAACAACAAATACGATATCAGGTCGAGAAGCTGTAAGATACATTAAAGATCCAATCATCGATCTATATAGTTTTTCTTCACAGTCCTCCTCATCTTCACCTGGTCCGAGATTGTGGTTTGTTTGAATGGGAGTGCCATACTCACTACAATCATGCAACTTATAGCGTGTTAACATGTCGTTAACATACTCTGATTGATGAATGTAGGTGCCCTTCGTTGATTGATCTATGTTGGGACATATTATTGTGACAACAAATCTAGCTTGTAATAGGACTAGTGTATTTATTGTCAAACTTGTATAAATTGGTTTAGACTCGTAAATATATGATATTAACTTGTTATTATTATTTGTTAAATGATATTGGACAAATATCGAATTCAAGTTAAAGTCAAAATCGCGAAATGAGAAGTCAACTCGCAGGTCTAATATCCTGCGAGATGAGATCTCAGTTCGCAGACCATCTGGACTCGCAGGTCTTACCTGCGAGTTGAGATTTGGGCTCGCAATCATTTGGACTCGCAGCTTAGCTTGCGAGCTGAGATGTGAGCTCGCAGTCCATCTGGACTTGCAGGCCCATGGGCTGCGAGTTGAGTCAACTCGCAAAGCCCATGGGCTGCGAGTTGAACCAGATATAAATAATTTAATGCTGCTCAAAACAAAAGGCGAATCTAGAAATTCGTGCCATTATTACACTCACCAAATATTTAATTGTTCTCCTCGTTTTTCGTGCAGATATATTTATTATAGTATTAAAGGCTCGGTTTTGAGTGATTAACTTAGTTAATAATCAAAACGAAGCCCTTTAATTGATAATAAAGTTATATAAGCTAAGACCTAACGTATTGAGGGATTCCGCACCTCAATAGTTAAAGATAATCCGTTATCGAACCAAGATCTAGCGACCTTACAATTGGTATAAGAGCTTTCGGGCTTAGAAACGTTGTGGTTACAAAGTTTTTGGTTATATAACATCTTTAGGGTCGTTTTTCGAACAAAATCTACGGATTTATTCGTAAAATACCAAAAAGTTTCAGTTCCCAGATTTTGAGGCGCCGTTTTGCGAGTTGAGATTAGGGTTACTGTTATTTGCGAGTTGAGAATTATCTGCGAGTTCAGTTTCAGCTGCGAGTTGAGATAGACTTGCGAACTGAGATTTCTGCGAGTTGAGATTCAGCTGCGAACTGAGTTCCCTTGCGAACTGAGTTTCCTGCGAGCTGAGATTTCTGCGAGTTGAGATTTCTGCGAGCTGACTTTACTTGCGAATTGAGTCTAGTTGCGAGTTGAGATTACTGAATTCGCGAGATAACTTGATTTTTGACTTTAAAATGTCTGATTTGAGTCGAATGATCGAGATGGAACACGAAGTTGGCAAATCTAATGTTCCACCAAAGCTACTCAGACTTGAGGACTATTACGGGTGGAAAGACAGATTCGAAAGTTACTGTAGATTCCACGACATCACTATTTGGCTGTGTATTAAGAACGGATATGTTGCACCTACAGCTAAGGTAGGGAATGCAACTGTGATTGTGCCTTACGACAGGATGAATGACAATCAGAAGAAAGAATTCACTATTGATAATAATGCACATTCATCGATAAAAATGAGCCTTCCCAAGGAAATCAATCACCAATTGAAGTCCTTTCACACAGCTAAAGAGCTCTGGAATGCTCTGGAGAAAAGGTGTGAGGGAAGCCCTCAGGTGA
This sequence comes from Logfia minima, assembly GCA_963921325.1. Taxonomy (NCBI): domain Eukaryota; kingdom Viridiplantae; phylum Streptophyta; class Magnoliopsida; order Asterales; family Asteraceae; genus Logfia; species Logfia minima. The sequence goes on from OY992772.1 coordinate 23,809,649, forward strand.
AGGCAGGCAAGTGTAATCTTCTGAAAAAGCAGTTTATGGTATTTAAAGCTTTTAGAGAAGAGGACCTTGAAGCCTACACCACCCGGTTTTATCACTTATTAAGTGAACTTGACGACCACGAAATTTTCTATAATGACAAGGAGAAAACCGACAAATTCATTGAGGGTTTACCTTGTAAGTGGGAAATGTATGGTATCATGCTCAAAGACAATGATGAACGATATGCTACTATGACCCTAGAGCAGGCTATTGACAAGCTCAGGGGTTATGATTTCTCCAAGAAAACAAGAGATACAGATTCTGATCACCTACAGAATCCAGGTTTATACCATGGAAAGACCAGTATCTCTAATCCTTCATCCAATTCGACCACTGCATTGTTTGCTGGTGATATTGATGAACTTGGAGAAATGTTAACAGAGGATATGTGCTTCATAGCTTCGGATGGTGGTGAAAAACGAAGCAGGAACAATTCTTCTGATAAGTATACTCAAGGGCATCATAAGATGCCGATGAGTGTGAAATCAGCAGAACAACAACTTTCGGTTCTGGCTTCATTCGTTGCTTCCTATGAAAATTATATTCAAGGGAAGATTAATGATCCTGCACAATTTGATGAAGATTATGATCAGGTTGACCCTGATGACTTAGAGGAAATGGACCTCCAGTGGCAACTGGCTATGGTGTCAAGGAGATTAAAGAATTTCCTAAAGCGTACGGGTAAGAGAGTTGTTGGAAATCGACCAGGGTTTGACAAGTCCAAGGTCAAGTGTTATAACTGTCAAGGTTACGGACACTTTGCCAGGGAGTGTCAACGACCGAAGGCTGATACAGGTATTGCAAAACAAGACTCGGGAAGTACTTTAACTTCCAAAGTCTTGGTAGTTCAGCAAATTGATGGTTCCTATGATTGGTCTACTCCGCCTGAGCAAGCTCTCATGGCTGAAATAGACGATCAGGAGAAACCAACTGAATCAACTCTATACATGCCAACTGCTGAGGAATGTCAAGCTAATGTGCCACACACAGAAGTCAAGAGGAACGAGGAAGATGTGCTCTACATCAACTCGACTGAAGAAATGAGTCCCGATGACTTCGTTGCGTACATGGCTGATGTACAGTCAGACAAGAAAAAGGTATGTCTGGATCTTCTTACTCTTGCTAATGTCTGTTACTTAGTTACTGACTTACATACTCAGGTTAGTGTTTTTGCTGAATCTAACAAAACCTTAACATCTGAATTAGATATAGCTAAGTCTGATGTTCGTAGGTTAGGTGAGGATAAGCTGGCATTAACTGAAAAGATTAAGAGTGATGCCTTAGATAAGACTAGTCTAACTGACATAATTAATGAACAATGTGTTAAGATAGACGGGTTATATCTAAACCTTAATGAGCTAAATAGAAATATTGCTATTAGGGATAAAGAACTTTCAGAGTCAAATATGAAGGTAGTAGAGCTAAATAGAAAATTTGAAGGTTATAGAACATCCTCTTTGACCTTAGATAGAATCATTAGCTCTCAACGTAGTGTGACAGATGTTACTGGCCTAGGATATTCTGATGTTCCTCCGCCCTTTAATGCCAATTACACTGCTTCTACTTCTATTGACCTAGAAATGACAGATGCGAATCCTGAGACTGAGGATTTGAAAACTCAACAGTCTGAAGCATCTGAGACTCAGAAAAATATTATTAATGACCTATCATTAGACAAGAGTACAGTCAAATCATTCGCTAAAGTACAATTTGTATCAAGTGGAATGATTGGTAGTACTAATGTAAACAATGAGGGAATTAAGAAACATAGGGAGTTACCTTCAGTGTCTTCTGATCAGACAAAGAAGGAGTCTGCTAAGATTGTTAAGTCACGAAAGCAGATGTCATGCTTCAAGTGTCATCAAAGAGGACACGTATCTTCTTGTTGTCCCAATAAGAAGACGGAAGCTACTCCTAACCGCGAGAACAGTGATAAGACTAAAATCATCTCTAGTTCGAGCACAGACAGGTTAGGTACCAGACCAGGAATTGGTATTAAACTTGTTACTGCTCTTAAAAGAGATGCTTCTCACAGTATCTCGCCGCCCAAACCTAAACGGCATGAAAATTTCAATAAAGATCATGTGCCGTCAAGGTTTATGACTCCGAGAAGGAACCAAAGTCACTTTGAGATTGGATCTACATCTCGTTCACAAGGAGTTAACCAAGGGTCCTATAATAATCGTAACCAAGGGCAGAAATTCCAAGGTTATGTATCGGGGAGGGTTGGAAGTCAGTCAACTCATAGACCCAGGACCACTAATCATCAGCAAGCTGATGCTCCTTCAATAGTGACCAAAGCTCCTAATGGGAAGGATGGTTACTTTAAAGAGCTACAGTTTGTCGATGATAAGGGACAAACCAAGACCGTAATGGCTTGGGTCCCTCTTGATAACTGATTGTGTACAACTTGTATGTGCAGGAGCAGACTGGGAACAATGATAATTGGTGGTATGTTGACAGTGGATGCTCTAGGCACATGACAGGAACCAGAAGTCTACTGACAGACTTCAGAGGTGGACTGAGACAAGGAGTGCACTTCGCTGGTGATAAAGGAGGAGTAATTACTGGGAAAGGAAAAGTTTCGAATGGAACTTTGACTCTAGAGGATGTGAATTATGTTGAAGAACTAACGCACAACCTAGTGAGTGTTTCCCAAGTCTGTGATAAAGGTCATCCTGTTCTCTTCACTGAGAAAGAGGCCTTGATCCTGAAGCCGGGTTTTATCATTCCCGAAAAATGGATACTGATGAAAGCTCCAAGGAAGAAGGACATTTATGCTATCAACATGAATGCTCCTATTACTTCAATGGTGTCTACTTGTCTGTTATCCAAGGCTTCAGAATCAGACTCTCTCCTATGGCATAGGAAAATGGCACACCTAAATTTTCGTAAAATGAACTACATAACAAAACATGAGTTAATTCTGGGTGTACCACCGAAGAGCTTTGCATTTGAAGACAAGTGTATATCCTGCTTGAAAGGAAAACAGCATAAGAAACCACACAAGTCTAAAAATGTGAACTCTATTTCCTCGCCTTGAGTTGCTACATATGGATCTCTTTGGCCCAATAAGCAAGAGAAGCATAGGTGGCAAATGGTACAGTCTGGTTGTCACAGACGATTTCTCTAGATTCTCTTGGGTATTCTTTTTGGGATCTAAGGATGAAACTCCGGGCATTCTTATGGAGTTTCTAGATCTAATAGAGAACATCTATAGAAAAAGGGTTAAGAGAATTGGTAGTGACAATGGGACCGAGTTCAAGAATTCTACATTGAATGTATATTGCTTAAGCAAAGGCATTCAACATCAATTCAGTGCACCATATGAACCTCAACAAAATGGTGTTGCTAAAAGGAAGAATAGAACTCTAATTGAAGCTGCGAGAACAATGCTTGCAGATTCAAGGCTTCCGGTCATATTTTGGGCAGAAGCAGTGAATACAGCATGTCATGTTCTCAATCGGGTTCTTACGGTTAAAAAGCAAAACAAGACATGTTATGAGCTTTTGAACAAAAAGAAACCGAACTTAAAAGGGTTTGAACCCTTTGGAGTTTCATATACGTTGTTGAAAACAAGTCATCAACCTAAATTTGGTGAGAAGGCTGACGAAGGATACTTCCTAGGTTACATATGCCTAACTCACCAAACAAACGGGTCTTCAATAAAAATTCAGGACGTGTTGAAATAGTTTATAACATCGAAGTTACGAGCTATACACATGACTCACATAAGGGATTGGATTGGCAATTTGATTATTCAGATCTTTTCAAGTCATTTAAAGTCCCTATCAGTGACTATGTCAGTAACTCAGATATTCCTGAGCATTTATTGTCGGGAGATGAGGATCCCACTCCAACATCGAGTGCTCAAACGTCTGATGCTAGGAATATTGTCGATACTGATGTGGTCCCCCCTATCGAGTCACAACAACCTCAAGATGATATACCTCAAGAGAGTGAAGATCCTGAAATTGCTTCTCAAAGGATTATGGATGATGTTCTTACTCCTCTGAGACAATTAAGGATATCAACTACTAATGAAGGTATACCACCTTTGGAGGAAATTGGTGCCAACTTACAGGATGATATTCCAGTTGAACCTATTACTTCAACAAGAATTAATAGGATTCATCCAATAGATAATATCATCGGTGATCCAAATTCTCCTGTTCTGACTCGGAATCAATCTAAAGCTAGTACATCCACTCATTCAAGCTTGTATGCTGAAATGAACGAGACAGGGATCTCAAATCTATGTCTATATTCATGCTTTATCTCACAAATTGAACCTAAGAATGTTCAGATAGCTTTGAAGGAAAATTCGTGGGTCGAGGCAATGCAGGAAGAACTGTCTCAGTTCACAAAATTGCAAGTTTGGGAGTTGGTTGACTTAGCTGTTGGAGAATATCCAATTGGAACTAGATGGGTATTTAAGTGCAAGAAAGACAATCAAGGAATCGTGATTCGTAATAAATCTCGTCTAGTTGTCCAAGGTTTCAATCAACAAGAGGGGATTGATTACAATGAAGTGTTTGCGCCTGTGGCTAGGCTTGAAGCAATTAGGTTATTCTTAGCATTTGCAGCCTCAAAGAAAATAAAAGTATTTCAGTTGGATGTTAAAAGTGCCTTCTTGTATGGCAAAGTCAAAGAAACGGTGTATGTTTCTCAACCACCGGGATTTACTGATCTAAAGTATCCAGATAGAGTATATCGTCTCGATAAGGCTCTATATGGATTACATCAAGCTCCGAGAGCGTGGTATGAAACACTGTCCACTTATCTTCTTGAGAATGGATTCACAAGAGGAAGAATTGACAGTACACTCTTTGTGAAATGGAAAAGAAGAGACTTTCTACTTGTTCAAGTATATGTTAACAATATCATCTTTGGGTCATCTGACGAAAGGATATGTAGTGAATTTGAAAAGGTTATGAAGAACAAGTTTGAGATGTCAGCAATGGGTGAATTGACATTTTTCTTAGGATTGCAAGTCGATCAAAAGAAAGATGGATATTTCATTCATCAGACTAAGTATACTAATGAGCTTCTAGAACGATTCAAGATGGAAGAATCAAGAATTTTTCATACTCCTATTCCGGAAGCCCATGGTATTGGTCCAGATACATCGAGTGATAGAGACGTGGATCCTACTCTTTACAGGGCCATGATTGGATCACTAATGTATCTTACAGCATCAAGGCCTGTTATAATGTTTGCAGTATGTGTCTGCGCAAGATATCAAGCTACTCCTAAAGAATCTCACATGCAAGCAGTAAAACGGATTCTTCGTTACCTCAAAGGGAAACTCGAAGCTGGGACTTTGGTATCCGACTGATGGAGACTTAGATTTTGTGGCTTACACTGATTCTGATTACGGAGGATGCAATCAGAATAGAAAGTCTACAACCGGTGGATGTCAATTCCTAGGAGGTAGACTGGTCTCTTGGCAATGCAAGTAGCAAACCTCAGTAGCCATTTCTACATGTGAAGCTGAGTATGTTGCAGCTGGCAGCTGTTGTTCCCAAGTTCTGTGGATACAACAGCAATTGCTTGATTATGGGTTGAGTATAACAAATACTCCTATGATGATTGATAATGAATCAACGATCTCAATAACCAATAATCCTGTCAAGCACAGTAAAACTAAACATATTGATATTCGACATCATTTTATTAGAGACTGTGCTGAGAAGAACCTGATAAAGTTAGCTAAGGTTCCATCTGTGGATAATTTAGCAGACTTATACACCAAAGCGTTCGACAGAGCTCGATTCGAGAAATTGGTGCAACTAAATGGAATGAGAAATCCAGAGGATTAGTCTTCCATAGAGTTGGTTTGTAATAATTAGTCGTTTATATTTATTAGTTTATGCTTTTTTTTTAAAAAAAAAAAAGGGAAAAGGGGGTCAGGCGTATGGCATTTATTTGCTTGTTACATAAAGGGAATCGCCTCCGATAAAGGTTAAGTCTTTATCAACTGGGAAATGATAGTAAATTAGAGGAATTGGCTTAATAACTGTAGGTAAAAGTCTTAAGTTAGATGTGTTAGTAGATTCAAATTTGTTACATGAACTTTACATCTTTAAAACCAGGCTTTTACTTATCTTTATTTTAGTATACTCCTCTCTCCACACGATATAATTTGCTTGAAAAACTTTAGATCTAGACAGCTTCATTATATGATGTACTGGTAGGCAATTTCTGCTTTGATTTCTGAGCATATAATAAGCTATAAATCTTCTGTGTGTTATCTCGTGTGATTTACTATATGACGTATGACATAAGTCTTAATTGATGAAAGATAGTCTGACCATACACTGTTATCAAGAATCTATGAAAATATGTCAAGACAAATAATAAGAATTATGGCTGTTAGTGAAATTACTGGTGTCTTTATTGTACTAAGTACAGACTTGACTCCTTTAGTTTTGCCAATAGTTTCAAGCTTGGTTTGTCTATACTAAGGGATCTTCTGTTGTACTAAGTACAGAACTAGAACCACTAGTATCTACAAAACGAGTTTGATATTTGTCACATTTTAAATTTACTCTAGGGTATGTCATATGCTTCGCAAAGAACATCATTTAGTGACCTCTACCTTGAAAGAGAAAGATACGGTGTTATGTGTTATCCTTGATTTCTCAGTGTGTCATTTTTGAATCACATTAGGTAATACACATATAAAAATAAAAGGTTTGCTTGGAAATCAGTGTAGACTTTGTTTATATGGATTATAATACCGGTAATCATCTTGAACTGTCTATGATATTTAAATCACTTCATTTTGATGTGAATATTATATTCTGTGGAAATAGGTAACCAAGTTATACTTTTATAAATATAAGTTGATAAATGGTTAAGTTGTGAGTTCTTATGTAACTTATTGTGAATTTCATAAGGTATGCATACTAACAATCTTCTTAGACTTTTTACTCATCAATTGGTTCAGCTGTTTCTTTCTAATCTGATCCCGCTGTCGATAAATTCTTGTCGCCCTTGATTAGGATATTTTAATTTATTTTATTTTATTGTATTTTATTTTTGGTCTAGTTGTTTCATTAATACAAGGGTACTTGATACAAATGTTTATTATGAATCACTGTCGTTCCATTTTATTTTTATGCATTAATTTGTATTTTTCTTTTTACTTATTTAATTTTATTTTATTTTCGTTCGTTACAAGACAAGTGAAAAATATTATTTATTTTAGACTTGTATGTGCACGATATTCTCTGAAAGACAAGTGAAAAAAAAAATTCTCTTATTTTAGACTTGTAATTTATGTGATTTTCTAAGAAAATAACAAGTGAAAAATATACATTATTTTAGACTTGTTTTATTTTTGGACTTAAAAATGACGTTTTGTAATTAAAATGTAATTTTTGGACAAAAATTGCGAGCCGAGAACAGTGTGGCGATCTGAGATTGAGCTGCGAGCTGAACTCAACTCTGCGAGTTGAGTTCTGCGAGCCGAGTCCATGGGTATATAAAGGGCTGCGAGTTCACAAGATAACAGTCCTGCGAATTCACTTTCCCTTGCGAACCCACACACACTGCGAACTGAGACTTATTTTCAAAAATTTGTGTTTGTGGATCGGATTTTTCACTCCGTAGATATTATACACTATCTCGTTGTGATCATTTCTAGGTAAAAATCAATGAATTTCACCGCATATTTTGACCAAAATCAGCATTTTCTTAAAAACTTGCGTTTTGAATTCCAACAGTTCATGCTGCGAGTTGAGATCAAGACTCAACTCGCAGCCCGCTCCTGCGAGTCCACTTTGAAGTTTGACTTGCGTCAACCTTGCAAGTTGACTTTCCTTGCGAGTTGAAATTGCGAGTTGACTTGCGAGTTGACTTGCGAGTCAACCTTGCGAGTTGACTTGCAAGTCAACCTTGCGAGTTGAATCTTGCGAGCCGAGTTGAATCTTGCAAGTTGACTTGCCTTGCGAGTTGAATCTTGCGAGCCGAGTTGAATCTTGCGAGTTGACTTTGTTTGACTTGCTTTGACTTGTTCTGTGTGCTGAATTGTTTGAATTTTAAATTTTTAACTTACGAATTCTCGATTAGTTTAACTAATTAAGCGTTTATAGGTTAAATATTCTATGGTTAGATGTGTCGACTTGAATGTCAACACGTGAAACCGTATACTTTATATAAGACTTATGACTTTATGTAATAAGTAATATGCCTGTCTAGTTAGACTTATTGACTTTATATATGTGTTTAACAACTATAATTGATAATGAAGTTTCACGACTTAATAGTTCAATTATGAGTTGTAGATCATATAAGTTTATCAATATTGGTTAAACTCATTGTCTAACATTTGTGTTATTTGTGATATTACAGATATGGCTCGACTATTTGTTGCTCATCACAACGTGCTCGTTGATTTGGATGTCAATGCACGAGGTGCATCCAGGGTCGCTCGGATTCTTACTTTTCTGAGTCGATCAAGGATACAGTACGCCATTACAGAGTCACCTGCTCTTTCACAAGATATACTTACTTAGTTCTGGGCTAATATAGTATATGACACATCTGTGAATCCTCCGGTCATCCAGACGAGGATTAATGATCGTCAGGTTATCTTCTCTGCCTCTGATCTTAGAAACATACTACAGTTGGGGACTGTGGAGCAGGAAGATGGACCAACTGAGTTTCCATCGGATTTTATTGAGGGAGCTCTAGAACGGATGGGGTATGTTGGACCCAAGAGAGGGCGTCAGTTCTTGAAGGCGCTCGTTTTCGGTGAGTGGAGGTTCTTATGGCATGTCCTTGTAACTATCTTTGGACCGAAGAAGGGAGGATACGATGAGTTGAGCTCTTCTCTCCTATCTGCTTTACTGTCACTGGTTTATAACAAACCATACAGCTTTTTAGATTACATCTTTGGGGAGATTGTACGCCAAATTTTGGGGGGAGTTAGATCGCAGTTTATGATCTATCCCCGATTCTGCATGCTGATTATTAGGGCCTCTATCCCTGATCTGCCGTTTTTTCAAGCGGATCTGAAGGTTGATACCATTGGGTTACGGGCATATAATGCGATGTTTATGCAAACCTCTCGCAGATTCGAGATGCAACCACAGCTGACAGAGTTGTTTGGATTTTTGGTTAATCCCGAGTATTTTACGCCACCAAACAATGGTTGGATTGATGTTGATGTGGCTGCAGCTGTGCCTGCACCACAAGAGCTGATAGAGGAGGTTCTGAATCAGGCAAATCAGCAAGAGCCAAAAGTTAATGCTGAGGTTGCTGTTGAAGTGGTGCAACAGGTTTTGGCTGAAAATGATGATGCCACTGATCCTATTCTGCAGGATGTGGATCAATATGCTGCTGAACCACCACACGTTGAAGAGGATACTGATCAGATCTTTAGAGATATCGATCAATTTTCGGCTGAAGTCCCGAGTATTTCTGGGCCACCTCCACCTACTGAGGCATCTGTTGATGCTGGACCATCAGGACGAGATGGAGAAGCTGCTTCTGCTTCTAAATCTGATTCTGATGATGATCATGATGATGATGATGAGACTGGACCACCAGGGTTTGTCTCCGGTATCCCTGAAGGGATGATTCGTCAAGGATCAAAATTGATTATGGATCCGGCATTGAAGTTAAAGAGGAAAGTCGTGGACCAAGATCCCGATTTTGTTTTGGTTGATGAAGAAGAAGAAGAAGAAGAAGAAGCGGAGGAGGTGCTTAAATGATTGCTGCTTTGGTTCGCCCGTCTTCGCACCCAACTACCAAATCAAGCAGGGTTGCCGCTCGCCTTCTGACGGATGTAGCTACTGAGATAGCTAAGAAAATGCAACCGCCTGCTGCCACGACTCGACCAACAACTACTGAAGCTCCATCCACCTCACCTATGACTGATGCTGAACGCATTACACAATTGGAGTCTAGGGTTAGAGAATTGCAAGTAGTGGCTAACACTTTTGCTACACAGCTCCTACAACTGTCCGACAATGTCACTACACAGAATAACGCCTACTCACTACTCATCAAGACGAATAGTAATTTAATAGATGATGTAGCTGATAAGCAAAGCCAAATTGACAGACTTGATCGCCTGGTCATCAGCTTTTTGAAGGACAAGCCATCTCAAGGGGAGGTATTGATATATTAGGAGTCCTGCAAGGAAGATGAGCTGGCGAAGAAGAATAAGAATGATGAAGATGATGATCCCTCAGCTCAGAAGGATAGTGAGCTGGCCGGTCCTTCAACGACTGGTCAGCAGACTACATTTCAGGGGGAGTCTGCTGAAGCAAGTGGTAGTGGAGCTGGTGCTGGTACTGCGAAGGGTGGAGCTGAAGAAGGTGACACTTGTATTAATATAGACTGACTGTAATTATTAATACATTGTAACTTTGAATCATTTTGTAATTAAGACATTTGAACTTGAATATGTAAAATATTAATGTTTAAATGTTATAACTCTATAATGATGAATGTTTGTAAATATAAGTTTTTAGTAATTCTAGATTGACATTGTTCGATAAAAGAAGTTATAAGATCATATAATATATAATGTTCGTATATTATAAGACTTATTCAAATGTTAGATTGATTATGCTAATCGATGAAAAGTTTGAATAAGTATATATAATATATTTTAAATACACAAAGGGATTAATAAGGAAAATCTTAGATTGATTCAGGGAAATCAATGAAAGAACTTATGATATTAATATATTTGTGTATGAATGTCTATAGGTCTTGAGATGGTGGACTTATCAGATTCTGAAGGCGACATGCCGGATGAATTGGATGAGGACATTGATTTTGACCTTGAAGAAGGAGAGTTTGTTCCTCCTGAAGATGGGACTTTCATGGTCAATGATGGGGCAGACGAGTGTGTAGATCTTGATGTTGATGTTGATGAACACATCGTAAGCCCATCTACAACTAAAGTGGTCATCCAGGAAGAAGATGGAGAAAGGGTTGTTGAGTTAGATGAAAATCTAGATGACTCAACCAGTTCTGAATCAGAAGATGACCTTCCAGAAAAACTCAGAAACAATTCCATGTTTAGACCTCTGAAGAGGAGAAAGCAAAAGGCTGGGATGTCTGAAGTAGATATAACTGGAAAGAAAGTTCCAAGGAAGGGGATCATCGGCTGGTATTTTGATTCTGACTTGAAACTTTTCGCTATCAAAAGGTTTGACGGAGTTCAATATTTTGATAAGAAGCTCAAAGTATTCAGTTCGCCTCCTCGATTTGAAATCCGAGACTTGGCACGCTTAGAACTGATAAATCCCAGTAATGATCCCTACGCAACTTATGTTGAGAGAATCATTCGGACTGAGGGTAGATCAATGAAGTTTGAGAAGATTAAGCCAAGAGTCGGAAAGATGATCAAATCAAAGGAACGCAGTCAGAGAACTGGCCGAAGATTAAGGAAGAAAACTTATCCAGCTCTCAAATGCATACAGCAGATACCACTAAAACCTATGCCACAGAATATTCTGGGAAATCTTCTAAATTGGCACGTGGATTCAGAGACTGGTGAAGCTGTCATGGTTGAAGCTGATGATGAAGTTGAAGGAGGAGAAAGAGTAATTTTGACAGTCTATGACCATCGACACCTGATGAATCTGTCGAAGAAGGACCTGTTGAAGTTAAATGAAAATAGGATCCTGACGACTGAAGCATGGGGTGATCTTGCAAGAGATTATCAATTAATGGTGAAGACTTGTATTAGAATGAAGATTCATATGGGCAGTAGAATTTACAAGTGAAGACCAAGGACAAAGTTGAAGATAACGACGCTAGAGCTATTGTCAAGGGGGAGTCTGTTGGGACATATTATTGTGACAACAGATCTAGCTTGTAATAGGACTAGTGTATTTATTGTCAAACTTGTATAAATTGGTTTAGACTCGTAAATATATGATATTAACTTGTTATTATTATTTGTTAAATGTTATTGGACAAATATCGACTTCAAGTTAAAGTCAAAATCGCGAAATGAGAAGTCAACTCGCAGGTCTAATATCCTGCGAGATGAGATCTCAGTTCGCAGACCATCTGGACTCGCAATCATTTGGACTCGCAGCTTAGCTTGCGAGCTGAGATGTGAGCTCGCAGTCCATCTGGACTCGCAGGCCCATGGGCTGCGAGTTGAGTCAACTCGCAAAGCCCATGGGCTGCGAGTTGAACCAGATATAAATAATTTAATGCTGCTCAAAACAAAAGGCGAATCTAGAAATCCGTGCCATTATTACACTCACCAAATATTTAATTATTCTCCTCGTTTTTCGTGCAGATATATTTATTATAGTATTAAAGGCTCGGTTTTGAGTGATTAACTTAGTTAATAATCAAAACGAAGCCCTTTAATTGATAATAAAGTTATATAAGCTTAAACCTAACGTATTGAGAGATTCCGCACCTCAATACTTAAAGATAATCCGTTATCGAACCAAGATCTAGCGACCTTACAATCTACTTGAACACCCAAAAAGAATTTTAGCTCCCTCATAGCACTCATTTCAAATTCAGACTTCATAATCTTCTCAAAATCTCTACACAAATATTTATTTGTTGAACCAAAAATGATATCATCCACGTAGACTTGAACTAGCAGTTGACTGTGTTTAGTTCACTTGATGAAAAGAGTGCTATCAATGTGACCACGTTCATAACCATTTTTAATCAAGTGCGTTGCCAACCTTTCATACCAAGCGCGCGGGGCTTGATGAAGACCCTAAAGAGCCTTATCCAACTTGCACACATAGTCTGGGTTGACCGAATCCGCAAAACCAGGAGGTTGCCTGACATAAATTTCTTCAGCAACCTTACCGTACAAAAACGCACTTTTGACATCCAGCTGATAGACACGAAACCCCTTAAATGTAGCATATGCTAAGAAGATACGAATGCATTCCATTCTTGCAACAGCGCAAAGACTTCATCATAATCCAAACCTTCTTGTTGTTTATACCCTTGGACTACTAACCTAGCTTTATTGCGAATCACCACTCCCCTATCATCACGTTTGACTCGAAACACCCAACGAGTTCCAATTGGGTGTACACCGTTTGGAAGTGGAACTAAATCCCAGACTTTCAGCTTCACAAATTGCTGCAACTCTTCTTGCATTGCAGAAACCCAATGTGAATCCTTTAGAGCCTCATCAATCTTTATTGGCTCAACTTGGGATAAGAAGCATTCTTCAATTTCCGCCTTTAGACATGTAAGATCATCAGAATTATATAGACCTTCAGAAGATGTAGCTATTTTGCTTCTTGTCTAAGTACCTGCATCCAGATCTCCAATAATATTCTCAATCGAATGATTCTTATGAATACGGGAGACGGGTATTAGATCAGGTGTGAGGTTTGTTTCCAAGTTGTTTAGCTCAACCTCTTGAGCGAGAGAATCATCTTCATTCTCAGAGAGCATGTCTTCTACACCATCAACAGTAGTAGGAGAAGCTTCGGGCTGTTGATCTGCAGAAGAACTCTCGGGAACATCAGTAGACGAAGATGGTAGAAGATCAGTAGTAGCAGGAGTCGAAGACGGTGTGGATGAAGAGTTATCCGGATTAAGATGCAAGCCATGAAGAAGCGTAACAACTTGATCCACTTCATTGAATTTCGGAAGATTGAATGAGTTAACAAGATGGTCATACTCAAACAACCAATCAGGACCTTTTCCTTTAGGAGACTCCGTGTACTTTAAACATTTTACCTCAAAATGCTCTTCAATCTTTCTCGTTTCCTTGTTGAAAACCCTCTTGTTAGGAGAATTAACCGAATACCCAAGAAATAGTCCATCGAATGCTTTTTCACCGAATTTTAAAATTTTATCTTTTGTAATTAATATGGTGCATGGACATTGTAAGGTCGCTATATCTTGGTTCGATAACGGATTATCTTTAAGTATTGAGGTGCGGAATCCCTCAATACGTTAGGTTTAAGCTTATATAACTTTATTATCAATTCAAGGGCTTCGTTTTGATTATTAACTAAGTTAATCACTCAAAACCGAGCCTTTAATACTATAATAAATATATCTGCACGAAAAACGAGGAGAATAATTAAATATTTGGTGTGTGTAATAATGGCACGGATTTCTAGACCTTTAATAATGAGCAGCATTAAAATATTTATATCTGGTTCAACTCGCAGGCCATGGGCTTTGCGAGTTGACTCAACTCGCAGCCCATGGGCTTTACGAGTTGACTCAACTCGCAGCCCATGGGCCTGCGAGTCCAGATGGACTGCGAGCCCACATCTCAGCTCGCAAGTAGGTCCTGCGAACCGAGAAAGCTGCGAGCCCAAAACTCAACTCGCAGAGGAAAGCTGCAAGTCCAGTTTGAGCTGCGAACTGAGATCTCATCTCGCAGGATATTTGACCTGCGAGTTGACTTCTCATTTCTCGATTCTGACTTTAACTTGAAATCGTTAATTGTCTAATAACATTTAACAAATAATAATAGCAAGTTAATATCATATATTTACGAGTCTAAACCAATTTTACAAGTTTGACAATAAATACACCAGTCCTATTACAAGCTAGATCTGTTGTCACAATAACATGTCCCAACAGACATCCAAATGGCTCCAAAACTTTAAATTTGGCTTTCGGTTATTCAACAATTCATAACACGTTTTATTTTTCTTCTTGTTCATCAGAACACGGTTTAATACATAGCATTCCGTATTAACTGCCTCTGCCCAAAAAGTAATTGGCAGGTGTGAATCAGACAGCATAGTACGGGCGGTTTCAATGATTGTTCTATTCTTTCTCTCCGCTACACCATTCTATTGCGGAGTTCTTGCTGCACTAAACTGATGAACAGTTCCTTTGCGTAGACAATATAATTCAAGAATTTTGTTCTTGAATTCCGTACCATTATCACTACGTATCTTTTTTATCTTCAAGTTGCACAAATTCTCAAGTCTATCGAACAGATAGGTCAGTATATCTGGTGTTTCATCCTTTGTACGCAAAAAGTAAACCCATGAAAAACGAGAATAGTCATCAGTTACTACCAAACAGTAAGATTTACCTCCAATACTCTTCGTGCTTACAGGTCCAAACAAGTCCGTGTGAAGTAATTCCAATGGAGATTCAATGGAATTGACTTGCTTAGACTTGTGAAACTTCTTGTGCTGTTTTCCTTTCAAGCACGAAACACAATCATCTTTCAAAGCAAAGGATTTCTTAGGAATTCCCTCCACCAAATCATGTTTCACCAGATAATTCATTTTTTGGAAATGAATATGACCCATCCTTCTGTGCCACAATAATGAATCCTTAGTAGACGTTTTGGTTAGAAGACATGTATGTTCTTTAGTTTCTACTGTCCTCATGTCCAAAATATAAGAGTTCTTTACTCTAGGAGCTCTAATCAGAATCCATTCCTCGGGAATCACAAATCCCGGCTTCAATATCAAACACTCTAAGTCTGTAAAAGCAGCTGTGAACTTCTTATCGCAAACTTGAGAGACGCTTATCAAGTTGTGATTTAGCTCCTCCACAAAGTTAACATTCTCAAAGCTCACTTGACCATTAGTGAGTGTACCTTGCCCAGTTATCGTACCACCGTTATCACCAGCAAAAGCAACATATCCCCCATTATATGGTTTAACATCAGAGAGAAGGGAAATATTGCCTGTCATGTGTCGTGAACAGCCACTGTCAACATACCACTTGCTATTCAGCACCTTTGACTGTCACAACACAAAGAAAAGATTGTTAGTTTGAAATGGAGACCCAAGCCTTGACAGACTTGGGTACTCCTGAGACTTCATTGATTATTACCACATCAGTTAAAACCTTGTTTTTTAGTAAATCATTATCTTTTACTGATGTGATAACTTCAGATGACACATTATTCTTTACACTTCTCTTTTTCCAAACTTTCTGAGGAAAAAATGGTTGCTTATTAATAACATCAACCTTTCGAACCATTGGTTGAGTAGGTGTAATGTTATTAACTTTTGAAATTGGAACATTTCGAGATAATCCAGGTTGTTTTGACTTTTGAAAGTTTCTATTTTTAGTATGACGTGGATCATTTCGTAATGCCCATTTTCTAGCAAGTACTGGACACTGATTAATGAGATGACCCTGCTTCTTACAGTAGAAACATGATCGTCTCTCTCGAAAAGTTTGATCATCACTCAATAGTGGTTTTGGCGAAAGAGGAACCATACGAGGGTTTACTACACATGAACACTTATGCGAACATGATGGAGTAAACGTATTCACAGTTGAGATAATCTTTGAAGAAGGATTTTTAATTGAAACTTTACTATTTTGAATATTCTCCTCTAGTTTCATTTTTAAATCCTTGATTACTGGTTTCTTTTTAGAAAACATTCCACCTCTACCCTCGTTAGTAAAGATGAAATTTTCAGGTTTGAGGTTATTCTTCTCAACTTTCTGTGTAACCTCGTGAGTTACATCCTCCACCTCTACCACCTCTTCAACATTTGTTGAAAGTGAAAACATGATTGGTTCAAATTTAGGCTTAATAGGCTCAGCTTTCTTGTTATTTGAACTCAGAACTTTAAGCAACTCAGGTCGCTTATCATCAGCAGCCTTAACAAGCTTAGGCTGTTTAACATCTTCAACCTTGACACTCTTAGGCTGATTGGGATTTTCAACAATAACTGGTTTCACCACAGGATTTGTATCCTTCTTGAGAACAGAAGGTACATAGTCTTTAATTTCGTCCTGGGAAAGACTGGGCTGATTCAAATTTGAGGGAGGAGGTTGGTTGTGATAACCAATTCCTGCCTTACTCTTCGTATCAGTCCGTTGATTTTGCAGAATGTCGGAAAAGACCATAGTAGATGTGGAGATATTTGCAAGTCTTCGTTTTAAATCAACATTTTCAGATTGAGTTTCAGCAAGTTCCTTTTTAAGATGTGAAATGAGTTTTAAATAACTGTCAATCTCATCTTGTTTGTTAAAAATCATTGCCTTTAACTCTTTCTTTTCGTCAATAAGGGTTTTCTGATTTATAGTAAATACTTTTTCGTTATCTTTTAAAACTTTGTTCGTTTCAATAAGATTGGTTAGATCTGTATTCAAGCGATCATTATCTACTATGAACCTGTTGATTTTACCAGTTACTGTGATACAGGAATTACAATTAAAAGAATCAAAGTCTACCTCATTTTGAACATCCGCCATAAGAGCTACGTTATCTTGATCGTCCATAGCAGAAAAATCATAGGCTTCTTCATCCATCAGAAGAGCTGCCTTGGCGACTTCATTCTCTTTCTTGAAAGTAGAAGGTTTTGTAAATCCAGTAGACAATTGTGTACCTTTCTCACATTCTCTAGCAAAATGTCCCAGATTTTGACACTTGTAGCATCTAATCTTGGACTTATCGAAACCCATGCTAGTTTTATCAGTGACGTCTTCAAGAGATTTCTTTCCTGTTCTCTTCAAATAGGTTTTCGTTTTTCTGGTAAGCATAGCCATGTTCCAACGAAGATCCACTCTCTCTAGTTCATCAGGATCCACTTGTGCAAAGTCTTCATCAGTAAGATCTACCGAGCTAATCCTCTTTGATAAAAAATCATCATATGATGATAAAAACGCATTGAAGATTACTGCATGCTCATTGTGTGATGCAGTAGCAGAGGAAGATGGTTGAGTTGTGAAAGAAGAAAATGTTCCACCCGAATTATTATCATACGAGTAATTAGGTTTAGATACAGCAGTAGAAGGTCCAGATAAAAGAGCTGTACTTCCATATCCAAAATTACTAGTATCAGGAAGCAAAGAACTGGATCTTGTGCTTTTCTTTTGGATATCCAAAGCACATGTTTCTAATTTTCCAATAAGTTGATCGAAAGACATTGCAAATACATCTGGATCATTCTCCATCATTAACACTCTAGTTTCCCAGTGAGGAGGTAGAGCTGAATTTGTATCCACCCTCAGTCAGCTCATTCACTAGACTTGAATATCTACAAAATAAGTCCTTAACTGTCTCGTTCTTCTGGATGTCAAACAGATCATATGGTTTCTTTACTAACTCCAGCTTACTTTGCTTGTATTCAGTAGTACCTCCACATCTTTCAGCTATACCATTCCACAGATCATAAGCTATGTCGTGTTGCTTGAACATCTTCATAGCATCAGCAGGTAGAGACATGGTAATAGCAGAGTGAGTCTTTCGTTCACATTCCCATGCCTTGCGTTCCTCGGCCGTCATTGAACGAATAGGTTTTGGTGGAGGTATACCCACATGTTCTCCACTTGCAACCGGTCGAACATATCGCTCGATCAAAAGTATCTCCATTTCAGGGTCAGTAAAGGCAACAAAAGATAAAAATCTACCACACCATTCAGAATACTCCATTCCAGGTGCAAAGAATGGAGGTTTGTTTGCGCTACCAACCTCAGCGTTGTGTTTTAACATAGCATTAACAGCTTGTAAAGTAGACATTTTAATATGTACAAAAAAAATATATATAGCGATATTGATGATATCGCTAAGAAGCTGATGATTGAGCGATATTGATGATATCGCTATCAATATCGCTAGTTAAAGCGCAAATCAAAATCAGAATAATAAAGGGCGATACCACAGGCGATATTGAGAATAATATCGCTAAAATTAATTAGGCGATACCAAGTAATATCTCTAGTAATATCGCTAGAGATATCGCTCAAATTAATAAGTACAGTTCAAGTAATGTCGCTAAAACCCTAGAGGCGATATTAAGATAATGTCGCTTCTAATATCGCTAAAATGGCTGTAAACCCTAAGATTACTAATATCTACGATTTAATCAAATTTAGGGTTGCTAATGACAAACATAAATCCAGAAAACACAAAAAAACACTAGTTAAACAGTTTTTTTAAGACTAATAATCAATTAAGCTATATGAAAACTGGTTACTTAGCCTTTTTAACGTACTAATATTGATTCAATAAACCACTAATCCAATGGATAAATGGCTCTGATACCAATTGTAGGACCGAATATGAATGACCTTTAACACAAATCAATATTTACTAACTAATGAGCGGAAATCAATAGCTATTCAAAGTACGTTATCAATAAAACTAATCACATAATCACATATATATTGCATTAATCAAAGTATAAAGTGTGAGTTACAAAGACTGACCCGGGAATACCAAAGGCTGCTCTCAAATTCGTATTTTTCAACAACCACTAAACTGAAACCCTAAACTTATATTTATAGGTAACTAATCAGCGATGTTGGCGATATTGGTGATATCACCTATGCGATATTGTCAATATCGCCAAAGCGATATTATCAATATCGCCTAATACAGAATATTACTAATTAATTACAACTCAAAACCTAGACCAAGTGACAGACACACTAATGTACCAACAACGTGCCAATTCTTAAAATTTTCCAAAATATTTTGTGGCATTATCTTCAATGGAATTTGCTGTACACATTTGACAGCTAGATAAGTCTTTTTCCTTAGTCTTCTTCCAGTTCTTTTACTTCGTTCTTTCAACTTAATAGTTTTTCCAACTCTTGGCTTTATCTTTTCAAACTTCATTGAACGACCCTCAGTCTTGATTATCCTCTCAACATAACTAGCATATGGATCATTACTAGGGTTATTCAATTCTAATCTAGCCAAATCTCGAATTTCAAACCTAGGCAAAGAACTGAAGACTGTAAGCTTCTTCTCAAAATATTGAACTCCGTCAAATCTTTTTATAGCAAAAAGCTTTAAGTCAGCATCGTAGTACCATCCAATGATACCTCTTTTCGGTATACGCTTTCCTATAATATCCACTTCACTAATCCTAGTCTTTACCTTTTTCCTTTTCAAAGGCCTAAACATCGGATTATTCTTTAGCTTATCAGGAAGATCATCTTCAAATCCAGAATCAATTGATTCATCTAGATTTTCATCTAAATCAATAACTTTTTCTCCATTTTCATCCTGAATAATCACTTTTGTCTTTGATGGGCTCACGACGTGTTCATCGATATTAGCATCGGGATCTACACCTTCGTCTAACCGAACATCAGAAATGGAAGTCCAGTCATCAGGTGGAAGAAATTCACCTTCTTCTAAGTCAAAATCAATATCTTCATCTATCTCATCAAGCATATCGCTTTCAGAATCAGATAGGTTCAGCATTCACAAACCTATAGAAGTACATACACAAAATAAACATTAATATCATAAATCCCTTCACTGATTTCCCTGAATCAATCTAAGAATTTCCTTATTAATCTCTTTGTGTGTCTGAATCACATTATATAAACTTATAAATCTTTCATTGATCATAAAATAAAATTACAATCAATCTAAGATTACAAAAGTCTTATAATATCAAAATATATTGTCAATCATTAAATTTAAACATTAATGTATTGTGAATAATCACAAAACATTCAAGTTCCAAAACTTAATTGAACAGTTATATTACAAAATTAATAAATACAAAATCTTGTTTCATCTAGCTTCACCTTCATCAGCACCCATCAACTCAGTTCCAACACCAGCACCAGTCTCAGTACCATCACCAGCACTAGACTCCCCCTGAATATTAGCCTGCTGACTTGTCGTAGACGGACCAGCCAACTCACTATCTTTCTGAGCAGTAGGATCATCATCTATATCATCTCGTCTCTTCTTTGCTAGTTCATCCTCTCTGCAGGACTCTGTATAGATTAACATCTCCCCCTGAGATGGCTTGTTCCTGAGAAGGTTTGTAACCAAGCGATCAAGTCTGTCGATTTGCCTTTGCTTATCAGCTACATCATCTACCAAAGTGGTACTGGTCTTGAGCAGTAGTGAGTATGCTTTAGATTGTTCAGTCAAATTTTGGGACATAGACATAACTTGAGATGACAGAGTGGTGGTGACAGCCTCCAACTCTGAAACCCTAAATTCCAAGTTGATAATACGTGTAGAATCAGTCATAGGTGAGGATGAGGGAGCATCAGTAGTGATTGATGGAGGCGTGGTAGCAGGTGGTTGCAATTTCTTAGCTATCTCAGTAGCTACATCTGTCAACAATCGAGCTGCAACCCTGCTTGACTTGGTTGTTGGATGTGAGGCGGGACGAACAATAGTAGCGATCAACTCATCCTCAGAAGGCATCGAAAGTGATTGATTTGGAGCAACTGAGCTGGAAGCACTTTGCCTAGCACGTTTGCGACGACGAGCCACAAGCTGCACATCATCTTTAGCTTCATCTTCATCCTCTTCAAGTAAAATGAAGTCCATAATCAACTTGGACCCTTGACGTATCATTCCAGCCGGAATCCCTGATACAGAATCGGATGGACGAGTCGCATCATCCTCAGAATCAGAATCAGAATCAGAGGCAGTATCGCCATCACGTCCAGTCGGACCAACACCACCAAATGTCCCAGCAACTGGGGGCGGTCCAGAAGTACTCGGACCTTCAACAAGAGATTGATCGATATCTCGCATGGATCGGATCATTTGCATCATGATGCTGCACCAGCACATCTTCGACAACTTGTGCAGCAACTTCAGGATTCACCTGTGGCCCAGGTTGGTTTACCTGATCCAAAACATCCTCGATCAGCTCTTGTGGCTCAGGTACTACCTCAGCCACATCAACTTCCAACCAACCATTATTTGGTGGCGCTATATACTAAGGATTTATCATAAATCCAAATAATTCTGTCAACTGGGGCTGCATCTCAAAGCGTCGCGAGGTATGCATAAACATCGCATTATACCCTCGTAGCCCAATAGTATCGACGTGAAGATCTGGATGAATTGCCGGCAAGTTAGGAAAACTGGCTTGAATGATCAACATACAGAATCTCGGATAGATCATAAACTGTGATCTAACAGCCCCCGTGATCTGTCAAACAATTTCCCCAAAAATATAATCCGATAAACTGTATGGTCTGTTGTAAACTAGGGACAGTACTGCTGAAAGCAGTGAAGGGTTCAGCTCATCATATCCTCCCTTCTTGGGAACAAAAATCGTGACCAATACATGCCACATAAAGCTCCACTCGCCGAACACCAGGGCTTTGAGGAACTAGCGTCCTCTCATTGGTCCGACGTAGCCCATACGAGCTAGTGCTCCCTCAGTGAAGTCCGAAGGAAACACTGTGGGTCCAGCTTCTTGCTCGACGGTGCCTAACCGTAAGATGTTTCTTAAATCGGTGGAAGAGAAGACTACAGGGCGATCATTAATCCTCGTCCGAATAACTGAAGGATTCACAACTGTATCATACTCGATATTGTCCCAGAATGGGGATAATATCCCCTGTGATAATGCAAGTGACTCGGTGATAGCATATTGAATTCTTGATCGGGCCAAGAATGTGAGAATCCGAGACACACAGGAAGCACCGCGTGCAGTGACGTCTAGGTCAACCAACACGTTGTGATGAGCTGCAAATTGTCTAGCCATATCTGTAATGTATAAATCAAACAAATGACATACAATTAGTTTAACATATATTTATTAACTTATATAATCTACGAATCGTAATTGAACGATTAAGTGGTGAAACTTAATTAACAATTATAGTCGTTAATTATATATATAAAGTCAATAAGTCTAACTGTTTTCTTAACCTGTTATAAAAAGTCTCAAGTTAAATATATAATTCATTACTAAAAGTCGTAAGTCATATATACAGAGCATATGGTTTTACATGTTCACATTTAAGTCCACACGACTAACCATATAAAATATCAACTTATAACTCATAATCAAGTTATTAATCGAGAGTTTGTAAGTTAAAATAAGTAGTCAATTCGCAAGTCAATTCACAGAAACAATTCAACTCGCATATCAAGTCAATTCGCAAGCTGACCCGCAAGTCAACTCGCAGACCAACTCAATCCACAAGGCAAACAAGTCAAAATTTCAATTCGCAAGAGACTTTGAGTGTCAACTCGCAAATTCAAGGAGTCAACACAGATGTCAACTCGCAAATGTCAACAAAGTGTCAACTCGCAAATATGCGAACTGAGTTTGAATTCCACTCGGAGGATCAACTGTCCTTGTGACGTAAAATTAAAAATAAAATTTAAAGAAGTTTGAGGACAAGCGAGTTATGCCATTTTGTACTATATACAGCGATTAACATAAACCCTAAGGATTCTTGTTATTTAAATCACTATATCGTAGTAATTTGTGAAATACCAAAAATGAAACCCTAAAGATATTGAATCATCAATTTCGAGTTCATTATGCGATGAAAATTAGTGAGTTATACCTCAAAATGTTTGCAATGAAAAGATGTATAAATTCTATAGAATCAAAACGTCGTTACTCGTACTAGAAATCACGAAAATAAAGCGAAATCAAACTTCGTCTCGTGTCGCAGAAAGTCAACTCGCAAAGGGTATAGATTCGGCTCTCAGGTATGTGTGAGTTTGACTTGTCAATTCGCATGCTTTTATACCAAGTTGACTCGACTTGCAGAAGAGTTGAGTCAACTCGCAATTTGTGGTCAACTCGCAGTCGTTTTGTCAACTCGCAAGTTTGCACTTAGTATAATTTTAATCCCACGTAATGCATACAAGTTTAAAATAAGATTATTTTTCACTTGTTTTGTAACCATAGGTCAACATGAAAGAAAAAATGATAGAATAATTTAATGCCAAATGGTAAAACAATAAAAATTATAACATAAGTACTACAAATGAAAATTCAAAATAACAATGGTATCAAGTACCTGTTATTAAAGAAACAAATAAGAGAAACAATATATATTTTTGGGCGTTAAAAATTTATCTGTAGAGGTATCATATTAGAAAGAATAGGCGGGACCAATTGTTTATTAACAAGTCTAAGAAGATTGTTAGTATACCTACTACAAGAAAATCACAATAAGTTACAGTAAACATACAGCTTCACCATTTATCAACTTATATTTATGAAAGTATAACTTGGGTACCTTGCTCCACAAGATATAACTGTAGGTCCCGAAATGATTGACCTTTAACACAAATCAATATTCAATAACTAATGAGCGGAAATCAATAGATATTCAAAGTACGTTATCAATAAAACTAATCACACAACCACATATATTTTGCATTAATCAAAGCATAAAGTGTGGGTTACAAATACTGACCAGGGAATAACAAAAGCTGTGCTCCAATTCGTATCTCTCCCGAAATCCCCGTAACTCAAACACTAATTAGGTATTTATACTATTACCTAATCAGCTAGGCGATATTGATGATATCGCCTATGCGATATTGCCAATATCGCAATGGCGATATTGCCAATGTCGCTATTTACCAGTAATTACAACTCAAAACTTAGACCAAGTGACAGACACACTAATGTACCAACAAACTCCCCCATGTCTTCAGCTTGGTCTTCAAAAAATAATCTTCAGTCAAATCTTCGATTAAACCCATCCAGCAGGAAACTTACCACCCG
Source organism: Logfia minima (assembly GCA_963921325.1). NCBI lineage: Eukaryota > Viridiplantae > Streptophyta > Magnoliopsida > Asterales > Asteraceae > Logfia > Logfia minima. The sequence goes on from OY992772.1 coordinate 23,834,077, forward strand.
CATGGATTCCATGGGTTACACAAATATCCACAATTCTTTGAAATTGTTGAGCAAGCTTTTCATTTGTCAGATTTCCCCAATAATATCTTATACGATTATCAAACAACTTCCTCATATCTTCCTTTGATAGATTTATCAAACTCATAGGGTCAAACACCCTGAACTACTCTTTCTTCAAACCATAGAGCGAGGTCTTCTCTGGTTTTTCCGAATCAGGAACAAAGACCATAACAGCTTGTTGGGACATATTATTGTGACAACAGATCTAGCTTGTAATAGGACTAGTGTATTTATTGTCAAACTTGTATAAATTGGTTTAGACTCGTAAATATATGATATTAACTTGTTATTATTATTTGTTAAATGTTATTGAACAAGTATCGATTTCAAGTTAAAGTCAAAATTCGCGAATTGAGAAGTCAACTCGCAGGTTTGACCTGCGAGTTGAGATCTCATCTCGCAACCATCTGGACTCGCAGCTCTCAGCTGCGAGTTGAGATCTGGGCTCGCTGATATATGGACTCGCAGGTCTTACCTGCGAGTTGAGATCTGGGCTCGCAATCATCTGGACTCGCAGGCCCATGGGCTGCGAGTTGAGTCAACTCGCAAAGCCCATGGCCTGCGAGTTGAACCAGATATAAATATTTTAATGGTGCTCATTATTATGGGTGACCTAGAAATCCGTGCTATAATTACACACACCAAATATTTTAAGTATTTCTCTCCTCGAAATCTGTGCAGATATAAAAGCATTTATTGAATAAGCTCGGTTTTGACTGTTTAACACTAGTTAATATCAAAACGAAGCTTGTTAATTAATTGCAAAGTTATATAAGCAATAAACCTTAAGTATTGAGGGATTCCGCACCTCAATACCTAAAAGATAATCCGTTATCGCTAACCAAGATCTAGAGACTTACAATTGGTATCAGAGCTTTCGGGCTTAGAAACGTTGTGGTTACAAGGTTTTTTGTTATATAACATCTTTAGGGTCGTTTTTCGAACGAAATCTACGGATTTATTCGTAAAATACCAAAAAGTTTCAGTTCCCAGATTTCGAGGCGCCGTTCTGCGAGTTGAGATTAGGGTTACTGTTATCTGCGAGTTGAGATTAGGGTTTCTGCGAGTTGAGATTCCTGCGAACCGAGTTCCATTGCGAACTGAGAATCTCTGCGAACCGAGTTGAGTTTCTGCGAACCGAGTTCTTTGCGAACTGAGTTTTCTGCGAGTTGAGAATCAGCTGCGAACCGAGTTCCATTGCGAACTGAGTTTCTGCGAGCTGAGATTTTCTGCGAGTTGACATTTTTTAGTTGCGAGTTGAGATTATTAAATTCGCAATATAACCTAATTTTTCACTTTAAAATGTCTGATTTAAGCCGAATGATCGAGATGGAACACGAGGTTGGAAAATCTAATGTTCCACCGAAGCTACTTAGACTTGAGGACTATTATGGGTGGAAAGACAGATTTGAAAGTTACTGTAGATTCCACGACATCACTATTTGGTTGTGTATTAAAAACGGATATGTTGCACCTACAGCTGAGGTAGGGAACGCAACAGTGATTGTGACTTATGATCGAATGAATGACCATCAGAAGAAAGAATTCACCATCGATAATAAAGCACATTCTTCAATTAAGATGAGCCTTCCTAAGGAGATCAACCATCAGTTGAAGTCCTTTCACACAGCTAAAGAGCTGTGGGACGCTCTAGAAAAGAGATGTGAGGGGAGCCCTTAGGTGAAAGCTGGTAAATGTAATCTTCTAAAAAAGCAGTTTATGGTATTTAAGGCTTTTAGAGAAGAAGATCTTGAGGCTTACACCACCCGTTTCTATCATCTATTAAGTGAGCTTGACGACCATGCTATCTTTTATAATGACAAGGAGAAAACCGACAAGTTTATTGAGGGTTTACCTTGTAAATGGGAGATGTACGGTATCATGCTGAAAGATAATGATGAAAGATATGCAACCATGACCCTAGAGAAAGCGATTGATAAACTAAGGGGTTATGACTTCTCTAAGAAAACGAGAGATACGGATTCTGATCATCTACAGAATCCTGGTCTGTACCATGGAAAGACTAGTATCTCTAACTCCTCATCCAATTTGACCACGGCTTTGTTTGCAGGTGAAATTGATGAGATTGGAGAAAAATTGACTGAGGATCTCTGTTTCATTGCTTCGGATAACGGTGATAAACGAAACAGGAACACCACCTCAGATAAATCCACTCAAGGGCATCATAAGATGCCGATGAGTGTGAAATCAGCCGAACAACAACTTTCTGTGTTGGCATCGTTCGTTGCTTCTTATGAAAACTATATTCAAGGGAAGATAAACGATCCAGCACAATTTGATGAAGATTATGATCAGGTTGATCCTGACGACTTAGAGGAAATGGACCTCCAGTGGCAACTGGCTATGGTGTCAAGGAGAGTAAAGAATTTCCTAAAGCGTACGGGTAAGAGAGTGGTTGGAAATCGACCAGGTTTTGACAAGTCCAAGGTCAAGTGTTATAATTGTCAAGGTTACGGACACTTTGCCAGGGAATGCCAAAGACCAAAGGTTGATGCTGGAACTTCAAAACAAGATTCGGGAAGTAATCTAACTTCCAAAGTCTTAGTGGTTCAGCAAATAGACGGATCTTATGATTGGTCTACACCATCAGAGCAAGCTCTCATGGCTGAGATTGACGATCAAGAGAAACAAATTGAATCCACTTCCTACATGCCGACTACTGAAGAACTTCAAGCTAATGTGCCACACACAGAAGTTAAGGGGATTGAGGAAGATGTTCTCTACATCAACTCGACAGAAGAAATGAGTCCCAATGATTTTGTGGCATATATGGCTGATATTCAATCCGAAAAGAAAAAGGTATGTTTAGATCTCCTTACTCTCACCGATGTATGCTATTTAGTTACTGATCTTCAAACACAGGTTAGTGTCTTTGCAGAATCTAACAAAACCTTGACCTCAGAATTAGACTTAGCTAAGTCTGATGTTCGTCGGTTAGGTGAAGATAAATTAGCACTGAACGAGAAGATTAAGAGTGATACTCTAGATAAGACCAGTCTGACTGACATTATAAATGAACAATGTATTAAAATAGACGGGTTATATCTAAACCTTAATGAGCTTAATAGAAATATAGCTATTAGGGATAAGGAATTATCAGAGTCAAATATGAAACTGGTAGAGCTGAATAGAAAATTTGAAGGTTATAGAACTTCTTCTTTGACCTTAAATAGAATCATTGGCTCTCAACGTAGTGTAAAGGATGTTACTGGCCTAGGATACTCAGATGTCCCTCCGCCTTTTAATGCCAATTACACTGCTTCCACTTCTGTTGACTTAGAAATGACAGATGTTAATCCTGAGACTGAGGATTTGGAAAATCAACAGTCTATTGCATCTGAGATCCAAAAGGAGACTGTCAATGATTCATCTTTAACCAAGAGTACAGTCAAATCTCTCACTAAAGTACAATTCGTATCAAGTGGGATGATTGGAAGTACTGATGGAAATAATGAAGTCATTAAGAAACATAAGGAGTTACCTTCAGTGTCTTTTGATCAGATAAAGAAGGAGTCTGCTAAGACTGCTAAGTCACGAAAGCAGATGTCATGCTTCAAATGTCATCAACGAGGACATGTCTCTTCTTGTTGTCCCAATAAGAAGAATGAAGCTGCTCCTAAGCGCGAGGCCAGTGATAAGTCTAAAAATATCTCTAGCACAGACAGGTTAGGTACCAGACCTGGTATTGGTATTAAACCTGTGACTGCTCTGAAAAGAGATGCGTCTCACAGTGTCTCGCCACCAAAACCTAAACGGCATGAAAACTCTGCTAAGGATCAGGTGCCGTCGAGGTTTATGACTCCGAGAAGGAACCAAAGTCACTTTGAGATTGGATCTACATCTCGTTCACAAGGAGTTAACCAAGGGTCCTATAATAATCGTAACCAAGGGCAGAAATTCCAGGGTTATGTATCGGGGAGAGTTGGAAGTCAGTCAACTCATAGACCCAGGACCACTAATCATCAGCAAGCTGATGCTCCTTCAAAAGTGACCAAAGCTCCTAATGGGAAGGATGGTTACTTTAAAGAGCTACAGTTTGTCGATGATAAGGGACAAACCAAGACCGTAATGGCTTGGGTCCCTCTTGATAACTGATTGTTTACAACTTGTATGTGCAGGAGCAGACTGGGAACAATGATAATTGGTGGTATGTTGACAGTGGATGCTCTAGGCACATGACAGGAACAAGAAGTCTACTGACAGACTTCAGAGGTGGACTGAGACAAGGAGTGCACTTCGCCGGTGATAAGGGAGGAGTAATTACTTGGAAAGGAACTGTTTCTAATGGAACTTTGACTCTAGAGGATGTGAATTATGTTGAAGAACTAACGCACAACCTAGTGAGTGTTTCCCAAGTCTGTGATAAAGGTCATCCTGTTCTCTTCACTGAGAAAGAGGCCTTGATCCTGAAGCCGGGTTTTATCATTCCCGATAAATGGATACTGATGAAAGCTCCAAGGAAGAAGGACATTTATGCTATCAACATGAATGCTCCTATTACTTCAATGGTGTCTACTTGTCTGTTATCCAAGGCTTCAGAATCAGACTCTCTCCTATGGCATAGGAAAATGGCACACTTAAACTTTCGAAAAATGAACTATATAACCAAACATGGGTTAGTTCTGGGTGTACCACCGAAGAGTTTTGCATTTGAAGACAAGTGTATATCCTGCTTGAAAGGAAAACAGCATAAGAAACCACACAAGTCTAAAAATGTGAACTCTATTTCCTCGCCTTTTGAGTTGCTACATATGGATCTCTTTGGCCCAATAAGCAAGAGAAGCATAGGTGGCAAATGGTACTGTCTGGTTGTCACAGACAATTTCTCTAGATTCTCTTGGGTATTCTTTTTGGGATCTAAGGATGAAACTCCGGGCATTCTTATGGAGTTTCTTGATCTAATAGAGAACATCTATAGAAAAAGAGTTAAGAGAATTCGTAGTGACAATGGGACCGAGTTCAAGAATTCTACATTGAATGTATATTGCTTAAGCAAAGGCATTCAACATCAATTCAGTGCACCATATGAACCTCAACAAAATGGTGTTGCTGAAAGGAAGAATAGAACTCTAATTGAAGCAGCGAGAACAATGCTTGCAGATTCAAGGCTTCCGGTCATATTTTGGGCAGAAGCAGTGAATACAGCATGTCATGTTCTCAATCGGGTTCTTACGGTTAAAAAGCAGAACAAGACATGTTATGAGCTTTTGAACAAAAAGAAACCGAACTTAAAAGGGTTTGAACCCTTTGGAGTTTCATGTACGTTGTTGAAAACAAGTCATCAACCTAAATTTGGTGAGAAGGCTGACGAAGGATACTTCCTAGGTTACATGCCTAACTCACCAAACAAAAGGGCCTTCAATAAAAATTCGGGACGTGTTGAAATAGTTTATAACATCGAAGTTACGAGCTATACACATGACTCACATAAGGGATTGGATTGGCAGTTTGACTATTCAGATCTTTTCAAGTCATTTAAAGTCCCTATCAGTGACTATGTCAGTAACTCAGACATTTCTGAGCATTTATTGTCGGGAGATGAGGATCCCACTCCTTCTCCAACATCGAGTGCTCAAACGTCTGATGCTAGGAATATTGTCGATACTGATATTGTCCCCCCTATCGAGTCACAACTACCTCAAGATGATATACCTCAAGAGAGTGAAGATCCTGAAATTGCTTCTCAAAGGATTATGGATGATGTTCTTACTCCTCTAAGACAATTAAGGATATCAACTACTAATGAAGGTATACCACCTTTGGAGGAAATTGGTGCCAACTTACAGGATGATATTCCAGTTGAACCTGTTACTTCAACAAGAATTAATAGGATTCATCCAATTGATAATATCATCGGTGATCCAAATTCTCCTGTTCTGACTCGAAATCAATCTAAAGCTAGTACATCCACTCATTCAAGCTTGTATGCTGAAATGAACGAGACAGGGATTTCAAATCTATGTCTATATTCATGCTTTATCTCACAAATTGAACCTAAGAATGTTCAGATAGCTTTGAAGGAAAATTCGTGGGTCGAGGCAATGCAGGAAGAACTGTCTCAGTTCACAAAATTGCAAGTTTGGGAGTTGGTTGACCTACCTGTTGGAGAATATCCAATTGGAACTAGATGGGTATTTAAGTGCAAGAAAGACGATCGAGGAATCGTAATTCGCAATAAAGCTCGTCTAGTTGTCCAAGGTTTTAATCAACAAGAGGGGATTGATTACAATGAAGTGTTTGCGCCTGTGGCTAGGCTTGAAGCAATTAGGTTATTTTTAGCATTTGCAGCCTCAAAGAAAATAAAAGTATTTCAGCTGGATGTTAAAAGTGCCTTCTTGTATGGCAAAGTCAAAGAAACGGTGTATGTTTCTCAACCACCGGAATTTACTGATCCAAAGTATCCAGATAGAGTATATCGTCTCGATAAGGCTCTATATGGATTACATCAAGCTCCGAGAGCGTGGTATGAGACACTGTCCACTTATCTTCTTGAGAATGGATTCACAAGAGGAAGAATTGACAGTACACTCTTTGTGAAATGGAAAAGAAGAGACTTTCTACTTGTTCAAGTATATGTTGACGATATCATCTTTGGGTCATCTGACGAAAGGATGTGTAGTGAATTTGAAAAGGTTATGAAGAACAAGTTTGAGATGTCAGCAATGGGTGAATTGACATTTTTCTTAGGATTGCAAGTCGATCAAAAGAAAGATGGATATTTCATTCATCAGACTAAGTATACTAATGAGCTTCTAGAACGATTCAAGATGGAAGAATCAAGAATTTTTCATACTCCTATTCCGGAAGCCCATGGTATTGGTCCAGATACATCGAGTGATAGAGACGTGGATCCTACTCTTTACAGGGCCATGATTGGATCACTAATGTATCTTACAGCATCAAGGCCTGATATAATGTTTGCAGTATGTGTCTGCGCAAGATATCAAGCTACTCCTAAAGAATCTCACATGCAAGCAGTAAAACGGATTCTTCGTTACCTCAAAGGGAAACCGAAGCTGGGACTTTGGTATCCGACTGATGGAGACTTAGATTTTGTGGCTTACACTGATTCTGATTACGGAGGATGCAATCAGAATAGAAAGTCTACAACCGGTGGATGTCAATTCCTAGGAGGTAGACTGGTCTCTTGGCAATGCAAGAAGCAAACCTCAGTAGCCATTTCTACATGTGAAGCTGAGTATGTTGCAGCTGGCAGCTGTTGTTCCCAAGTTCTGTGGATACAACAACAATTGCTTGATTATGGGTTGAGTATAACAAATACTCCTATGATGATTGATAATGAATCAACGATCTCAATAACCAATAATCCGGTCAAGCACAGCAAAACTAAACATATTGATATTCGACATCACTTTATTAGAGACTGTGCTGAGAAAAACCTGATCAAGTTAGCTAAGGTTCCATCTGTGGATAATTTAGCAGACTTATACACCAAAGCGTTCGACAGAGCTCGATTCGAGAAATTGGTGCAACTAAATGGAATGAGAAATCCAGAGGATTAGTCTTCCATAGAGTTATTTTGTACTAATTAGCTGGTCTTATTTATTAGTTTATGCCATTTTTAAAATAAAATAAAAAAGGGGTAAGGCGTATGGCATTCATTTGCTTGTTACCGTTGGGGAATCGCCTCCGATAAAGGTTAAGTCTTTATCAACTGGGAAATGATAGTAAATTAGAGGAATTGGCTTAATAAATATAGGTAAAAGTCTTAAGTTAGATGTGTTAGTAGATTCAAATTTGTTACATGAACTTTACATCTTTAAAACCAGGCCTTCACTTATCTTTATTTTAGTATACTCCTCTCTCCACACGATATAATCTACTTGAAAAAACTTTAGATCTAGATAGCTTCATTATATGATGTACTGGTAGGCAATGTCTGCTTTGATTTCTGAGCATATAATAAGCTATAAATCTTCTGTGTGTTATCTCGTGTGATTTACTATATGACATATGACATAAGTCTTAATTGATGAACGATAGTCTGACCATACACTGTTATCTAGAATCTATGAAAATATGTCAAGACAAATAATAAGAATTATGGCTGTTAGTGAAATTACTGGTGTCTCTATTGTACTAAGTACAGACCTGACCCCTTTAGTTTTGCCAATGGTTTCAAGCTTGGTTTGTCTATACTAAGGGATCTTATGTTGTACTAAGTACATATCTAGAACCACTAGTATCTACAAAACGGGTTTGATGTTTGTCACATTTTATAAATTCACTCAAGGGTATGTCATATGTTTCGAAAAGAACATCATTTAGTGACCTCTATCTTGCAAAGTGAAAGAAACAGTGTTATGTGTTTTACTAAATTTCTCAGTATGTCATTTTTGAATCACATTAGGTAATACACATTCAAACAATAAAAGGTTTGCTCGGAAATCAGTATAGACTTTGTTTATATGGATTATAATACCGGTAATCATCTTGAACTGTCTATGATATTTAAATCACTTCATTTTGATGTGAATATTATATTTTGTGGATATAGGTAACCAAGTTATACTCTTATAAATGTAAAGTTGATAAATGGTTAAGTTGTGAGTTCTTATGTAACTTATTGTGAATTTCATAAGGTATGCATACTAACAATCTTCTTAGACTTTGTACTCATCTTTTGGTTCAGCTGTTTCCTTCTGATATGATCCCACTGTCGATAAATTTCTTAATGCCCTCGATTAGGTTTTATTTTACTTTATTTTATTTTATTGTAATTTTATTTTAGTCAAAGTGTTTCATTAATACAAGGGTACTTGATACCAATGTTTATTGTGAATCATTGAACTTTTACTTATTTCATTTTATCTTATTTCTCTTTATTTTATTTTTCTTATGTTTCTGCTATTCGTATAATTGCATCACAAGTGAAAGATCCTGTGATTTTAGACTTGTGCATTTTTTCAAGAAAGACAAGTGAAAAATATTTTATTTTAGACTTGTTCGCTATTCCATAAGAAAAACAAGTGAAAGATCCTCAGATTTTAGACTTGTACGCAATTTGGACTTAAAAATGACGTTTTGTAATTAAAATGTAATTTTTAGACAAAAATTGCGAGTCGAGAACAGTGCTGCGAGTTGACTGGGCTTGCGAGTTGAACTCAACTCTACTCTGCGAGTTGAGTTCTGCGAGCCGAGTCAACAGGTATAAATACCTGCGAGCCCGCATACAACCCCACATAGTTCTGCGAATCCAAAATCACTTGCGAACCCACACACACTGCGAACCGAATCCACTTTCCATTTTTCTTGAAATTTTTGTTAGAGGATCGGATCTTTGAACTCATAGCTTTTGTACATTTTTGGATTGTGAACATTTTGAGGTATACATCATCTAATTTTACCAAGTAATTAACCCACAATCGACATTTTTAATAAAATGAGGATTTTGGTATTTAAATTACAAAAATCATCAAAATTATAGCTCATATAGACAAGAAACCTTAGGGTTTGTGTAAATCTGAGTCTATTGAACAAGATGACATAGCTTGATCATGTTATATCTCGCCAAATAAATTTGAAAAGATGATGTCATCTGGACAGTTCATGCTGCGAGTTGAGATCCAGACTCAACTCGCAGCCCGCTCCTGCGAGTCCACTTGCGAGTTGACTTGCGAGTCCAACCTGCGAGTTGACTTGCAAGTCTGACTTGCGAGTTGAACTTGCGAGTTGAACTTGCGAGTTGAACTCTGCGAGTTGACTCTTGCGAGTTGACTTTTGTTGACTCTTGCGAGCTGACTTGAACTCTGCGAGTTGAACTTGCGAGTTGACTTATGTTGACCTGCGAGTTGAACTTGCTTGTTGACTTTGGTTGACCTGCGAGTTGAACTGGCGAGTTGACTTTGGTTGACCTGCGAGTTGAACTTGCGAGTTGCCTCTGGTTAAACTGCGAGTTGAACTCTGCGAGTTGAACTGCTTGCGAGTTGAAATTCTTTTTAATTTGTAATTTAATTTAATTTACGAACTCTAGATTTTTATTAATTAAGAGTTATAAATTAGTTAACAATTAGACGTGTAGACTTAAATGAAAACACGTAAAATTGTACACTTTAAATGGTTATAAGGCTTACGACTTTGAGTAATAAGCTGTATTACCTTTAAACGAACATTCGAACATTAGATTTATTGAATATATATATAATGAACGACTATAATTGTTAATTAAGTTTCTTAACTTAATAGTTCAATTGTAGTTCGTAGATTATATAAGTCTCTCAATATTTGTTAAACTAATTGTCTAACATTTGTGTGATCTTTGATATTACAGGTATGGCTCGACAATTCGTTGGACATCATAATGTTCTGGTCGATTTAGACGTAGATGCCCGGGGTGCATCTAGATTGACTCGGGTTCTTTCTTATCTGGCACGATCAAGGATTCGATATGCTATCACCGAGTCACCGGCCCTATCACGAGATATATAAACCCAGTTCTGGGCAAATATTGTATATGATACATCGGTGAATCCTCCGGTCATTCAAACGAGGATTAATGATCTTCCAGTTACCTTTTCTGCATCCGATCTTCGGAACATCCTACAGTTGGGAACTGTAGAGCAGGAAGATGGACCTACTGAGTTCTCTTCGGACTTTATTGAGGGTGCACTGACACGTATGGGGTATGTTGGACCCAAGAGAGGGCGTCAGTTCTTGAAGGCGCTCGTTTTTGGTGAGTGGAGGTTTTTATGGCATGTCCTTGTAACTATCTTTGGACCGAAGAAGGGAGGATACGATGAGTTGAGCTCTTCTCTCCTATCTGCTTTACTGTCACTGGTTTATAACAAACCATACAGCTTTTCAGATTACATCTTTGGGGAGATTGTACGCCAAATTTTGGGGGGAGTTAGATCGCAATTCATGATCTATCCCCGATTTTGCATGCTGATTATTAGGGCCTCTATCCCTGATCTGCCGGTTTTTCAAGCGGATCTGAAGGTTGATACCATTGGGTTAAGGGCATATAATGCGATGTTTATGCAAACCTCTCGCAGATTCGAGATGCAACCACAGCTGACAGAGTTGTTTGGATTTTTGATTAATCCAACGTATGTGGCGCCACCAAATCATGGTTGGCTAGATGTTGATGTGGACGAGGGTGCTTCTGAGCCACAAGAACTGATTGAGGAGGTTCTTATTCAAGCAAATCAGCAAGAGCAACAAGTTGATGTTGACATTGCAGCTGAAGTGGTGCAGCAAGTACTGGCTGAGAACGATGATGCAAATGATCCCATCATGCAGGATGTGGATCAGTATGTTGCTGAGGTACCAAGGTTTGAAGAACCATCCACAGAGGCACCTGATGCTGTTGGGCCATCGGGCAGAGATGGAGAAGCTGCTTCTGCTTCTGAATCTGGGTCTGATGCTGATGATGATGATGATGAGACTGGACCACCAGGGTTTGTCTCCGGTATCCCTGAAGGGATGATTCGTCAAGGATCAAAATTGATTATGGATCCGGCATTGAAGTTAAAGAGGAAAGCCGTGGACCAAGATCCCGATTTTGTTTTGGTTGATGAAGATGAGGATGAAGAAGAAGAGGAGGAGGTGCTCATTACTCGACCTCGCAAACTGCTCAGACAAACAGCTTCAACCTCTGCCGCTCATCTACAATCCAGTTCTACGCCCTTAGGGGCTGAAATGATTGCTGCTTTGGTTCGCCCGTCTTCGCACCCAACCACCAAATCTAGCAGGGTCGCAGCGCGTCTATTAACCGATGTTGCTACCGAGATAGCGAAGAAAATGCAACCGCCCGCTCCCACGCCACCAACCACCACTACTGCTGCTCCATCCACCTCCTCTGCGACTGATTCTGATCATATTAATAGCTTAGAGTCCAGAGTTCGAGAGTTGGAAGAAACCGTCAAATTCTTGATTTCTCAAATGCTGTCTATGTCTGATAACATGACTAATCAGAATGATGCCTATTCACTGCTCATCAAGACGAATAAGAATCTGATAGATGATGTAGCTGACAAGCAGAGGCAAATTGATAGACTTGATTGCCTGGTCATCAGCCTTCTGAAGGACAAGCCATCTCAAGGGGAGGTATTGATATATCAAGAGTCCTGCAAGGAAGATGAGCTGGCGAAGAAGAATAAGAATGATGAAGACGATGATCCCGCAGCTGGAAAAGAAAGTGAGCTGGCTGGTCCTTCAACGACTGGTCAGCAGACTACATTTCAGGGGGAGTCTGCTGAAGCAAGTGGTAGTGGAGCTGGTGCTGGTACTGCAAAGGGTGGAGCTGAAGAAGGTGACACTTGTATTAATATAGATTGAGTGTAATTTTTAATACATTGTAACTTTGAATCATTTTGTAATTAAGATGTTTGAACTTGAATGTTTAAAATGTTATAATTATGAATGTTCGTATATTATAAGTCTTTTGTAATTCTAGATTGACTATGATCGATAAAAGAGTTATAGGATCATATAATATATGATGTTCGCATATTATAAGACTTATTCAAATTTTAGATCGATTATCATAATCGATGAAAGATTTGAATAAGTATATATAATATATTTCAAATACACAAAGGGATTAATAAGAAAAATCTTAGATTGATTCAGGGAAATCAATGAAAGAACTTATGATATTAATCTATTTGTGTATGTATTTCTATAGGTCATGAAATGTTGAACTTATCAGATTCTGAAGGCGACATGCCAGATGAATTAGATGAGGACATTGACTTTGACCTTGAAGAAGGAGAGTTTGTACCTCCTGAAGATTGGACTTTCATTGTTAATGATGGGGCAGACGAATGTGTAGATCTTGACGCTGATGTTGTTGAACACATTGTAAGCCCATCTAAAACTAAAGTGGTCATCAAGGAAGAAGATGGAGAAAGGGTTGTTGAGTTAGATGAAAGTCTAGATGACTCAACCAGTTCTGAATCAGAAGATGACCTTCCAGAGAAACTCAGAAATAATCCCATGTTTAGACCTCTGAAAAGGAGAATGCAAAAGGTTGGGATGTCTGAAGTAGATATAACTGGAAAGAAAGCTCCAAGGAAGGGGATCATCGGCTGGTATTTTGATTCTGACTTGAAACTTTTCGCTATCAAAAGATTTGACGGAGTTCAATATTTCGATAAGAAGCTTAAAGTATTCAGTTCGCTTCCTCGATTTGAAGTTCGAGACTTGGCACGCTTAGAACTGATAAATCCCAGTAATGATCCCTACGCAACGTATGTTGAGAGAATCATTCGGACTGAGGGTAGATCAATGAAGTTTGAGAAGATTAAGCCAAGAGTCGGAAAGACGATCAAATTAAAGGAACGAAGTCAGAGAACTGGCCGAAGATTAAGGAAGAAAACTTATCCAGCTGTCAAGTGCATACAGCAGATACCACTAAAACCTATGCCACAAAATATTCTGGGAAATCTTCTGAATTGGCACGTGGATTCTGAGACTGGTGAAGCTGTCATGGTTGAAGCTGATGATGAAGTTGAAGGAGGAGAAAGAGTAATTCTGACAGTCTATGACCATCGACACCTGATGAATCTGTCGAAGAAGGACCTATTGAAGTTAAACGAAAATAGGATCCTGACGACTGAAGCATGGGGTGATCTTGCAAGAGATTATCAATTAATGGTGAAGACTTGTGTTAGAATGAAGATTCATATGGGCAGTAGAATTTACAAGTGAAGACCAAGGACAAAGTTGAAGATAACGACGCTAGAGCTATTGTCAAGGGGGAGTCTGTTGGGACATATTATTGTGACAACAGATCTAGCTTGTAATAGGACTAGTGTATTTATTGTCAAACTTGTATAAATTGGTTTAGACTCGTAAATATATGATATTAACTTGTTATTATTATTTGTTAAATGTTATTGAACAAGTATCGATTTCAAGTTAAAGTCAAAATTCGCGAATTGAGAAGTCAACTCGCAGGTTTGACCTGCGAGTTGAGATCTCATCTCGCAACCATCTGGACTCGCAGCTCTCAGCTGCGAGTTGAGATCTGGGCTCGCTGATATCTGGACTCGCAGGTCTTACCTGCGAGTTGAGATCTGGGCTCGCAATCATCTGGACTCGCAGGCCCATGGGCTGCGAGTTGAGTCAACTCGCAAAGCCCATGGCCTGCGAGTTGAACCAGATATAAATATTTTAATGCTGCTCATTATTATGGGTGACCTAGAAATCCGTGCTATAATTACACACACCAAATATTTTAAGTATTTCTCTCCTCGAAATCTGTGCAGATATAAAAGCATTTATTGAATAAGCTCGGTTTTGACTGTTTAACACTAGTTAATATCAAAACGAAGCTTGTTAATTAATTGCAAAGTTATATAAGCAATAAACCTTAAGTATTGAGGGATTCCGCACCTCAATACCTAAAAGATAATCCGTTATCGCTAACCAAGATCTAGAGACTTACACAGCTTCACCTGTATGAGCATCCAGTTCCCAGTAATGAAACCTTCTTAGAAAGTCCAGGGGAACCGTTTCCAGAGGAATCTTCTTCAAGTAATCAGCCGGAGGATAACGCATTTTGATCAATGGCTGATTTGTGACCGGATCTAACCGTTTCTTATAGATAAGTCTTTTTCCCAATGTTGGTTTAATAAAATTGTACCTCTTAGTACGGATTTCTCTTTGCAGAGTAGTCTGAATAAAATTTGCACGGTCATCTCTTGAAGGATTTATCAAAGTGAGCTGAGCGAGACGATTAACTTCTCCTTTCGGCAAAGTGCTCAGCTTGGTGAATGATCTCTTGAAATATTGAACACCATCTAATCTCTTGATCATAAATACACCATTTGATATCTTCCAGCTTTTTATCAACCCAGTATATACTCCACTGACTTTGTATGATTTGCAGGTTACCGGTACTTGCTTTCCATCTTTTCCATGAGGCCACCATTTTGCAAGTCTCTCGGCCTTAGTTTCAGACGTTTCATTATCTGGAATAGGAACCTCAGATGTTCCTTCATCTTAAGTCTCAGATGTATCCTCAGCTTCATCTTCAGAAGAATCTGATTCAATTATTGGAGCATCATCATAAAACTCATCCTCATTTAGTCCTTCCTCCTCAACCTCCATATCATCGTTTTCCTCAAATTCTTCATCCTCAGAATCAGAATTTACTTTGTTTACCATGCGTTGTAGATATGAGAGATCTGCATACGAATAGTCAAACCGCTAGCGGTCTTGGTTGACCAGGGATGTCTTCAACAGAGAAATAGTCCAAACGGACAGTTTCATTAAGATCCTCAACATTTACATTTTCTGTTTCAGGGGGAGTTACATTTGGTCTTTCACTACTTTTTATCTCCCCCGAAACGACCAACTGGGACTCCAAGATCATAACCCTAGACCTAAGCTCTTCGTTTTCCTTTTCCACAGCTGCAACTCTAGTAGATTGAACTTCTATCACAGCAGCTTGAGAGTCCAATGTGTGTTGCATCACATCCAGCCTTTTGATCAACTCCTGTATAACAGAGGAATGAGGTTGAACGGGAATATCAACCGGCGGTGCATCCTGTGGCCTAGAAGAAGTAGAAACCTGACGAGCAACCTTGGACTTCTTTGGTGGAGGAGGCACATACTCATCATCTTCAGAATCCCTAACCCGCTTGTCTTTCTGCGGTACATGCTGCTTACCTGTAGCAAGCCTCCTCTGAATCCTCAAATATCTCTGAGGATTGATTCGCCTAACATGTTCAATCTCACGTGGATGCGGGACCGAACCTTCAGAGTCACTTTCAGTAGCACCACCAGCTGGCTCAGAAGACTCAGAGTCAGTTGACCCCTCAGAAGTGTCATGATGAACATGCAAATTGTGCAAGGCACCCTGCGAAGTAACACTCATATAAACATCCTGTAAAGGATCTTCCATAGTTTGTACGGGAACATCAGCAAGATTGCCTTCTTCTAGTTCTGGCTATCGAACGACCGGATCCAGATATCCGTCGATTGCTGGTGGCTGGTAGTTAGGGTCAACAATGTGACTAAACAGTGGAGTATCTGGAGGAATAGGAACCCCCTTACCATCTGAACTCATAACCCCGAATATCCGATTTGACATTAGGGTTTGCCTGTAGACTCGGGTGGCATCAGTTGCTAAACCCGGTAGCTCCCTGTTGATCATCAGTTGCAGAAACCGAGGATACATAAACCAAGCATTATGCCCCAACTGGGCATTATCAACCATCGACCGAAAGATGTAGCCTGAATAATTGTACGGTTTGTTGTAGACGAGGGCTAACATCGCACATACGGTCCTATGACTGGTACCGTCGTACCCAGCTTTTCTGTTTGAGATGCACAACATGTATATATGCATCAACCATCTCCAGACTCTCGTAAGATGACCTTTCCTGTATTGATCTGAGTGGCTCCCAACATAACCCATACGATTCATTGCGCCGACAATGAACTCGTTCGGAAACTGAATCAACATGTCCGGTCGATCACCAAATTGAAGAACTTCGCGAATAAGCTGCTCGGTAATGATGACTTGATGTCCGTGAACCGTCGAGATCAGCCTTGTATATTCAAGATTACTATTTACAGTAAAGTTTCTCCAGAACTGCCCAATATGATCCCTGTAAACCGTAGCCGATGCTGTGATCGCAGTGAAGATGCGAGATCTTCGTAGAAAAGCAATCATTGGTCTAAATGGCGCAGCTGAATCCTTAGAATCATCCAGAAATGCGGTAATATTGTGACGAGGGTCACACTTGTTGTCAAACACCGAAAAGTCTTCCATTTCTGCAAAACAAGTCAATAAAAACACAAGACTCGAAAACAGTTAGTGAAATAATTGAAAACAGGCCAAAAACACATTGGAAAGCGTAAACTGGGCCCGTTTCACCAACAATTTGGGCCTAGCCCAATTAACTGTTTTCTGATTTAGGCGATATTGAAACTGATATCGCATAAATTTATTTAGGCGATATTGAGTTCAATATCGCTTAAAATTGAACAAATTGATGAGGTCTGATTGAAATTGGAGATATTGGAAATTAATCCGAGTTAAGCGACATTAGATAAGATCGCACATGATATCGCATCTGATATCGCTATTTAGAAAATTGATCACAGGAGATATCATCACAACATCGCTTAAATTAAAACAATATAATTAATGTTGCTTTGTTTTGGCAATTTTGGAAATTAATCCAATTCAAGCGATATTAGTTAATATCGCATGTTACATCGCACCAGATATCGCTTATATGAAGCGTTATTGCAATATTGCTTAGGCGATATTGCAATATCGCCAAACGAACGGCACAAAACCCTATGGTCACAAAACGCATAAGAACAAGTTCTAAAACTTAACAATCGACACACAATGCAATAGGCAATACACAGAACCTTTTTACACTAGTTTTTACTACGTTTTGATAGGTTAGATACACAAGAAACAATTTTGCACAAAACTGAATAACCCTCCCAATAATGCGGCATAAAAACTAAATAATAAGGCAATAGAAACATACCAATAGATGAGATAGATATAAACGAACACGGTGATGTGGTTTGATTGGAGTAAGGGTCGAAAACGAGAAGACAATCGAAGAAAAATGCAATATCGCCAAAATCGCTTCACAATATCGCATGGAATATCGCAGAAGTGATTTTGAAAACGTATCGAATACTGTAACATAGGGTTGTATATATACAAGTATACAATTAAGCGATATCACCAATATCGCATTCAATATCGCGTACAATATCGCAAGCCTTCAATTTCAAACAGTAACTTGTGACAAAACAATAAACAAATCAAAAAATAAATTAAAAGGAAAAAGATTTGAAAAGTAAAGAAAATTTAAACTTTACTTATTTTTTTTTTATTTTTTTTTTGATCAAAATAGATGGTGTCGAATTAGGGATCCTATTAGAAAGACAGATTCGCAAGACAATATCAAATTTTAATTCGATTATCAGTATAGTTGTCCAAATGTAAATTTAGCACGCAAATTTAACTAGCCAAAGAGACAATCAGTAACAAGACGATTATCGGTATTGTTCGTCCACTTAAACATGTAACATAATCAACTTCAAGCTTAGCAGTTATTGTGAGAGTGAATAGGTCTCCGTGAATCCCACATAGATATACTCCTAGTATCAAGACATGCCCAAGACTTCGATTGGTTAGAGAAATCATTTGAATTCAACATTTTTAAGAATCAAGCCAGCGGTGACAGGTCTGTACATACATACAACAAAGCGACTTAAACTTGATTCAGGTGTAAGCAAAACCAGACTTGGTCAAACCATTTGGCGACCTTGTGAGGAATCTTTGATTTTATAAGATTTGAAAGTACTTTGACTTTTGTTTGCTTAGGTTTTGAAAGTATATCGACTGAGACCAGGTCTGTACAGACGTACAACAAAGGAAACAGACAGCATAAATCCCCAAATGTTGTCATGAACAAGCTCAAGTTAATAGAAGCATGGCAAGCTGATACATAAGAATTAAGACCCAATGTCATACATCATATGTTGGTTATCACAAAAGATTTAAACACAGATTAAGGTATTTCTTAGTTGCTCAAAGAAAAGTATGAAAATGCCTACCAATACATCGTGCAAGTAATAAGATGTCTGTAAGGACAAGTATAACAAATACGAGATAAACCTACTGATACGTCGAGGATAAAACTTAAGATTGACTTTTGAGGGGTGTCTCCTAATGTACTATCATCTCCCTAGTTGTTTACAGACACAACTAAACATCTTTAACAGATGTTGCAACGTTGCTTTTCTTTAATGCTAGTAAGCATAAAGAATGGCTATTGCTTGAAATGATTGACCATTAACACAAATCAATATTCAATAACTAATGAGCGGAAATCAATAGCTATTCAAAGTACGTTATCAATAAAACTAATCACACAACCACATATATTTTGCATTAATCAAAGCATAAAGTGTGGGTTACAAATACTGACCAGGGAATAACAAAAGCTGTGCTCCAATTCGTATCTCTCCTGAAAGCCCCGCAACTCAAACACTAATTAGGTATTTATACTATTACCTAATCAGCTAGGCGATATTGATGATATCGCCTATGCGATATTGCCAATATCGCAATCGCGATATTGCCAATATCGCAATGACGATATTGCCAATGTCGCTATTTATATCAGAAATAGACTAAGTGACAGACACACTAATGTACCAACTATAACACGTTCATTAACCATACTTTTATAGTAGTTGAAAACGAATGAATCATTTAAGTGAAACGTTCAATTTTCATAGACAGTTCAAAACGATGACTGATATTATGATCCACATAAACAAATGATAACTGATTTCCAAGCAAACCTTTATTGTTAGTATGCATATTAAACAGGTTGATCCAAGATACGACATACTGAGAAATCAAGTAGAACACATAACACTGTATCGTTCACATTCAAGGTAGAGGTTACTAAATGATGTTCTTTTTGAAACATATAACATACCCTTGAGTTATTTGAAAATTTGACAAACATCAAACATATTTTGAAGATAATAGTGGTTCTAGATTTGTACTTAGTACAACAGAAGATCCCTTAGTATAAGCAAAATAAGTTTGAGACCATTGGCAAAACTAAAAGCTTCAGATCTGTACTTAGTACAACAAAGTTACCAGTAGTTTTGCTAATAGCCATTTTTTTTTTTTTTAACTATTTTTCTAGACAGATATTCATGGATTCTAGATAATAGTGAATGGTTATACTATCAACAATTAAGACTTATGTCATACATCATATAGCAGATCACACTAGATAACACACATGAGAGTTATTGCTTATTAGATGCTTAGAAATCATAGCATAATTTGCCTACTAGTACATCATATAATGAAGCTGCCTAGATTTATTTTATTCGAAGCACATTATAACTTGTGGAGAAAGGCGTATAATAAAATAAATATAAGTAAAGTCCTGGTTGTAAAGATGTAACGTTAATGTAACTCACTGGAATCTACTAACACATCTAACTTAAGACTGTTACTTATTATTGTTAAGCGTATTCCCCTAATGTACTATCATTTCCCAGCAGATAAACACTTAACTTTTTCGAAAAGAAACGACAGTAGTTCTTTTATCGGAGGCGATTCCCCTTGGGTAACAAGCAAATGAATGCCAAACGCCTTCTCCCCCTTCTTTTTTTTTTTTTGTTTAATAAAATAAAACTGACTACTAACTATTACATAAGTACCCTTTGGAAGACTAATCATTCTAGATTTCTCATTCCATTCAATTGAACCAATGTCTCAAATCGAGCTCTGTCGAATGCCTTGGTGTATAGGTCTGCTAAGTTATCCATAGATAGAACCTTAGCTTCTTAGCACAGTCTCTTCTCAGCACAGTCTCTAATAAAGTGATGTCGAATATCAATGTGTTTAGTTTTACTGTTCTTGACCGGATTATTGGTTATGGAGATCGTTGATTCATTATCAATCATCATAGGAGTATTTGCTATGTTCAACCCATAATCCCGTAGTTGCTGCTGAATCCATGTCACTTGAGAACAACAGCTGCCAGCTGCAACATACTCAGCTTCTTATGTAGAAATTGCTACTGAGCTTTGCTTCTTGCATTGCTAAGATACGATTCTACCTCCTAAAAATTGACATCCTCCG
The DNA here is from genome assembly GCA_963921325.1 of Logfia minima. Taxonomy (NCBI): domain Eukaryota; kingdom Viridiplantae; phylum Streptophyta; class Magnoliopsida; order Asterales; family Asteraceae; genus Logfia; species Logfia minima. Next base: position 23,854,784 of record OY992772.1, read on the forward strand.
GTAGTAGACTTTCTATTCTGATTGCATCCACCATAATCCGAATCAGTATAAAGCAACGAAACCAAAGTCTCCTTCAATTGGATACCATAGACCCAACTTTGGCTTCCCTTTGAGGTAACGAAAGATTCGTTTTACAGCTTGCATATGTGACTCTTTCGGATTAGCCTGATATCTTGTACAAATACACACAGCAAACATAATATCAGGTCTAGATGCAGTCAAATACATTAGTGATCCAATCATGGCCCTATATAGAGTAGGATCCACATCCTGATCACTCGATGTATCGGGACCAAGTCCATGATTTTCTGGAATAGGAGTTTTATAGATATGAGATTCATCTAGTTTAAAACGTTCTAATAACTCATGTGTATATTTTGATTGATGAATAAAGAATCCATCTTTCTTTTGGTCAACTTGTAACCCTAAGAAAAAGTTCAACTCTCCCATAGCAGACATCTCAAACTTGCTTTTCATAACTTGCTCAAAGTCTCTACACATCTTTTCGTCAGATGACCCAAAGATAATGCCATCGACATATACTTGAAAAGTAGAAAGTCCTTCTTATTCCATTTTACAAAAAGTGTACTATCAATTCCACCTCTTGTAAAGCCATTCTCAAGAAGATGTGTTGATAATGTCTCATACCACGCTCGTGGTGCTTGATGTAACCCATTTAGAGCCATATCTAAACGATATACTCTATCTGGATACTCAGGATTAGTAAATCCTGGTGGTTGTGAGACATACACCAGTTCTTTGACTTTGCCATACAAAAATGTGCTCTAAACATCTAATTGAAAAACTTTCATTCCCTTAAAAGATGCAAATGCTAAGAATAACCGAATTGCTTCAAGCCTAGCCACTGGTGCAAACACTTTCGTGTAATCAATCCCTTCTTCTTAATTGAATCCTTGAACAACTAAACGGGCTTTATTGCGAGTAACAATTCCCCGATCGTCTCTCTTACACTTAAATACCCATCTAGTTCCTATTGGATATTCACCAGCAAGTAAATCAACCAATTCCCATACTTGTAATTTGGAGAACTGACACAGTTCATCCTGCATTGTTTCGACCCACGAGCTTTCTTTTAGTGCCATTTGCACATTTTTAGGCTCAACTTGTGAGATAAAGCATGAATATAGACATAGATTTGTAATCACTGTCTCTTTCATTTCAGCATACAAGCTTGTGTGAGTGGATGTACTAGCCTTAGATTGATTCCTAGTTTGAACAACGGAGTTTGGATCACCGATGATATTCTCAATCGGATGATTCATATTCAATCTCGTTGTAGATACTAGTTCAACTGGTATATCATCTAGTAAGTTAGTACATATTTCCTCCAATGGTGGTATACCATCATTAGTAGTAGATGTCCTTAATTTTCTCAGAGGAGTAAGAATATCATCCACAATTCTTTGAGAAACATTTCAGGATCTTCGTTCTCTTGAGGTATATCAACTGGAGGTTGTTGTGACTCAATTGTTGAAACTTCATCAGAATCAACAACAGTCTTAATTCCAGACGTTTGAACATTCGATGTTGGAGAATGACTAAGATCTTCATCTCCAAACAATAAATACTCGGGTATCTCTGAATTACTTACATAGTCACTGATAGGAACTTTAAATGACTTAAAGAGATCTGAATAATCAAATTGCCAATCTAATCCCTTATGTAAGTCATGTGTGTAGCTCGTAACTTCAATGTTATAAACTATTTCCACACGTCCCGTAGATTTATTGAAGACACGTTTGTTTGGTGAGTTAGGCACATAACCTAGGAAGTATCCTTCGTCAACCTTCTCACCAAATTTTGGTTGATTGCTAGCCTTCAATAAAGTACATGAGACTCCAAAGGGTTCAAACCCTTTTAAGTTAGGTTTCTTATTGTTTAAAAGCTCATAACATATCTTGTTCTGCTTTTTAACCGTAAGAACTCTATTGAGAACATGACATGCAATATTCACCGCTTCAGCCCAAAAGATGACCAGAAGCCTTGAATCTGCAAGCATTGTTCTAGCTCCTTCAATCAACGTTTTGTTTTTCCTTTCAGCAACACCATTCTGTTGAGGTTCATAAGGTGCGCTGAATTGATGATTTATCCCTTTGCTTAAGCAATAGACATTAAACGTTCAGTTCTTGAACTCTGTTCCATTATCACTACGAACTCTCTTAACTCTTGTTCTATAGACATTCTCTATTAGATCTAAGAACTCCATCAGAATACCAGGAGTTTCATCCTTAGATCTCAAAAAGAATGCCTAAGAGAATCTAGAGAAATCATCTGTGACAACCAAACAATACCATTTGCCACATATGCTTCTTTTACTTATCGGACCAAAAAGATCCATATGTAACAATTCAAATGGCGAGAGGATCGAGTTTTTAGTTTTAGACCTGTGTGGTTTCTTATGCTGCTTTCCTTTCAAACAGGAAACACACTTGTCTTCAAACTCAAAACGTTTCAATGGTACACCTAGAACTAACCCATTCTTGGTTATATAGTTCATTTTTTGAAAGTTCAGGTGTGCCATTTTCCTATGCCATAAAAGTGAGTCTGCTTCAAAAGCCTTGGATATAAGACATGTTAACTCCATTGAAGTAATAGGACTACCTATGTTGATGGCATAAATGTCCTTCTTCCTTGGAGCCCTCATCAATATCCATTTTTCGGGAATAATGAAACCCGGCTTCAGGACTAAGGCCTCTGTCTCCTTGAAATGTACAGGGTGACCTTTATCACAGACTTGGGAAACACTCACTAGGTTGTGCGTTAATTCTTCAACATAATTCACATCCTCTAGAGTAAAAGTGCCATTTGAGACTTTTCCTTTCCCAGTTATTACTCCTCCTTTATCACCAGCGAAATGAACTCGCTGTTTCAAACCTCCTTTGAAGTCTTTCAGTAGACTTCGAGTTCCAGTCATGTGCCTAGAACAGCCACTGTCTACGTACCACCAATTGTCGTCGTTCATAGTCTGCTCCTGCACAAACAGTTTGTACACTATTAGTTCTCAAGAGGGACCCAAGCCATAACGGTCTTGGTTTGTCCCTTATCATCTACAAACTTTAACTCTTTAAAGTAACCATCTTTCCCATTAGGAGCTTTGGTCACTCTCGAAGAAGTTTGAGCTTGTTGATGATTATCAGTCTTCAGAGGTGAATTAGAGGAGAACCTCCTAGACGTTGAACTATGAGTTCTATTATTATATCCATAATTAAATTCAGGTGTACCTGAAGTAGAACTAATCTCAAATTGACTATAGTTTCTACTTGGAATTCTAAACCTCGACGGTGTTTGATCTCTATGCTTATTAATAGAATGATTAGGCCGTTTAGGTTGAGGTGGAGAGACACTGTGAGAAGCATCTCTTTTAAGAATATTTACAGGTTTACTACCTAATCCCGGTTTGATACCTAACCTGTCTATACTTGAACTAGAGATATTCGTTGTCTTGTCGTTATTCACGAGCTTATGTGATGCTTCCAACTTCTTATTAGGACAACAAGAAGCCACGTGTCCTTTTTGGTGACACTTGAAGCAAGACATCTGCTTACGTGACTTAACCACTTTTTCACCCTCTTTTTTAGTTTGAGCTGAAAACACTAAAGGTGAATTATCTTGTTCTTTAATAAACACATCATTTACATTAGTATCAACCATCATTTCACTCGAGACAACATGTACTTTAGAAAATGGTTTGTTCGTACTAATGTCAGATGATGGATCCTTAACAACATCCTTCTGTGTTTCAGAAATTTCAGACTTTTTAGTTACCAATTTCTCAGGTTTAGTATTCACATCAGTCATTTCTAAGTCAACAGAAGTAGTAGTGTAATTTGAATTAAAAGGTGGGGGTACATCACTGTAACCTAAACCAGTCACATCCTTTACACTACGTTATGAGCTAATTATTTTATCCAAAGTTAAAGAAGATGTCCTATAACTTTCAAACTTACGATTTAGCTCAACTAACTTCAATACTTTGATTTAAATCTTTCAAGTTCAAATATAAGCCATCTATTTTAACACACTGTTCATTTACGATGTCTCTTAGATTAGTTCTATCAGAAGCATCAAGCTTAATCTTTTCTTGTAATGCTAGTTTATCCTCACTCAACCTACGTACATCACTTTTATCTATTTCAAGTTCAGATGTCAAGGTTTTATGAGATTATGCAAATACACTAACCTGAGATTGCAAATTATTAACTAAATAACAGACATCAACAAGAGTAAGAATGTTAAGACATACTCTTTTCTTGTCCGTTTGAACCTCAGCCATATGTGCAACAAACTCATCTGGACTCATATCTTCAGTTGAGTTGATGTATAACACATCTTCATCACTTTCTTTGACTTCACCCTCCGGCACCTTAACTTGAAATTCCACATCAGTTGGCATATAGGATGTAGATTCAACAGTTTTCTCTTGATCATCTATTTCAGCCATAAGAGCTTGCTCAGACTGAGTAGACCAATCATAAGAACCATCCATCTGCTGAACCACCAAGACTTTGGAAGTTAAAGTATTTCCCGAGTCTTGTCTTCCATTTCCAGTATCAACCTTTGGTCGTTGACATTCCCGAGCAAAGTGTCCATAACCATGACGGTTAAAACACTTAACCTTGGATTTGTCAAACCCTGGTCAATTTCCTTCTACCAGTACGCTTCAAGAAATTCTTAACTCTTCTTGACACAATTGCTAGTTGCCACTGAAGATCCATTTCTTCAAGGTCATCAGGATCAATCTGATCATAATCCTCATCAAATACAACTGGATCATTGATCTTCCCCTGAATATAGTTCTCATAGGAAGCAACAAAATAAGCCAGAACAGATAGTTGTTGTTCAGCAGATTTCACACTCATAGGCATCTTGTGATGCTCTTGAGATGACTTCTCAGTGGATTTCCCTTTTGTTTGGCTTCCAGATGATGCGATAAAGCACAAATCTTCAGTCACCATTTCACCATTTTCATCAGTTTCACCAACTAAGAAAGCAGTGGTCGAACTAGATGAAACATTTGGGAGAATAGACTTTCCATGATATAATCCAAGATTCTGTAATTGATCATAATTTGTATCTCTCGTTTTCTTAGTGAAATCATAACCTTTGAGCTTATCTATAGCCTGCTCAAGAGTCATTGCAGCATATCGCTCATCATTATCCTTGAGCATAACTCCATGCATTTCCCATTTGGAAGGTAAACCCTCAATAAACCTGTAGGTTTTCTCCTCATCAGAATAGGAAATCTCATGGTCATCTAACTCACTTAATAGATGATAGTATCTAGTGGTATATGCTTCAAGATCTTCTTCTCTAAAGGCTTTAAAGACAGTAAACTGCTTTTTCAGAAGATTTTTCTTGCCAGCCTTAACTTGTGGACTACCCTCACATGTTTTCTCAAGAGCTACCCAGAGCTCTTTAGCAGTATGAAAAGATTTCGGCTGATGATTGATTTCCTTAGGAAGACTTATCTTAATTGAGGAATGAGCCTTATTTTCAATTTCAAATTCCTCTTTCTGGTTATCATTCATCATGTGATAGGGTACGATCACAGTAGCATTCTCAACAATAGTAGTAGGTGCAACATATCCATTTTTGATACACATCCAGATTGACAAGTCATGGAATCTACAGTATGATTCAAACCTGTCCTTCCATCCATAGTAATCCTCAAGTCAGAGCAATTTAGGTGGAACACTAGACTTTCCAATCTCGTGGTCCATCTCAATCATCTTACTTAAGTCAGACATCGTAAAAGTCCAAAATTCAGATTATATTGCGAGTTCAGTTAATCTCGATTCGCAATCCAATTCAATTCACAAACTCGATTCGCAAGTTTGCAACTCCTACTCAGTTCGCAAGTGATCTCAGTTCGCAGTATACTTGTTTCGCAAATAATTTTGGTTCGCAGCTCAATTCACAGAACTTAGCTAAAACCCTAATTTCAACTCGTGAAATGGCTGAAAATCCGAAAATCAAAAATCTTAGGTATTTTCACGACTAAACCAGGAGATTTCAATCGTAAACAAACCTAAAAATGTCCAGAGAGTGATTTTGGTCGTAAAATGTACTTACAGTATTAAAAACAACCCGAAATCACACGTTATACCAACTAAAACCTTGAAACCACAATGTATTTAGCCCGAAAGCTCTGATACCAATTGTAAGTCCACTCGATCTTGGTTCGATAACACAATTATCTATAGTATTAAGGTGCGGAATCCCTCAATAGGATTAATTCAAGGTTATATAACAATTCTATTCACTAATATGCTTTGTTTTGATATTAACCAATGTTAAACAGTCAAAACCTAGCCTTTAGTCTATTTAATTCTCTTTGGACACTCAAAACTCTTCAAATCTTCGAATGCCGATTAATTAATCTAAATATTCATTAGATACCCGTATCAACTCGCAGCCCGTGGGCTTTGCGAGTTGACTCAGCTCGCAGCCTAAGTCAGCCCAGTGACTTGCCTTGCGAGTTCAGATCTCATCTCGCAAGTCCAATGACTTGCGACTTGAGTTCTCAACTCGCACTTCAGACTTTAGTTCGTATTCGTTATTTGTCTAATACTTTAGCCAATATATTGAACAACAATAATAACAAACTAATATCATATATTTACAAATCAAAACCAATATACAAACTTGATAAGAATTACACTAGTCCTATTCACAAGCTAGATCTATTGTCACAAAACATGTCTCAACATTCACAGCTTTAATGAGTCCCTAAAATAATATTATACAACACTTAATATTAATATTTTGATCAGAGATACACATGTACTAAAAAAGTAACATAAAATATTACATACCTTGTGTTGATCAAACATTAGTGTCAAGTCATTACCAGAAGGGCTCTCCAAATCATGACTCAACAACCTTAAAAACCAAGTCCAGTTATCCTTATTTTCAACACCCACTATTGCCCATGCAATTGGGTATATCTGATTGTTTGCATCCCTTCCAACTGCAGTTAGTAACTCACCTCCAGAAGTTCTCTTTAAAAAACATCCATCTAAAGCAACTATTCTCCTACACCCTTTAAGCCATCCATCCTTTAATGCCTTGAAAAAAACATATACTCTATCAAAATAAGTAACATCATCAAGATTGATTGTCACCCCTAATTGAAAAGTTGAACCTGGATTAGATAGTAGCAAAGCCTCTCCATAAGATCTCAGCATATCATAATGCTCTTCAAGGGTCTTCTCATACTCATTTAAGCACCATGCCCTAGCCCTCTTACATTGTTGTCCACTTACTGTGCACTTTTATTTTTTCAACACCAACTCAGCCAGCTTACTCAATCTGATCTCAGGGTTCAATCTTATCTTATCAGCAAAATGCTTGTCAATCCACTTGTAGTTAATTAAGGTCCCAAACTTAAAGTTTCTTGAACATGTGTGTTTATCTATCCATGATACTATCATGAATGATTTCTCATCATCCATCCATCTAGCCATCAACCTAAACTCACAAACTAAGTTCCTGTTGTTCCTTGTCATCCTAGGCTTTGGTTTATTTTCACCCTTTTTACCCTTAGGTGGTCTTGTACCACATTTTACAATTATCTTTTTGTAGCTGCTTCTTTCATACCAGATGGAATATCCATTAGCTAGTGCATAGTAAGTCAAGCACTCTTTCAACTGTTCAGGACCTTCAAACCTCTCACCAGCCTTCATTATAAAAGTAAACAAAATAGGTGTCAAAGGCATGCAATGCTTAACATGAATATACAACACAATAAAATTGACATTTTCAGAAATAATACCTTGGGTTCTCTCAATCTCCAATGAGTTGAATTGTCATGAATGGGAAGCTTTTCCAATGGAGGTTCAGGGACAGGCATAGGATCAGTTGGAATATCATCATCAGACCTTGATTTCAAGGCATTAACCAACTCATTAATAAACTCTGCATGTTCATTAAACACTAGAGTTTTCATATCTTGCTCATCTTCAACATGGAAACTTGAGATTCCTAAATGTGGTAAATGTTTAGTTATGGTACCTTAAGTATTGGATTACCTTTCCTAACCTCTGCTATTTCATCTTCCCCTTCACTTAAATGGTCAAGTGAGGCTGCAACATCACTATCAGAGTCAATGTATTCCTCGTCATCAAAATTAGTATCAATAACACCATCAACTCCAACTCCAGGCTTATTACTACATCCCCCATCATCTGTTTTTTTTTTTCAAAATTATAATCTAATTTTTTAGCCACAACTTTCACTTTACTTACTCCTATCATTTCTTCTTCACCTGGTTTGCTCTCTTCAACCACTTGTTTACCTTTCTTTTTTGCAACTTCACATTTTACTGCTTCTTTACCTTTCTTATTGCCTATCTGTTCTTGTACCACTTCATTTTCATTTCTCTCTTCATCTACTTCACTTAAAGACTCTTTATTGTTACCAACATGCTCACCTAAATCCATCATTAAATGATCTATATATACATCGAGTCTACCATAGCTTTCGACAATGTCAAAAAACACATCAAGATCTTCATCATTTTCTATTATCATTATGTTTTCAAACCCACTATCAAGTAGGAGATAATATGCATTAGATTGGAGACGCAGTTTCATAAATTAATAACTCAATAATTCAACATGACTCATTCTACTAACTAACAATGACATTTCATGACCATCAACATACCTAAGTGGAAGGAACATAAAACCCCCATCATAATGAACTTGTATTAGATACATTTGGGCTTTACCTTCCATTTATGCAAAAAAATGAAGAAAAGCCACAAACTTATGAAACCTACTGAATCAAAGCCATAAAAAAAACAACAATCACTAAAAAAAAAAAAAAAATTCCCTAATTTTTAAGCACCATTTACTGATTTTCATCAATTAAACATGGTTACAAAGTAGAATCATACTTGATAGCAACTTAAGCGAACACGACGACTGATCTTCGAGGTTTAATTTTGAATTTTTTGGCCGAATGAAACAAAGAGTGATGTTTGTGTACTGAAGTTGGTGAATGGGTGTTTTGAATGTAAGTGTTTGCTCATGCATGTCAACGAGGGTAATAAACTAAATCTTTATTTAAAATAAAATTATTCAATAAAACGTGGAAAATAATTCGTGATTCAGCAGGCTACATGTACTTAAATTTTGAAAAAACACAACCGCTGACCGGCTAAAGGTCGAGCTGCTCATACGGTACATCATTTAACCATTTTTTATAGTTGAGTACATTAAATATACTACCCGTAAGTTTGGTACATACTATGCATTTTCGACCAAAGTTAAGTACATGCGTACGCACTAAACCCTACTTTGTATGGTGTAATCCTACATATTTTGAACTTTTTTTTGCTAATGGTTACTTTAGTTAAATTATGATTTTTTATGGTTTTTGGGTTTTAACAACCGAACCGAATTCAAATCCGATTTTCGGTTCGGTTTCAGTTCGTTTCTGTTAGTCCAAAATCAAGCAAATGTATGATGAATGTTGAGAGAGAATTTGGTTGAATGATTTTCTATTAAGCTCACAAATGATTATTACAATTCCAAGTATTACAAATGAAGGTTTAACAACCTATTTATACTAAATGTGCTAAACACATGTTTAAGCACTAATCAAGGTTTACAATCGATATTTTAATATCTAACAATCTCTCCCTGATTGTAAACTTTGCTTGGATTGTCTTCAATTCGGGTATGTTTCTTTTAAGCTTAAACTTCGAGAATCCTATGAAAGCTGAAAACCATGTTGAAGCGCACTTTTTGATTATCTTGTCTCAACTTTTGTCATTGAAGTTAATTCTTGAAGATAATTTGAAGACAAATCATTTTCTTGATCTTCAACGACAACTTCTAATCTTGAATGTATTATTGGAATATTTCTCTTGAAAGCTCACTCTTTGAACAATCTAAATTTTAATATCTAGAAAGTATATTCCACCAGGTTGTTGCCGATGAATCCTCTTTGAACTAACTGATTCCAATGTATGAAAGATTTATGATTTGATCTTTGAAATTTTGATCTTTCGTTAATACTTTTGAAGCTTCTCTTCTATTGCTCCCCCTCAATTGAATATTGATCTTCTGGAACTTTCACTTTCTAATTGAACCATTTTCGAATCCTATCTTGCTCCCCCTCAAATTACTAATCTACTTGTTTCCCGTTAAATCAATAATCCTTTCATCTTCTGAAGCCTTTTCAACTTCTAATTCAAACATTTTCATATTCTGACTTGCTCCCCCTCAAACAAATTATCTTTTCCCAAACTTGTAAAAAGATGATATTAGTTCTTCATTGAAGCTTTATCTTTCATTAAACATATACCATTTTCAAAATACAAACTTTTTCTTCACTTATCTTCAAATACTAACTCTTTTCTTTACTATCTTCAAACACTAATTCTTTTCTCCCCCTTCATGATGATTATGATACATCGTGAGCATCATGAATATGGTGTATGTAACATCCTCTCCCGCAGTCTGGTAATTTCCATTATTTTAATTGATTATTTAATTGTTTTAGAACTATTTAATAATATGTGTTTTATTGTAAAATATTAGTAGATTTAAAATTTGTAAGTTTTTGATTTTCTGCGACACAAGGGTTGTGTCGCAGGTGGTGTCTGTGCGACACAAGGGTTGTGTCGCAGGACTGTGTCGCAAAACGGGCTGAACTGAAATTAAGTAAGGAGCTTAAGTGTAATTGTAAGATTAAATATATATATATACACACCGTCTAAGCCTTCAAAATCATTTCCATAACATTTCTAAACCTTTAAACTCGTTTTAGAGAGAGAATTAGAGTGAGAAAAGTTGAAAGTTGGGTTTTGATTTAATTTGAGCTTTTAATCCGTGATTTCGAGGTAAGAGTTTGATTATTATGTGTTGTTATTGTTTATAAGTGAATTACACGGTTTGATATAGGTTAATTTGATTATTACATGTTCGAATTTGTGAATTTCGAATCTGGGAACTGGTCTGTTCATCTTTGCGATACAAGGCTTGTGTCGCAGGTTGTGTCGCTTAAATGTTATGCGACACAGTGGTTATGTCGCTAAAGGCGGCCATTTTGAGTATTGCGACACAATGTTAGTGTCGCAGGATTCTGTTGTGCGACACAGTGGTTATGTCGCTAGGGCTTGCTGTGCGACACAATGGTAGTGTCGCATGAGATTATAAAAGAATTTTATTTTGCAAATTTTGAAAATGCGTAAGTGTTTTTGGAGATGCGGTTTTGTGAAAATCTCATTAACTCGGATTTAATTGAAATTCGCATAGTCAATTGGAAACGACCTAGTAATCAAGGCTATACTTTAATAGCCTAGGTAGTTTTTGACCATCCGGGGTCATCCAGGACCCGAAAATAGCATTTTTCAGTTTTAAACGTCATTGCGGGATTTTTCTAAGTTCATTTCTGATTGAACTTTTGTTTGCCTAGACTTCAGGGATTACCTGATTTGATAAATGGGCTATAATGATAATTATGGAACGAACTTCTGACTTGTATTTGATTTTCTGTTTCAGATCAACGTAAGACTCAGTGATATAAGAATCCTGAGTGTGAAGACGTTAGAGGTATCGGTGAGTGGATTCGGAACTCATCATTTGATTTAGTTGTAACTATTTGGTTACAACAAGTAAACATAGATGTGTATTAGACTGTTTAGTCTTGATTATTGATTATTGATCTACGTGATATGTGAACTATGTGTACTATGTTATTGAGGTCAACGTGTAGTTGGACTTCTGGTTATTATGTGTTTTACACAGGTTTTGATTCATTTGTTGTGTTTGAGACCTGTGTATGTGTTTAATAACCAGTAGTTATCGGTCTATTCTGTATTGGCCATACGGATTGACGGTAAGTGTTCTTGGGGGAATCCCCGGGTATTATGATATCCCCAGAGCCACCGATCCTCATTGAAATTATGTGTGTTTACGATTATTTGGTGTAAACAACTGGTTATGCTAAGTTGAATGTTGTGTGATGAATCTATTCACTTAGCTTTGTGCTAACCCCTCATTTTACTTCCTGCAGGATATGTTTTGTTAATTGTGGGTGCAGGAGGTGATTGGTTGATAAAGGAATGTTTGACTGCGCTTTAGGCCTCTGATATGGTTTTGTAATAAACCTTGTTTTGTGAATTTTTATAATACCCCGCCTTTGGTAGTCTTAAACAGTTTGAATGTAATGTAAATATTGAAAAATATTAACTGTTTATATATAATGTATTTTAAATTCATGCTTCCGAGTTTATCAATATTATATTCTTAAATAGAAAGAGGGGTGTTATAGTGTAGCACAGGGTGTTTGAAGAATAGTAGACTCCATCAAACCATCTAAGTAACAACCTTTCAAGAACATTCCGTTGAATGTTGTATCTTCAAATAAACATCAATTTCTTAACCATTTGGGTAAGACAACTTTTTACTTGAATAAATCAAGAGAAATAAAATTATTTGTATTTTCAGAAAACAAATTTCTGAAAACATTATAACTCCTGGATCACATAGATTACCAGTTAACACACCAATTGAAACATAAAATGAATCAATTTAAGTGACCTACTTTCAATTTTGGCTTTAATGTTAGCATTGGTAGGATTTCCCTTCAATCATTGTGGAATACCATTTTAGGTATCAATATGAATGTTCCGACAATTTCACATAGATATTCAAAATGTCACTTAGACATGGTGTGTAAAAATACACTTTGTGTCCTAAAATTATTTTTATATCACTAGGCTCTAGACTCAATAAGTGCATGACATGAAGTCAGGGACTGGAGCAGATTGTCCTCTTGTTTCAATATTAACAATCTCCAAACGAGATGTCAATAGAGTATGTGCTAAATCTCTATGAGAAATTGAGTGGTTCGGAGGGTAATGTGCATTGCATCACTGGGTCCATGATGACTTCTTCAATACCAGAAATCAACACATGACTTCCGATAGTAGATGTGGCTACCCGGCGATTATCTGTTTAGTGAGGGTTTTCTTTTTCTTTTAACCCTATCACACACTCCTCACTCAACCTCTCACATTTTTCAACTCCTCCCTCTTTTGCATTTGGCATGATTGAAAGTATGTTGATCTGCACTTTTAATCTCCACCAACCCTCTCATTTAGACCTAAGATACCCTCGCATCTTAAATTTTGGAAGGTGGCTCATGTGGTAGATCCATCCGGCTCTAGTGGATCGAAGGAGTAATTTTATTCTATAACACTCAGTTTAGATATCAGCATATGCCAACAATTGATCATGCACTGATCATTGTATCACAATGTTGTGATATGTGAACTTCGTCGGTTTGATATTTCAAGAAAATTTCCTCAAGGTGAGAAACACCGGAAAACATTGAAAATCTTCCAAAGTGTTTGATAAATACAAGTAGTTGTAACACTTGGAAGTTTTGATTTTGTACGAGCTCCCCCTCAAATATAACACACATTTCGCAAAAGGAAGTATGACGAGAGCTCGATCTTTTTCAAGTAAAATGGGTTTGAACTGAATTGTTCAAAAACCATTTTCATTTGAAGAATGAGTTATGAACCGATTTGTTCATAAGTCAAATCACTTTAAAACGAGTTATGAACTGAGTTGTTCATAAGTCAAAGAGAAACTAGACAACAACTTTAGGAACCCATTTAAGCACAGTACCAATGGGTTTTGAGAATTTGGAAAACTATTTATAAGTTGTGTCTATTTGGTTTAAAGACGTTGAATTCCATTTGGAATTGAAACTCGGTGTTTCATTTCGAAATAAGTTTCGTGGAATCAACGGTGAGTGAATTCTTTTGGGAATAGAGGATACGAAATCATTCGTTCTTTGCACCGAATAAGAAACGTTTTGTGGTGCAAGTGCAAACATTTTCGATCTTGAATAGTTGAATGATTTTGTTTGGGAAAATTGTTCAGAAAAGCTTTTTTCGGTTTCCAAACTTTGATCTTCTCTGGAAATTGGGATACATGAAGTGTTGAAAGCATAAGAATCTGAATGATGGAAATTAGTTTGAGTAAATATTCCAGGTGAGTGTGATTTCTTAGAATATCTCTTATTTTGCAAAGAATAATTGGTAAACTGAGAAATCCTTTTTGAAATTGGTTTGGCAGACTTATCCGTATAAGTCTTCTCTAGAACATTCACTTGTGGTTTCAAAACGTGTTTGACATTTGAGGCTTTCTTTTTGTCAAACTCTTTTCCTAAGTTCTTCTCAAATTCAAGTTCATGGTTAGATTTTGATAATGATGCTGAACTAGATGAAAATGAATTACTTTTAATGTGTTCAATAGTTTGCAAAAGAGTTGTTTGTTCTTGATCAAAAGTTAGTTGTAGAGTGGTTATTTGTTTTTCAAGATCAAAAATTTTATTTTCCAAAATTAAATTTGGAATATAAAATTTTGTTTTAACTACTTGTTCCATAACCTTATCTTGATCTATAACAGGTGTTGAACAACTTGGAAAATAATCCTCATAAAGTGGTATTTTCCTTGTGCCATAACTTTCATTTAATTTCTCATAATTAAATGAAAATTGTGCATTCTCAGTTTTTGCTCTATTGGAATTCTCAATAACTTCTTCTTCATTAGTTGTTTTTACAAAAAATATTTTTAAAATACTTCCCATGTCACTGTAGTTATACAAGGTAGGTACTTTAGAAATAGCTTTTTTAGCAGGGATTTTCAAAACCTAATCCTTCTCTTGGATTGTAAAATTTGATATCCTTAGGTTTATTGAGATAAATGGTTTGATCTGTTTGACCATGTTTAAACAATTTATCTTGAAGTTATTTGATTTTGCTTCAAAATGCATTCTTGTCACTTATTGCACACTCATATTGTTCTTTACATTTGTATGCATTTTTTCTCAATATTGTGCATTGTTTATAAAAATCATTAACTTCTTGATTCAAAGAAATATTTTCTTTTTCAAACTTTTCAGAACTGGTTTTATAACCTTCCATGTGATTTCGTAAAACCAATTTATCACGAGTCAAAGTTTTTATCACAGCAAGGTTATTTGCTAGATCATTTTGCATTTTATTAGCCTTTTCCTTTTCTGAGTTTAATTTGTTTTGAACACTTGTTATGTTAGAATAACATCCTTCAAGTTCCTCTTCCAACATTTTAATAAACTCTATTAATTTGTATTCTGCCATTTTATCTAGTGGGGCATATCCCTTATCAACATACATACGACTCTTAGTCAACACGACCTTATTGAACTCAAACACAAGCCCAAAACCAAACTTTATTAAGCAACCACCCGAACACAAGATTCTTATGAATCTCAGGAACATACAACACATTGATCAAAGTAAGCTCTTTCCCGAATGTCATCTTCAAGATCGCCTTGATTTCCGCGGTAGCCTAGTTTCCCATGTAGAGTTTCTCAATATCCTTGAATGTATTGAAGAAGCTCTTGTCGGAACACATATAATGTGAGGCACCGGTATCAACCCACCATCCATTGGAATCCATTCCCACAAGGTTCACTTCCGAAATCTCATACTAAGATCGGAAATCATAGCCACAAGTCCCATCTCATTATTCTCTACCATGTTAGCTTGACAAAGGTTATCACGTTTAGGCATCTTACAATTGGCAACCTGATGACCCGGTTGGCCACAATTGTAGCAAGTTCCTTGGAATTTTTTTTCACAACTCCACCTTTAGGACCTAGCTTCAATGTCTTCCCTTTGACTTTGTTGCTCTTAGAAGATTGACCATGTTCAACCATATTAGCTTTAGCCGAAGCGGGCGTATAGCTATTCTTTTAAGTAATCTTGTTGTCCTCCTCAATATGAAGACGATCAACAAGGTCTTCAATAGTCATCTCCTTTGGTTTGTGCTTTAGGTAATTCTTGAAATCCACCCAACCCGGTGGCAACTTTTCAATCATAGCAGCCATTTTAAAAGTTTCAGTAAGGGTAATTCCCTCGACATGGATGTCATGGAGCATAACTTTGAGTTCTTGAATTTGGCTAATGACGGTCTTTGCATCCACCATTTTATAGTCTAAGAATCGAGCAACCACAAACTTTTTTGTTCCTAGCATCTTTAGTTTTGTACTTGCGTTCTAACGACTCCCATAATTCTTTGGCAGTGTTGCTCTTGCAACAGACATTGTACAACGGGTCCACCAAGCCGTTTAAAACATAGTTACAACATAAGAAATCTAAATGCTTCCAAGCATCTACCGCACTCACAGCTTGAGCATCGGTCTCCCCATCATTTAGTTGGGGAGTGGATTCAGTCAAGAACCTAGCAAGGTTCAAGGAGGTCAAGTAAAAGAAAATCTTGTTTTGCCACCTCCTGAAGTTCAAACCGTTGAATTTCTCTAGTTTATTCATGGGCAGTGGTCATGATTGGTTGGGTACTCATGGGCAGACTTGTCATCCTGAAAATCGCAAAGGAAGCAAAGACACCCTTTACGGATTGACAGCAAAAACCGCCCTTACCAAGTCCAAGATTTTTCGAGTTGCATTCGTGTTCGCAGGTCACTCGGGCGCACTAGGAGCGCCGTCCCGTTTTCATCCCAAGATTTGCACCACCCAGCGTAGGAGTTGGAATGTGTATTGGTGAGAAGCTTGTTGAACTAGCATCTACACTTAGACTTATAAACACCTTTTGGTCCATTTTTTATGTGGGACAAATACAAAACCCGTCAATTTGTAGTTTCATACACCTCACTTTGAATTTCTATATCTCATTCAGTTCTCATCAACTTTGGACATATAATGCGCCATTACGAAGGTCTTATCATGCGCTACATAACCATATAAAGTATTACATATAGTTACTACATTTACATATAGATAATTAGGTCTAAAGTTTAAAAAAAATACAGATTTTGTCCAAATTTTTTCCAACACTTACCACCGAGGTATTTGACTTGGACAGCGATCAATCCATCATCTTTACATAAAGCCACAACATGATCGAGATATGCAAATTTTTTTACCTCTCTAATTAACCCGTTCGGAAAAATCGTTGCATTTGTTTCCTCCTCTTTTACTTCAATAACCATGTCCTTGTTCCTCACCTCCGACATCATTTTTCCTATCTCTTTAATCCGGTTACTGTTTTCTTCTTTAGCCATGTCCTTTCAATCCCAACACCCAACACTTCATTTTATTTTCTTTGGTCTCTAGTTGTCTTTTCATTCCAGTTTTGATTCCCATAATCGCCACCATACCCTTTCTGCTGACCGTACTCCTCATTATTCCGATCAAGTCCCCGATCCCATGCTTTCACAACCACTAACCTGTGATCACCAAACCGTAATGTATTGAGTTTACGTAACATAAGCATTTCATCTCCCACATGTGGGAACCGTATAAACCCAAATCGTCTTCCATCTCTCAAGGTTTTCCTCGCCGTATATATGCCCATCGGCCTTCCACATTGTCCGAACGTACCCCAAAGGTCATCAATACCGCAGTTACTTGGAAAGTTGAAGAACATGAACGATGACACTTGTTGTCGATCAACCCTAAATCTATTTGTCCTGGAAGACTGGTTGTTATACGTTCTTTCTCTCTTCCAATCCATCGTCGTCCATTCATTCACTAAATCTATTTGTCCTGGAAGACTGGTTGTTATACGTTCTTTCTCTCTTCCGATCCATCGTCGTCCATTCATTCAACCTCACCGGAAACACTCTCTCTCTAGTTTGTAGTTTTCTCTCTCCTCTCATTCTCTCTC
The DNA here is from genome assembly GCA_963921325.1 of Logfia minima. Taxonomy (NCBI): domain Eukaryota; kingdom Viridiplantae; phylum Streptophyta; class Magnoliopsida; order Asterales; family Asteraceae; genus Logfia; species Logfia minima. The sequence continues at coordinate 23,872,501 of OY992772.1, forward strand.
TTTTTGACGGTGTGGATTTAAGTTGGTTGTAAGGAAAAAAAAGAAAAAAAAAACAACTTATTCTATTCCAAAGCTAAGTCAATGAAAAGCAAAAGCGTTGACTTTTCATCAAGAGTGACTAATAATTGAAGAATCGTTGACTTTAATATATTGATGCAAATAAAAGCGTTCATTTTAAAGGTCGACTGCTATATTACAGAAATATTCTCTTAACTAATAATTTATACCGAGAGAAAAAATGAAAAAATTAAATTAGGAATTTTACTAGATTGTTTATTATTCTGTACTACAAGTTGTACATTACATGATAGTACGTCAATATCAACATAAACTAGCATGTTGACATAGATGGTCAAACAATGAGCACCAACCGAACCATATGAGCATCAAGTCATCAACAACTAATCAAGATAGAGACTTATGATTGCCAAAGTTGAGGATGACGCAAATATACCACATGAAAGTTTTCAAATCTAGTGACCCACCAATCTCTTAACGTCCAATCTTCACTCAAATCACACCCAAACAACTACATAAAGTTTATAAATCATTGGTCAAATAGATAAAATGTATTAAAAAGATCATATCTTGAAAAATAATAACGACATACATGATTTTACTTGAATCATAACAAACTAAACGTAGTTAATGATGAATAGCAAGTGTAGAATTATTTATGTATGAAATAAGCCTTTTTGTACAGTTCTTAGAATTATCGTTAAGAAAATCTAAAATTCACCTTATGTTTTTAAAAATTATAAAACAAGTTACGTTTTCAAACTCGTAAGTTTTTAATTATTCTTGATCGTCAATGAACCGAAAAGGACCACCACTTCACCAAAATAAGATGCCAATCGTTCATGCCTTGCACCACTTGTTTTCATGCCTTTTATCATCACAAGCTTCCACTTTCTCCTACGATTTCACTTTGTCATGTCTTTATTCTTAATGCTTTGGTCTCTATTTTGAGTTTGAGGTCAAAAAGTAGACTTGAGTGTGTTTAGATATGTCGAAAAGAACTACCCAATACATGATTTCCATGCCAAACTTCAAAGGAACCTATTAAAAAAGCATTTTTGAGTTTGGTTTCAAATCGAAACAATCTTATCCCTTTGATTCTATTATTGTGGATGGTTTCTAGAAGTTTATACCTTATGCCATCATAAACCAAGACCATTTCATTTCTAATTTATTTTGGAAGATATTTGTCATACTTGTTTCATGCTTTAATGAATTGCCAAGTGCCCAAGAACACATCATTAACCATACAATAAAAGTTGTGTTAGTCAAGGTGGTTGTTGAGCCTTGCTAAATGAATTAGTCAAGTTCAATACCTACCAGTTAGTTCAATTGAATGATACTAGTATTTACACACTGTTAAATAATAAAGGAAAGGGATTTTCAGAAACAAATTAATACCATAGGATTTTACTAAATAATTAACAAACTATTACTTTAATAGACACAAATATCACAACCAAAATACTGCAAAATCCCACTACATAAAAAGCACGTATAATCCAATTAATAAACTAATTTCCAACATAATAACATCCGAATAAATATAAAACATCAAGAAATGCATCAATCTTCACTAGTCAAGATTCCTTGGCCCATTCTTCTACAATTTTCTTGACAACTAGACCCAAAAGAAAGAACAACTTTACTCTATTTTTCCACTCACTCCAATCAACTCCTATTTTGTAGTTTAGCCTCTTTTTCAAGCTTCACATACATACAACCCTCCATGAAAAATGTACAACACTTCTTGCACATGAATATCGAATATAATCTTGTCTCTATGTATTACTTTTCTCCAAAGATATCATCAATTTGTACATTTGTTCATAGAAATATGTAACATTGGATTTGATTTGTTCAAAATTAACAAGTGCCAGCCTCTCTTAAGCAAAATGCACATGTGAAATGTAAGATTGTATTGATTCCAAAGCATAATGTACAAGCAATTATTGCATGTCCAATGAGATTGAAATTGAACACATTGTAGAAGTCTAGGTCTTAAATTGAGAACATGATAGTTGTATAATGAAGAGATCAAAAATATCTTTTCTGGGTAAATAACTTTCTCATCACAACACTTCAATACTGACTTGTACAGTCTGCAGTAACGTTGTACCTTTTCCAAGTAGGTCAATTTCTATCTTCTTTTTTACCCTTTTTACCCCCAAATTTTGACCAATCTCTTACACAAAATTCAACTAGTATAAAAAACCATTACATTGAAAATTAATAAATTAAAGCAAAAAAAACTCATTATTCATGAAGAACCTGAAACCCTAGGAGACGTCACCGGAAACAAAGGTAAAAGTCGGGGCTCTGATTCCCTTCTCGGAGTACTCGCCGGCGATGAATGTAAATAAAACCCCTTTTTTGCAATCGTGTTATCTTCAGCTTCAACGTTTAAATTCGTACAATCTCCGGTCACAGGAGACCTAAAAAGATCCGGCACAAGTGGGGTTACCGGACTAAGCACCAAAGATGGAAAATTTAGAATTCCGGGAGAAAGAATCTCCGGCGTACTTGGTCTCCGTGGAGATCCAGAAAAACCTGACCCGTTTACAAATCCGGGTACCAATGGGCTGATCTTGAAATTCTTCATACCATTCCTCCGTTCGTACAATTTTGAGGTGGGTTTTTTGTTGGGTCCCGTTTTCATGGGCGGAATTGGATTTCGGGTATGTGGGTCGGGTCGGGTCGCTGCAACATGTTTGACTGTTTCGGAGGATCCGGTTAGCATTTGGACAACTTTCTTGAAAGAAGTTGTGTCAGCTTGAACGAAAGTTGTCGGGTATGGGCAATTTGGGTCGGATCTAGGGATAGGTGTTAGTGGTGGTGATGGGTGGTGGTGATGATGGTGGTTTGTGGTGGTTGTGGAATTTGTGCTAGTACTATGTGTGTTTGGTGATGGATTTTTGGTGTCTAGATGTCTAGGTGAATAATTGTTGGTTTCCATTGGTAGTGTGAATCTAAAGAGAGAAAACGAGGAGAAATTTAGAGAGAGAAAGGGTAGGAAAGTATTTGTGAAAAAATGAAAAGAAAGATGAAGAAAGAATTGGAGATGAGATGAGGTGAGATGAGTTTGAGGTGTGATTTTTTTGGCATTTTGCATTTTAATTCAATTTTGTTACTTTGTTTGGTTTGGTAGGAAATGTCTTGGTGGGACTTTGGATCTATTCCTTTTTACATTCTTACTTGCATCTATAGAGAGTTAACTACACTTGAGTTTGACCTGACTCCGTTGACCGTTGACTACAATGTGTTTGACCTTACATGTGTATATTAGGTTTGAAATTTGTTATCTAAGACATTGTATAGAAGACTATTGAAATGTCCACGAAGAATGTCAATAATTTTGTTAAAAGAAAAAAAGAAATGTGCTCTATATGTATAAGAAAAAAATGTAAATAGTTTTTGTAGATGTTATAAGATTGATTATTTAACACTTAGATAACTTTATATAGGGTTGTTTATCTAAACTCAAAAATATTTATTGCCACTTTCCCAACTTACAAGAATAAGTATCGTGACTTTAAGTCACATTAACTCTGACACTTAATTTAAAAAAGAAAAAAACAAAATGTTTAAATAATCTCTTTTTTTTTTTTAAGCAGCAGACTAGCATTACCAATATGAAAAACAAACACCAAAATCTAAGCTCACAGAAGAGCCTACAAACCAAACCTAACAACAGCAACAGCAAGCAAAACAAAGAACCACCTCACCCAATTACAACAAGACGTAAACGGGAAAACAAAGAACCACCTCACCCAATTACAAGATGTAAACGGGAAGACAACAAAACAAAACTAAAACAGGAACAAACTAACAACTAACACGTGTTATAGACCCAAATAGGACTGAGCTAATTGCAAACACACAGACCCATGAGCAAAGCCGAACCAGAAACAGCAACAGCAAAATCCCAGGCACCAAAGACAGTAGCTAAACAAGATCGGCTATTGGATCTATATGCTCAATGAATCATTATAAGAATGATATTGCTAATAACCATATGATCTTATAGGGTCACACCAATAGTAATAAACACTAATTGATTAATTGTAAGATTTTGATTCTTACTAATTCTCAATAACCCTTGTATTAATTGAAAATTAATATTTTGTTGAAATAATAATGTTCCAAGGCCTATAACACATTAGAAGTCATATAGTATGATTATAAATGTTATGTACAACTTATTGGACCTAAAGGGTTTGTGATTTAATACATGTGCACAAAATGGAGTGTGTGAGACATTCAAAAGAGGGCCCTCCCCCCTCCTCTTGTGTTGGCCGACTTGATGGAGTGAAGCTTGCTAGTTGGTAGTGTTTGCCATGTCATGGTCCACACTTGGTTGATCTTTATGCATGGGACTTAAGTGTATAAACAAAACACATGCAAGAGACAACTAGTAACTTTTGCTTCTTCTAGTTGTTCATTTTCTTTTTATACATCTCTTACTAAAAGTGAGTGTTTAAAAGAGTGTAGAGCATTGACTCTCTGTTAGACAAATTTTGATTTGTTCTTAAGAGCTTAAGAGTTTGTTTATACAAGGGATTGTTGACTAGCATCTTGTGTTGATTTAGAGCTACTTGGTGAACTTGCTATAGAGGAACTCTTTCTTGAGTTCTAGTCATCCTCATCTTCATCAATACCCTACCTCCAAAAGGGTTCAAATACATCAAAGGTTGTAATGCTTTAACACCCTATGGTTGTTAATCTTAATTTACATGTAAATGGATCTTGGTGGGTTTTATCATGTTTTATAATATGATCAACTTAATTTTAAGTTTCTGTTGCAATAATCTTTGTTTTAAACCTTGATTATGATCTACAAAACCCAACAATTGGTATCAGAGCTACTTTTACATGTAATTAAGATCATATATAGATTATGTGATAATCTTAGTTTTTGGAAAATATGTATGAATATCTTTTTGGCAAAGTTATGATCATTTATATTTTCTATGGCAACTATTATCTTTTTGGCAACGTTATGATCATTTGTATTTTCTATGGCAACTAGTTAGTTTATAATTGTTTTTTTGTATAACCAAAGTTTATATGCATTTTTTGTTATATAAGCTGCCTTAGAAAAACAAATGTTATTTTATGTTCATATGATGAAATAAGTTTAAGCCAAGGACCTTGTGATGTTTTAATTTTGTGTCATGGTGATGTAATTATTTATTCATTTGGAATGTAAAAGTAATTAGTTATTCTTTCATTTTGTTTACTTTGTAAGTAATAGATTAGTATTAGACTAGTTTATTATATTTAAATGTTCAAGAATGAAGAATGGAGCATCAAGAAGAAAATGAAGCCTTGGAAGTTCTTTTTGCTAGGAAGGATTGTCTTGGCAAGTGGGAGCTTCAAGACTTTATTAAGAAGATTCCTTGTCACTTATGAAGGTCTTAATGATCTTGTGTTAGCTCACAAGTATCATTACTAGTTAAATGGCTTGGTTTATGCACTAACTTGTATGCTTGTGATGTTTATGTTTATATGAATGTTGTATGTATGAAATAGGATTTGCATGCTAGAAAATATTTTAAACCTATCGATACATCACATGGAGTTTGGAATTTCAATATATATATATATATATAAATTTTAACATAAGATGTTGAAAATTTAGTTTTATAAATAAAAGCGTTTATTCAAAACTCTTAAAATGGCAAATTTTTTGGAATACTTGAAATGGTTTAAAATGGGTTTTAAACTTGACCGAACTCCTAGTCCTATAAATAAAATGAAGTTTTATTAAAAGGACTTAATATTGGTTCTCAAACGTTCAAACGTTCAAGCGACAAACTACAAGTATAGGATATATATATATATATAAAGTTTATAATTGAGCACGTAGTTTAATAAAATGAGATTTTGTCAAACTATAGAGAACTAATTATATAAATGTAAATTTTACATAAATAAATGTATCGTGATACATTTTATGCATGAAGTGTTCATGATACATGTTTTAAGAACTAGAGTCGTTGAAACATATAAAACCCTTGTGAAAGGCAAATCTATGCCATCCTTTTGCAAGACACCTTTTTTAAGGTTGTATGATCCTTGTGGGATAAAAGATACCTAACCACTTGGGTTATCTTCTTTAGGCAAGGTGGTTTTCGCGATTCCTATAACTAGTTATGGGTCGATACCACACGTTTTTCATAAGGACGATTTGATCGGAAATCTTTTGTGATAAAGGTCACCTAAGCATTAGAAATCCAAGGCATAGATGGGATCAAACATGTCAATATTAACAACCGTTGTTAAGGATCCCATATTACTAGGAATTATATGTGATGTAATTGACAAACTCTATCTACCTTGTCGAAATAGATGGATGGGATAAAGGACACCTAACCATTTGTTTATTTGCGATGTGGATCCTAGACTATAATAATTAATGTTTATGAAACATAAGGGTATTAACTATAAAAGAATTAAATACTGAAGTGAACTTTTGTATAAAATTTTGTATATGGCCCCAAATGGAACCACCTCAAACACTAACTCAATATCCCTTCGTTCCGTCCTTGAGAAGGAAAAAATGAACAATACGAATTTCGTTGACTGGTTTTGAAACTTGAGAATTGTTCTCAAGCAAGAAAAGAAATTATATGTTCTCGAAAATGCCCCTTATGATGAGCCACCATATGTCCCCAAGGCAGCACACGATACATGGATAAAATATATCGATGATTCAATCGAGGTGTTGTGCCTAATGCTTGCCATTATGGATGGAAATATACACACCAATAAAGCTAGGCTTGTAGCAAAAGGTTATACCCAAACTCATGGTATTGACTATGAGGAGACATTTTTGCCCGTTGCAATGATCAACTTTATCAGGATATTATTTGTCATAGCTGCATATTATGACTATGAGATATGGCAAATGGATGTCAAAACGGCTTTTCTTAATGGAGTCTGTAAGGTCTCTGGATCTTGGTTAGCGATAACGGATTATCTTTTAGGTATTAAGGTGCGGAATCCCTCAATACTTAAGGTTTTAGGCTTATATAACTAATCTATCAATTAACAAGCTTCGTTTTGATATTAACTAGTATTAAACAATCAAAACCGAGCCTATTAATAGTAGCTTTTATATCAGCACGAACTACGAGGAGAATATTATATTATTTGGTGTGTGTAATAATAGCACGGATTTCTAGGAACTCTCTCATTTGAGCAGCATTAAAATATATATATATCTGGTTCAACTCGCAGGCCATGGGCTTTGCGAGTTGACTCAACTCGCAGCCCATGGGCGTGCGAGTCCAGATGGACTGCGAGCCCAAATCTCAGCTCGCAAGTAAGTCCTGCGAACCCAGAAGGCTGCGAGCCCAGAACTCAACTCGCAGAGGAAAGCTGCGAGTCCAGATGGACTGCGAGCCCAAATCTCAGCTCGCAAGTAAGTCCTGCGAACCCAGAAGGCTGCGAGCCTAGAACTCAACTCGCAGAGGAAAGCTGCGAGTCCAGTTTGAGCTGCGAATTGAGATCTCATCTCGCAGGATATTTGACCTGCGAGTTGACTTCTCATTTCTCGATTCTGACTTTAACTTGAAAACGATAATTGCCTAATAACTTTTAACAATTAATAATAAAAAGTTAATATCATACATTTACGAGTCTAAACCAATTTTACAAGTTTGACAATAAATACACTAATCCTATTACAAGCTAGATCTGCTGTCACAATAACATGTCCCAACAGACTCCCCCTTGACAATAGCTCTAGCGTCGTTATCTTCTACTTTGTCCTTGGTCTTTACTTGTAAATTCTACTGCCCATATGAATCTTCATTCTGACACAAGTCTTCACCATTAATTGATAATCTCTTGCAAGATCACCCCATGCTTCTGTAGTTAAGATCCTGTTTTCATGTAATTTCAACAGGTCCTTCTTCGACAGATTCATCAGGTGTCGATGGTCATAGACTGTCAAAATTACTCTCTCTCCTCCTTCAACTTCATCATCAGCTTCAACCATGACAGCTTCACCAGTCTCTGAATCCACGTGCCAATTCAGAAGATTTTCCGGAATATTCTGTGGCATTGTCTTCAACGGTATCTGCTGTACACACTTGACAGTTGGATAAGTCTTTTTCCTTAATCTTCGGCCAGTTCTCTGACTGCGTTCCTTTAATTTGATTGTCTTTCCAACTCTTGGCTTAATCTTCTCAAACTTCATTGATCTACCCTTAGTCCGAATGATTCTCTCAACATAAGTTGCATAGGGATCATTACTGGGATTTATCTGGTTTAAGCATGCCAAGTCTCGGATCTCAAATTGAGGAAGTGAACTGAATACTTTAAGCTTTTAATAGCGAAAAGTTTCAAATCAAAGTCAAAATACCAGCCGATGATTCCTTTCCTTGGAGCTCTTTTTCCAGTAATGTCAACTTCAGACATCCCAATCTTTTGCTTTTTCCTTTTCAAAGGTCTAAACATAGGATTCTTTCTGAGTCTTTCAGGAAGCTCATCTTCAGATTCAGAACTAGTTGATTCATCTAGATTTTCATCCAAATCAACAACTCTTTCTCCATCTTCGTCCTGAATGATCACGTTAGTTGTAGATCGGCTTACGATGTGTTCATCAATATCAGCATCGAGATCTACACACTCGTCTGCCCCAACTTCAAAACTGGAAGTCCAATCCTCAGGAGGAACAAACTCTCCTTTTTCAAGGTCAAAGTCAATGTCCTCATCTAATTCATCTGGCATGTCGCCTTCAGAATCTGATAAGTTCAACATTTCAAGACCTATAGAAATACATACACAAATAGATTAAAATCATAAGTTCTTTCATTGATTTCCCTGAATCAATCTAAGATTTTTCTTATTAATCCCTTTGTGTATATAAAATGTATTATATATATACTTATTCAAATCTTTCATCGATTATCATAAGCAATCTAAAATTTGAATAAGTCTTATAATATGCGAACATCATATATTATATGATCTTATAACTCTTTTATCGATCATAGTCAATCTAGAATTACAAAAGGCTTATAATATACAAACATTCATAATTATAACATTTTAAACATTAATGTTTTACACATTCAAGTTCAAACATCTTAATTACATAATTATATTACAAAATAATTCAAAGTTACAATGTATTAATAATTACAATCAGTCTATATTAATACAAGTGTCACCTTCTTCAGCTCCACCCTTTTCAGTACCAGCACTAGCTCCAGCTCCACTACCACTTCCACTAGCTCCTGCAGACTCCCCCTGAAATGTAGTCTGCTGACCAGTCGTTGAAGGACCGGCCAGCTCACTATCCTTCTGAGCTGAGGGATCATCATCTTCATCATTTCTTCTCTTTTTCGCCAGTTCATCTTCCTTGCAGGACTCCTGATATATCAATATCTCCCCTTGAGATGGCTTGTCCTTCAGAAAGCTAGAGACCAGGCGATCAAGTCTGTCAATTTGTCTCTGCTTATCAGCTACATCATTTATCAAATTGCTATTGGTCTTGATGAGCAGTGAGTAAGCATTGTTCTGTGTAGTGACATTGTCTGACAGTTGTAGAAGCTGTGTGGCAAAAGTGTTAGCAACTATCTGCAACTCTCTAACCCTAGACTCCAATTGTGTAATGCGTTCAGCATCAGTCTTTGGTGAGGTTGAAGGAGCAGCATCAGTGGTGGTTGGCGGTATGGGAGCGGACGGTTGCATTTTCTTTGCTATCTCTGTAGCAACATCAGTCAAAAGACGCGCCGCAACCCTGCTGGATTTGATGGTTGGGTGTGTGGAAGGACGAACTATGGCAGCAATCATTTCAGCCTCTGAGGGCGTAGAACTTGATTGTATAGTAGCTGCAGAGGTTGAAGCTGTTTGCCTGATCAGCTTGCGAGGTCGAGTAACAAGCACCTCCTCCTCTTCTTCTTCATCTTCATCTTCATCTTCTTCGACAATAACGAAGTCGGGATCCTGATCAACGGCTTTCCTCTTTAACTTCAGAGCCAGATCCATAACCAATCTTGATCCCTGTCGGATCATCCCTTCTGGAATTCCAGTGACAAACCCAGGTGGTCCAGATTCATCATCATCATCAGAATCAGACGCAGAAGCTGAAGCAGCTTCTTCAACTTGTCCTGATGGACCAGCAGCGTCAGGTGCCTCAGCAGGTGGAGTTGGTCCAGAAGTACTCGGACCCTCAGCTACATATTGATCTACATCCCGTAAGATTGGATCAGTAGCATCATCATTCTCTCCCAACACCTGCTGTACCACTTCTGCAGCAACTTCAGCATCTACCTGTTGACCTGGCTGATTTGCCTGTTCTAACACTTCCTCAATCAGCTCTTGTGGCTCAGGTGCACCCTCAGCCACATCAACATCAAGCCAACCATTGTTTGGTGGCGTCACATACTCAGGATTAATCAAAAATCCAAACAGCTCTGTCAGCTATGGCTGCATCTCGAATCTGCAAGAGGTTTGCATAAACATCGCATTATATGCCCATATCCCAATGGTATCAACTTTTAAATCTGCTTGAAAAACCGGCAGATCAGGGATAGAAGCCCTAATGATCAACATGCAGAACCGTGGGTAGATTAAAAATTGGGATCTAACACCTCCCAAGATTTGTCGAGTGAGTTCTCCAAAAACATAGTCTGAGAAACTGTATGGTTTATTATAAACCAGTGACAGTACAGCTGAAAGTAACGAAGGGCTCAACTCATCATATCCGCCCTTTTTCGGACTAAAGACAGTGACAAGAACATGCCACAGGAATCTCCATTCCCTGAAGACTAACGCCTTTAGGAATTGACGTCCACGCATGGGCCCCACGTAGCCCATACGTTCAAGTGCTCCTTCGATGAAATCCGAGGAAAAACTGTAGGTCCGGCTTCCTGATCAACGGTCCCCAACAGTAGAATGTTCCGTAGATCGGAGGAAGAGAAAATAACGGGTCGATCATTCACCCCTGTGCGAATCACCGGTGGATTGACAACAGTATCAAACTGAATATTAGCCCAGAATTGGGTTAATAGATCCTGTGATAGCGCGGGGGACTCAGTGATGGCATATTGTATCCTTGAACGAGCCAAAAACGTAAGAATCCTAGCTACACGAGTAGCACCTCGTGCATTAATGTCCAAGTCGACCAATACGTTATGATGTGCAGCGAACTGTCTAGCCATATCTGTAATATAAGAATCACACAAATGTTAGACAAACAGTTTAACATATATTGATAAACTTATATAATCTACAGCTCATAATTGAACTATTAAGTCGTGAAACTTAATTAACAGTTATAAGTGTTAATCATATATATATAATCAATAAGTCTAACTTGTTACACATCCTGTTACAAAATATATAACTTATTACACAAGGTCATAAGTCTTATATAATAAAGATATGGTTTAAAGTGTTCACATTGTAAGTCGACACGAAAAACCATACAAGATTTTAATTTATAATTCTTAATCAGGTAATTAATCGAGAATTCGTAAATTAAAAGTAAAAATTCAAACAATTCAACTCGCAGAACAAGTCAACTTTCAAAGTCAACAAGTCAACTCGCAGAGTTCAACTCGCAAGTCAACAAGTCAATCAAAGTCAACTCGCAAGATCAGTCAACTCGCAAGTTCAACTCGCAGAGTCAACCGGTCAACTCGCAAGGTTGACTCGCAGAGTTAACAAGTCAACTCGCAAGCTCAACTCGCAAGTTTCAACTCGCAAGTTTCAACTCGCAAGTCAACTCGCAGGTTGGACTCGCAAGTCAACTCGCAAGTTGGACTCGCAGGAGTGGGTTGCGAGTTGAGTTTGGATCTCAACTCGCAAGATGAACTGTGAGTATGACGTCATTTCAAAATCAAATTTTTGGCAAGTTTTAAGATAATCAAGTTATGCCATCTGATACTACATACTTCTATTCACATAAACCCTAAGGTTTCTTGTGTTTTTAAGTGATATAGGGTATAAATTTGTTAAATTTTAAAATGAAACCCTAGTATTTATAGATACATCGATTTCAAGTTAAATACGCGGTGAAATTACTTGATTTATACCTTAAAATGATCGTGTTGTAAAAGTGAGTATACGAGATAAATTGAAAGAATCGGTTGCAAAGTGAAAAATTTGAAAAAGATGCGAAATGAGATCTGGGCTCGGTTCGCAGTAAGTGGGTTCGCAAGTGTGTCAGTTCGCAGGACTGAAACTTGTGAACTCGCAGCCCTTATATACCTATTGAACTCGGCTCGCAGAACTCAACTCTGCATCAACTCGCAGAGTTGAGTTCAACTCGCAGCCCAATGTCAACTCGCAGGACCATCTCAACTCGCAATTTTTGTCTATAAAATACCTTTTTAATTAAAAACGTAATTTTAAGTCCAAAAACTAAACAAGTCTAAAATAAATGTATTTTTCACTTGTTTTCCTTATGGAATAGCGCACAAGTCTAAAATAAAATATTTTTCACTTGTGAAACAATCATGCGATAATACGAACGATAAAAACATAAATAAAATAAAATTAAAGAGGATTTACTAAAATAAGAAAAATGCGAACAAATGCATAAAAATAAAATAAACGACAGTGATTCATGATAAACATTGGTATCAAGTACCCTTGTATTAATGAAACACATAGACGAAAAATAAAATACAATAAAATAAATTCTAATCGAGGGCGTTAAGAAACTATCGACAACGAGATCATATTAGAAAGAAACAGCCGAACCAATTGTTGAGTAAAAATTCTACGAAGATTGTTAGTATGCATACCTCATGAAATTCTCAGTAAGTTACACAAAATTTCACACCTTAACCATTTTTCCAACTTACATTTATAAAAGTATAACTTAGTTACCTATCTCCACAGAATATATTATACACATCAAAATGAAGTGATTGATTATCACAGACAATTCAAGACGATTACCGGTATTATAATCCATATAAACAAAACCTACACTGATTTCCAAGCAAATCTTTTATTGTTTGTATGTGTATTACTTAATGTAATCCAAAATATGACATACTAAGAAATCTAGTAGAGCACATAACACTGTATCTTTCACCTTCAAGGTAGAGGTCACTAAATGATGTTATTTTCGAAGAATATAACATACCCTTGAGTGAATTTAAAATGTGACAAACATCAAACCCGTTTTGTAGATACTAGTGGTTCTAGATCTGTACTTAGTACAACATAAGATCCCTTAGTATAGACAAAACAAACTTGAAACCATTGGCAAAACTAAATGAGTCAGGTCTGTACTTAGTACAATAAAAGCACCAGTAGTTTTACTAATAGCCATAATTCTTATTATTTGTCTTGATATATTTTCATAGATTTCTTGATGACAGTGTATGGTCAGACTGTCCTTCATCAATTAAGACTTATGTCATACATTATATAGCAAATCACACGAGATAACACACAGAAGATTTATAGCTTATTATATGCTCAAAAATCAAAGCAGAATTTGCCTACCAGTACATCATATAATGAAGCTGTCTAGATCTTAAGTTTTCAAGAAAATTATAACGTGTGGAGAGAGGTGTATACTAAAATAAGGATAAGTAAAATCCTGGTTTTAAAGATGTAAAGTTCATGTTGCTAATTTGAATCTACTAACACATCTAACTTAAGACTTTTACCTACAATTATTAAGCCGGTTCCTCTAATTTACTATCATTTCCCAGTTGATAAAGACTTAACCCTTATCGGAAGCGATTCCCCGTAGGTAACAAGCAAATGAATGTCATACGCCTTACTCCCCCCCTTTTTTTTTTATTAAATAAACATAAACCAACCAATAAATATAAACGACTAATTTATTACAAAATAACTTTATGGAAGACTAATCCTCTGGATTTCTCATTCCATTTAATTACACCAATTTCTCGAATCGAGCTCTGTCTAACGCTTTGGTGTATAAGTCTGCTAAATTATCCACAGATGGAACCATAGCTAACTTTATCAAATTCTTCTCAGCACAGTCTCTAATGAAGTGATGTCGAATATCAATATGCTTAGTTTTACTGTGCTTGACAGGATTATTGGTTATAGAGATCGTTGATTCATTATCAATCATCATAGGAATATTTGTTATACTCAACCCATAATCAAGCAGTTGCTGTTGTATCCACAGAACTTGAGAACAACAACTGCCAGCTGCAACATACTCAGCTTCACATGTAGAAATGGCGACTGAGGTTTGCTTCTTGCATTGCCAAGAGACTAGTCTACCTCCTAGGAATTGACATCCACCGGTTGTAGACTTTCTATTCTGATTGCATCCTCCGTAATCAGAATCAGTGTAAGCCACAAAATCTAAGTCTCCATCAATCGGATACCAAAGTCCCAACTTCGATTTTCCTTTGAGGTAACGAAGAATTCGTTTTACAGCTTGCATGTGAGACTCTTTAGGAGTGGCTTGATATCTTGCGCAGACACATACTGCAAACATTATATCAGGCCTTGATGCTGTAAGATACATTAGTGATCCAATCATGGCCCTGTAAAGAGTAGGATCCACGTCTCTATCACTCGATGTATCTGGACCAATACCATGGGCTTCCGGAATAGGAGTATGAAAAATTCTAGATTCCTCCATCTTGAATCGTTCTAGAAGCTCATTCGTGTACTTAGTCTGATGAATGAAATATCCATCTTTCTTTTGATCGACTTGCAATTGTAGATCCCTTAGGATGGATCTTTTAATCAAATCGCTCAATAGAGATAATGACACGAATAGAATATAAAGCTTAAAGCAATAAAGAACAAATCAATAATAATACTTTATATTTCTTTATCAAATATTCTCTCAAAATAAAGCAGCCAAAACAGAGAATAAGTGTGTGTAAAATCCCTCAAAAAGTCTCTTTCTAAAACCTTAACATTTGGGTATTTATACTAAACAAACTGGCCGGATTATGCGACACAAGCTTTGTGTCGCATAGATCACTATTGCGACATAATACTTGTGTCGCAACTACAACTAATGCGACACAAGCCTTGTGTCGCATAATACAGAAAATGTAATTCTAACTAACTCAATTACATTAACAAACACATTACAGACTTGACCAACTGACAGACACACTAACATGCATCAACAGCAATCCTGAACAAGTAGAAAGTCTCTCTTTTTCCATTTGACAAAGAGTGTACTATCTATTCTTCCTCTTGTAAAACCATTTTCAAGAAGATACGTAGACAGTGTTTCATACCACGCTCTCGGAGCTTGATGTAGTCCATATAGAGCCTTATCAAGACGATATACTCTATTTGGATACTTTGGATCAGTAAATCCCGGTGGTTGAGAAACATACACCGTTTCTTTGACTTTGCCATACAAGAAGGCACTCTTAACATCCAGCTGAAATACTTTCATTTTCTTTGAGGCTGCAAATGCTAAGAATAACCTAATTGCTTCAAGCCTAGCCACAGGTGCAAACACTTCATTGTAATCAATCCCCTCTTATTGATTGAAACCTTGGACAACTAGACGAGCTTTATTGCGAATCACGATTCCCCGATCGTCTTTCTTGCACTTAAATACCCATCTAGTTCCAATTGGATATTCTCCAACGGGTAAGTCAACCAACTCCCAAACTTGCAATTTTGTGAACTGAGACAGTTCTTCCTGCATTGCCTCGACCCACGAATTTTCCTTCAAAGCTATCTGAACATTCTTAGGTTCAATTTGTGAGATAAAACATGAATATAGACATAGATTTGAAATCCCTGTTTCGTTCATTTCAGCATACAAGCTTGAGTGAGTGGATGTACTAGCTTTAGTTTGATTCCGAGTCAGAACAGGAGAATTTGAATCACCGATGATATTATCAATCGGATGATTCCTATTCAATCTTGTTGAAGTAATAGGTTCGACTGGAATATCATCCTGTAAGTTAGCACCAATTTCCTCCAAAGGTGGAATACCATCATTAGTAGTCGACATCCTTAAATGTCTTAGAGGAGTGAGAATATCATCCACTATCCTTTGAGAAGCGATTTCAGGATCTTCACACTCTTGAGGTATATCATCTTGAGATTGTTGTGACTCGATAGGAGAGACCACATCAGTATCGACAATAATCCTAACATCAGACGTTTGAGCACTCGATGTTGGAAAAGGAGTAGGATCCTCATCTCCCGACAATAAATGCTCAGGAATATCTGAATTACTGACATAGTCACTGATAGGGACTTTAAATGACTTGAAAAGATCTGAATAATCAAATTGCCAATCCAATCCCTTATGCGAGTCATGTGTATAGCTCGTAACTTCAATGTTATAAACTATTTCAACACGTCCCGAAGTTTTATTGAAGACCCGTTTGTTTGGTGAGTTAGGCACATAACCTAGGAAGTATCCTTCGTCACCCTTCTCACCAAATTTAGGTTGATGATTTGTCTTTAACAACGTACATGAAACTCCAAAGGGTTCAAACCCTTTTAAGTTCGGTTTCTTTTTGTTCAAAAGCTCATAACATGTCTTGTTCTGCTTTTTAACCGTAAGAACCCGATTGAGAATATGACATGCTGTATTCACTGCTTCTGCCCAAAATATGACCGGAAGCCTTGAATCTGCAAGCATTGTTCTCGCTGCTTCGATTAGAGTTCTATTCTTCCTTTCAGCAACACCATTTTGTTGAGGTTCATATGGTGCACTGAATTGATGTTGTATGCCTTTGCTTAAGCAATATATATTCAACGTAGAATTCTTGAACTCAGTCCCATTGTCTCTACGAATTCTCTTAACTCTTTTTCTATAGATATTCTCTATTAGATCTAGAAACTCCATAAGAATGCCCGGAGTTTCATCCTTAGATCCCAAAAAGAATACCCAAGAGAATCTAGAGAAATCGTATGTGACAACCAGACTGTACCATTTGCCACCTGTGCTTCTCTTGCTTATTGGGCCAAAGAGATCCATATGTAACAACTGAAAAGGTGAGGAAATAGAGTTCACAGTTTTAGACTTGTGTGGTTTCTTATGCTGTTTTCCTTTCAAGCAGGATATACACTTGTCTTCAAATGCAAAACTCTTCGGTGGTACACCCAGAACTAACTCATGTTTTGTTATGTAGTTCATTTTACAAAAATTCAGGTGTGCCATTTTCCTATGCCATAGGAGAGAGTCTGATTCTGAAGCCTTGGATAACAGACAAGTAGACTCCATCGAAGTAATAGGAGCATTCATGTTGATAGCATAAATGTCCTTCTTCCTTGGAGCTTTCATCAGTATCCATTTTTCGGGAATGATAAAACCCGGCTTCAGGATCAAGGCCTCTTTCTCAGTGAAGAGAACAGGATGACCTTTATCACAGACTTGGGAAACACTCACTAGGTTGTGCGTTAGTTCTTCAACATAATTCACATCCTCTAGAGTCAAAGTTCCATTCGAAACTTTTCCTTTCCCAGTAATTACTCCTCCTTTATCACCAGCGAAGTGCACTCCTTGTCTCAGTCCACCTCTGAAGTCTGTCAGTAGACTTCTGGTTCCTGTCATGTGCCTAGAGCATCCACTGTCAACATACCACCAATTGTCATTGTTCCCAGTCTGCTCCTGCACATACGAGTTGTACACAATTAGTTCTCAAGATAGGACCCGAGCCATTATGGTCTTGGTTTGTCCCTTATCATCTACAAACTGTAGCTCTTTAAAGTAACCATCCTTTCCATTAGGAGCTTTGGTCACCTTTGAAGGAGCATCAGCTTGCTGATGATTAGTGGTCCTGGGTCTATGAGTTGACTGATTTCCAACCCTCCCCGATACATAACCTTAGGATTTTTTCCCTTGGTTACGGCTTTTGTAGGACCCTTGGTTAACTCCTTGTGTGCGAGACGTAGAACCATTCTCATTAGGACTTTGGTTCCTTGAAGTAGAACCAATTTCATAACGACTATAGTTCCTAATGGGAGTCATAAACCTCAACGGCACTTGTTCTTTAAAGTGTTCAGGCCGTTTAGGTTTGGGTGGCGAGACACTGTGAGAAGCGTCTCTTTTAAGAGCATTTACAGGTTTAATACCAATTCCCGGTCTGGTACCTAACCTGTCTGTGCTCGAACTAGAGATGTTTTGGCTTATCACTGTTCTCGCGCTTAGGAGTAGCTTCCGTCTTCTTATTGGGACAACAAGAAGATACATGTCCTTTTTGATGACACTTGAAGCATGACATCTGCTTTCGTAACTTTGCAGTCTTAGCAGTCTCCTTCTTTGTTTGATTACAAGACACTGAAGGTATATCATTCTGTTTCTTAATTACCTCATCATTTACATTAGTACTACCAATCATTCCACTTGATACAAAAAGTACTTTAGTGAATGATTTGACTGTACTCTTGTCTAATGATGGGTCGTTTATAGAATCCTTCTGGAGTCTCAGATGCATCAGACTGTTGAATTTCCAAATCTTCAGTCTCAAGATTCGCATCTGTCATCTCTAAGTCAATGGAAGTAGTATAATTTGCATTAAAAGGCGGAGGAACATCAGAGTAACCTAGGCCAGTTACATCCTTCACACTACGTTGTGAGCTAATGATTCTATCTAAGGTCACAGAAGATGTCCTATAACCTTCAAGTTTTCTATTTAGCTCTACTAACTTCATGTTTGACTCTGAGAGTTCTTTATCCCTAATAGAAATATTTCTATTTAGCTCATTAAGGTTTAGATATAACCCGTCTATCTTAATACATTGTTCATTAATCATGTCAGTTAGACTAATCTTATCTAAGGCATCACTCTTAATCTTTTCTGTTAATGCTACCTTATCCTCACCTAACCTACGAACATCAGACTTAGCTATATCTAATTCGGATGTTAAGGTTTTGTTAGATTCTGCAAAAACACTAACCTGAGTTTGCAAATCAGTAACTAAATAGCAAACATCAGTAAGAGTAAGAAGATCCAAACATACCCTTTTCTTATCTGTCTGAACGTCAGCCATGTATGCAACGAAGTCATCGGGACTCATTTCTTCAGTCGAGTTGATGTAGAGCACATCTTCATCGCTCCCCTTGACTTCTATGTATGGCACATTAGCTTGAGGTTCCTCAGCAGTTGGCATGTAAGAAGTGGATTCAGTCAGTTTCTCTTGATCGTCTATCTCAGCCATGAGGGCTTGCTCAGGCTAAGTGGACCAATCATAGGAACCATCTACTTGCTGAACTACTAAGACTTTGGAAGCTAAAGTACTTCCCGAGTCTTGTTTAGCAGCGCCAGTATCAATCTTTGGTCGTTGACATTCCCTGGCAAAGTGTCCGTAACCTTGACAGTTATAACACTTAACCTTGGATTTGTCGAATCCAGGTCGGTTTCCAACAACTCTTCTACCCGTTCGATTCAGGAAATTTTTAACCCTCCTTGACACCATAGCAAGCTGCCACTGGAGGTCCATTTCCTCTAAGTCATCAGGATCTACTTGATCGTAGTCCTCATCAAATTGTGCAGGATCGTTGATCTTCCCTTGAATGTAGTTTTCATAGGAAGCAACGAACGATGCCAGCACCGAGAGTTGTTGTTCAGCTGACTTCACACTCATCGGCATCTTATGATGCCCTTGAGTGGACTTATCAGAGGTAATGTTCCTGCTTCGTTTTTCACCGCCGTCCGAAGCTATGAAGCACATATCCTCGGTTAACATTTCTCCGAGTTCATCAATTTCACCAGCAAACAATGCAGTGGTCGAATTGGATGAAGGATTAGAGACACTGGTCTTTCCATGGTATAGACCAGGATTCTATAGATGATCAGAATCTGTATCTCTCGTCTTTTTAGAGAAATCATAACCCCTTAGCTTGTCAATTGCCTGCTCTAGGGTCATGGTTGCGTATGTCTCATCATTATCCTTAAGCATGATACCATACATTTCCCACTTACAAGGCAAACCCTCAATGAATTTGTCGGTTTTCTCCTTGTCATTGTAGAAAATTTCGTGGTCGTCAAGTTCACTCAATAAATGATAAAATCGGGTAGTGTAGGCTTCAAGGTCCTCTTCTCTAAAAGCTTTAAATACCATAAACTGATTTTTCAGAAGATTACACTTGCCTGCCTTCACCTGAGGGCTTCCCTCACAACTTTTCTCTAGAGCATTCCAGAGCCCTTAGCTTTGTGAAATGACTTCAATTGGTGATTGATTTCCTTGGGAAAGCTCATTTTTATCAATGAATGTGCCTTATTATCAATAGTGAATTCCTTCTTTTGATTGTCATTCATTCTGTCGTAAGGCACAATCACAGTTGCATTCCCTACCTCAGCTGTAGGTGCAACATATCCGTTCTTAATACATAGCCAGATAGTGATGTCGTGGAATCTACAGTAACTTTCGAATCTGTCTTTCCACCCATAATAGTCTTCAAGTCTGAGTAGCTTTTATATCAACACGAAATACGAGGAGAATATTATATTATTTGGTGTGTGTAATAATAGCACGGATTTCTAGGAACTCTCTGATTTGAGCAGCATTAAAATATATATATATATATATATTTGGTTCAACTCGCAGGCCATGGGCTTTGCGAGTTGACTCAACTCGCAGCCCATGGGCCTGCGAGTCCAGATGGACTGCGAGCCCAAATCTCAGCTCGCAAGTAAGTCCTGCGAACCCAGAAGGCTGCGAGCCCAGAACTCAACTCGCAGAGGAAAGCTGCGAGTCCAGTTTGAGCTGCGAATTGAGATCTCATCTCGCAGGATATTTGACCTGCGAGTTGACTTCTCATTTCTCGATTCTGACTTTAACTTGAAAACGATAATTGCCTAATAACTTTTAACAATTAATAATAAAAAGTTAATATCATACATTTACGAGTCTAAACCAATTTTACAAGTTTGACAATAAATACACTAATCCTATTACAAGCTAGATCTGCTGTCACAATAACATGTCCCAACAGACTCCCCCTTGACAATAGCTCTAGCGTCGTTATCTTCTACTTTGTCCTTGGTCTTTACTTGTAAATTCTACTGCCCATATGAATCTTCATTCTGACACAAGTCTTCACCATTAATTGATAATCTCTTGCAAGATCACCCCATGCTTCTGTAGTTAAGATCCTGTTTTCATGTAATTTCAACAGGTCCTTCTTCGACAGATTCATCAGGTGTCGATGGTCATAGACTGTCAAAATTACTCTCTCTCCTCCTTCAACTTCATCATCAGCTTCAACCATGACAGCTTCACCAGTCTCTGAATCCACGTGCCAATTCAGAAGATTTTCCGGAATATTCTGTGGCATTGTCTTCAACGGTATCTGCTGTACACACTTGACAGTTGGATAAGTCTTTTTCCTTAATCTTCGGCCAGTTCTCTGACTGCGTTCCTTTAATTTGATTGTCTTTCCAACTCTTGGCTTAATCTTCTCAAACTTCATTGATCTACCCTTAGTCCGAATGATTCTCTCAACATAAGTTGCATAGGGATCATTACTGGGATTTATCTGGTTTAAGCATGCCAAGTCTCGGATCTCAAATTGAGGAAGTGAACTGAATACTTTAAGCTTTTAATAGCGAAAAGTTTCAAATCAAAGTCAAAATACCAGCCGATGATTCCTTTCCTTGGAGCTCTTTTTCCAGTAATGTCAACTTCAGACATCCCAATCTTTTGCTTTTTCCTTTTCAAAGGTCTAAACATAGGATTCTTTCTGAGTCTTTCAGGAAGCTCATCTTCAGATTCAGAACTAGTTGATTCATCTAGATTTTCATCCAAATCAACAACTCTTTCTCCATCTTCGTCCTGAATGATCACGTTAGTTGTAGATCGGCTTACGATGTGTTCATCAATATCAGCATCGAGATCTACACACTCGTCTGCCCCAACTTCAAAACTGGAAGTCCAATCCTCAGGAGGAACAAACTCTCCTTTTTCAAGGTCAAAGTCAATGTCCTCATCTAATTCATCTGGCATGTCGCCTTCAGAATCTGATAAGTTCAACATTTCAAGACCTATAGAAATACATACACAAATAGATTAAAATCATAAGTTCTTTCATTGATTTCCCTGAATCAATCTAAGATTTTTCTTATTAATCCCTTTGTGTATATAAAATGTATTATATATATACTTATTCAAATCTTTCATCGATTATCATAAGCAATCTAAAATTTGAATAAGTCTTATAATATGCGAACATCATATATTATATGATCTTATAACTCTTTTATCGATCATAGTCAATCTAGAATTACAAAAGGCTTATAATATACAAACATTCATAATTATAACATTTTAAACATTAATGTTTTACACATTCAAGTTCAAACATCTTAATTACATAATTATATTACAAAATAATTCAAAGTTACAATGTATTAATAATTACAATCAGTCTATATTAATACAAGTGTCACCTTCTTCAGCTCCACCCTTTTCAGTACCAGCACTAGCTCCAGCTCCACTACCACTTCCACTAGCTCCTGCAGACTCCCCCTGAAATGTAGTCTGCTGACCAGTCGTTGAAGGACCGGCCAGCTCACTATCCTTCTGAGCTGAGGGATCATCATCTTCATCATTTCTTCTCTTTTTCGCCAGTTCATCTTCCTTGCAGGACTCCTGATATATCAATATCTCCCCTTGAGATGGCTTGTCCTTCAGAAAGCTAGAGACCAGGCGATCAAGTCTGTCAATTTGTCTCTGCTTATCAGCTACATCATTTATCAAATTGCTATTGGTCTTGATGAGCAGTGAGTAAGCATTGTTCTGTGTAGTGACATTGTCTGACAGTTGTAGAAGCTGTGTGGCAAAAGTGTTAGCAACTATCTGCAACTCTCTAACCCTAGACTCCAATTGTGTAATGCGTTCAGCATCAGTCTTTGGTGAGGTTGAAGGAGCAGCATCAGTGGTGGTTGGCGGTATGGGAGCGGACGGTTGCATTTTCTTTGCTATCTCTGTAGCAACATCAGTCAAAAGACGCGCCGCAACCCTGCTGGATTTGATGGTTGGGTGTGTGGAAGGACGAACTATGGCAGCAATCATTTCAGCCTCTGAGGGCGTAGAACTTGATTGTATAGTAGCTGCAGAGGTTGAAGCTGTTTGCCTGATCAGCTTGCGAGGTCGAGTAACAAGCACCTCCTCCTCTTCTTCTTCATCTTCATCTTCATCTTCTTCGACAATAACGAAGTCGGGATCCTGATCAACGGCTTTCCTCTTTAACTTCAGAGCCAGATCCATAACCAATCTTGATCCCTGTCGGATCATCCCTTCTGGAATTCCAGTGACAAACCCAGGTGGTCCAGATTCATCATCATCATCAGAATCAGACGCAGAAGCTGAAGCAGCTTCTTCAACTTGTCCTGATGGACCAGCAGCGTCAGGTGCCTCAGCAGGTGGAGTTGGTCCAGAAGTACTCGGACCCTCAGCTACATATTGATCTACATCCCGTAAGATTGGATCAGTAGCATCATCATTCTCTCCCAACACCTGCTGTACCACTTCTGCAGCAACTTCAGCATCTACCTGTTGACCTGGCTGATTTGCCTGTTCTAACACTTCCTCAATCAGCTCTTGTGGCTCAGGTGCACCCTCAGCCACATCAACATCAAGCCAACCATTGTTTGGTGGCGTCACATACTCAGGATTAATCAAAAATCCAAACAGCTCTGTCAGCTATGGCTGCATCTCGAATCTGCAAGAGGTTTGCATAAACATCGCATTATATGCCCATATCCCAATGGTATCAACTTTTAAATCTGCTTGAAAAACCGGCAGATCAGGGATAGAAGCCCTAATGATCAACATGCAGAACCGTGGGTAGATTAAAAATTGGGATCTAACACCTCCCAAGATTTGTCGAGTGAGTTCTCCAAAAACATAGTCTGAGAAACTGTATGGTTTATTATAAACCAGTGACAGTACAGCTGAAAGTAACGAAGGGCTCAACTCATCATATCCGCCCTTTTTCGGACTAAAGACAGTGACAAGAACATGCCACAGGAATCTCCATTCCCTGAAGACTAACGCCTTTAGGAATTGACGTCCACGCATGGGCCCCACGTAGCCCATACGTTCAAGTGCTCCTTCGATGAAATCCGAGGAAAAACTGTAGGTCCGGCTTCCTGATCAACGGTCCCCAACAGTAGAATGTTCCGTAGATCGGAGGAAGAGAAAATAACGGGTCGATCATTCACCCCTGTGCGAATCACCGGTGGATTGACAACAGTATCAAACTGAATATTAGCCCAGAATTGGGTTAATAGATCCTGTGATAGCGCGGGGGACTCAGTGATGGCATATTGTATCCTTGAACGAGCCAAAAACGTAAGAATCCTAGCTACACGAGTAGCACCTCGTGCATTAATGTCCAAGTCGACCAATACGTTATGATGTGCAGCGAACTGTCTAGCCATATCTGTAATATAAGAATCACACAAATGTTAGACAAACAGTTTAACATATATTGATAAACTTATATAATCTACAGCTCATAATTGAACTATTAAGTCGTGAAACTTAATTAACAGTTATAAGTGTTAATCATATATATATAATCAATAAGTCTAACTTGTTACACATCCTGTTACAAAATATATAACTTATTACACAAGGTCATAAGTCTTATATAATAAAGATATGGTTTAAAGTGTTCACATTGTAAGTCGACACGAAAAACCATACAAGATTTTAATTTATAATTCTTAATCAGGTAATTAATCGAGAATTCGTAAATTAAAAGTAAAAATTCAAACAATTCAACTCGCAGAACAAGTCAACTTTCAAAGTCAACAAGTCAACTCGCAGAGTTCAACTCGCAAGTCAACAAGTCAATCAAAGTCAACTCGCAAGATCAGTCAACTCGCAAGTTCAACTCGCAGAGTCAACCGGTCAACTCGCAAGGTTGACTCGCAGAGTTAACAAGTCAACTCGCAAGCTCAACTCGCAAGTTTCAACTCGCAAGTCAACTTTATCAGGATATTATTTGTCATAGCTGCATATTATGACTATGAGATATGGCAAATGGATGTCAAAACGGCTTTTCTTAATGGAGTCTGTAAGGTCTCTGGATCTTGGTTAGCGATAACGGATTATCTTTTAGGTATTAAGGTGTGGAATCCCTCAATACTTAAGGTTTTAGGCTTATATAACTAATCTATCAATTAACAAGCTTCGTTTTGATATTAACTAGTATTAAACAATCAAAACCGAGCCTATTAATAGTAGCTTTTATATCAGCACGAACTACGAGGAGAATATTATATTATTTGGTGTGTGTAATAATAGCACGGATTTCTAGGAACTCTCTCATTTGAGCAGCATTAAAATATATATATATCTGGTTCAACTCGCAGGCCATGGGCTTTGCGAGTTGACTCAACTCGCAGCCCATGGGCGTGCGAGTCCAGATGGACTGCGAGCCCAAATCTCAGCTCGCAAGTAAGTCCTGCGAACCCAGAAGGCTGCGAGCCCAAAACTCAACTCGCAGAGGAAAGCTGCGAGTCCAGATGGACTGCGAGCCCAAATCTCAGCTCGCAAGTAAGTCCTGCGAACCCAGAAGGCTGCGAGCCCAGAACTCAACTCGCAGAGGAAAGCTGCGAGTCCAGTTTGAGCTGCGAATTGAGATCTCATCTCGCAGGATATTTGACCTGCGAGTTGACTTCTCATTTCTCGATTCTGACTTTAACTTGAAAACGATAATTGCCTAATAACTTTTAACAATTAATAATAACAAGTTAATATCATACATTTACGAGTCTAAACCAATTTTACAAGTTTGACAATAAATACACTAATCCTATTACAAGCTAGATCTGTTGTCACAATAACATGTCCCAACAGAGTCTTACTTGAAGACGTCTATATGGTTCAACCAGAAGGTTTTGTCGATCCAAAACATCCTAATAAGGTATGTAAGCTTAAGAGATGCATTTATGGTCTTAAGTAAGCATCTAAAAGATGGAATTTTCGATTTGATGAGAAAATCAAAGAGTTTGGTTTTATTCAAAATGAGGACAAGTCTTGTGTTTACAAGAAGGTTAGTGGGAGCGTAGTTGTCTTTCTCATTTTGTATGTAGACGACATACTTCTATTTGGGAACAACATTCCGACCCTGCAAGGCGTCAAGCCTAGCTCGGAAAATGTTTCGCAATGAAAGACATGGGAGAAGCGGCTTATATACTTGGTATAAAGATATATAGAGATAGATCAAAGAGACTTATAGGTCTAAGTCAAAGTGCGTATATTGACAAGATCTTGAAAAGGCTCAAGATGGAAAACTCTAAGAGAGGTTTTCTGCCGATACCAAATGGCACGGTTTTGAGCTCGTCTCAAAGTCCTAACATAAAGATTGAGCTAGAAAGGATTAATGGAATTCCATATGCTTCGGCAATAGGATCCATCATGTATGTCATGCTATGCACGAGACCATATGTATCGTGTGCTTTGAGCTTAACGAGTAGATACCAACAAAATCCTGGAGAAAAACATTGGATGGCTGTCAAAAGAATTCTTAAGTACTTACGAACGGATTGCTGACTAGCATCTTGTGTTGATTTAAAGCTACTTGGTGGACTTGATAAAGATGAACTCTTTCTTGAGTTCTAGTCATCTTCATCTTCATCAACACCCTACTTCCAAAAGGGTTCAAATACATCAAATGTTGTAATGCTTTAACCCCTATGATTGTTAATCTTAATTTACATGTAAATGGATATTAGTGGGTTTTATAATAGATCAACTTAATTTTAAGATTCCGTTAACAAAATCTTGACACTTCCAGATATTCCAAGACACATTCAGCAGCTTACTTCTTTTATAGATCCAACCATGGGCTTGCAATTGAACTTCAGCAAGCAAATCTCATACCACTCCACTTGAACTTTTGAAAATCGTTTATTTCGTTGACTCGAAATAACGTATATAGCTGCCCAAATAACACCCTTCCAAACATAATATTTCAAAGCTGAAAACAAAACTGAGCCATTATGATTAATTACATCATGTAAGTTAGAAACATTACATCGACCAAACTCCACCATTCGAAGATTTTATCCCAAACATCCACTCGATTGCATTTCAATGAGCAATGATCCACAGATTTAACGTCATCCTCACATCATGGGCATAGAATATTTGGCACATCTAACCTCATGTTGTCAAGAACAACCCAAACTGGAATCCTAATCCAAGCGTCCAAATGAAAATGCAAACTTTTTCCCTGGACATGCTTGCACCATTTGGTTTCAAACCTACTCCGACTCCCTTAGCAATTGCAATTTCAAATCCAGAAGGAACCTTAAATCCCCACCCACAAATCTTCCATCCTCATTGAGCATCAATCTCCATTTGTCCACACTCTCTCCATCCTATTTAACACACTCCCTCCATTAAACTATTTAACTCATCAACTTCTCCCCTAATTCTTCCTCTTGGCTCTCTAACTCAACCATCTCCATTTGTCTAAGTACTCTCTTAATTGCTTTTGAATGGGTCACGTAACCGGGATGAGTGATATGATGTTAAATTTTTGCTTAATTTTGTTATGATAAAGTTTTCTTTGTGTGAGAATAACCAGTTATATTTTTTCATTAATATAATTACATAAAGAATAGGTTTATTAAATTCTCAAAACCTATCTCAATAGTGATTAACACATGACACATATTACATTTTTTGAAAAATGTATAACATAATATCTCTTCTTACATCATCAAAACTGTCAAAAATATTCAAAACCGATGTAAGATTTGAGCTGAAAACATTCAGCTCTGATGTAAGATGTGAGTACACGATTGAAAACATATATAGCGTAATATTTACTTTGAGTGATTGGTGACGTATTTAATCAAAATATCTATAAAGGGTAACTCATTCAAAATCAAGGTAAAACAATTCAATTTCTGCATAACTCGTTATCTATTGTTTTTAAGTAATCTTTAAATATTATTTTGAAGGGTAAAAGAAAAAAAATATATATAAAAAGGGTATTGTACTTTTCAAAATATACATCTGCGGAGTATATTTTGTAAATACTCATACTATTTGACATGCTTTTAAATTTTTTTCTAAGGTGCATAATTTAAAACGGTGCACTTTAACACAAAATTTAAAAGCTAACCGCACATATTTAATATTTACAAAGTCCATTCTACTTGCGTACATTTTAAAAAGTACAATGAGATTTTTTTCACTTTTACACTTACTTCGAGTCACATTATCTGCTTTCTTCTATCTTCTTGGTCCTAGCCGATTTCGCAGGAACTCATTTCTCTCCCCAAAATTTGAAATACCCGCAATCTTTCCCAAACATGCAACTAAGCACAACACTTGGTCATTCTTACGCACTACTAGTTTCAATTGGTATCAATACTATCAGTTAGAACTTCATATCCATTTTCATCCTAAGCTTTTTAAACAAAGTTCATACATTATCATTTGAGTTAATTCATCAAAAGTGCAACGTACTGTCATCAAAGGTTCTATGTATACAAACTACCAAATTTTATGTTCTAGGTATGCAATAAACAGGAAGAAACCGTTTCCATATCTTGACAAACTTGATTTTTACCTGCTGAAATATGCAATTTGGTGATTAGGCAACCACGTCACTCGCCAGCTAGACAATTTGTTGCCATGTGTATATGGTTAATTCATCAAAAGTGGAACGTGCTGTCATCAAATGTTCCATATATACAAGCTACCCATTTTATGTTCTGGGTATGCAACAAACTGGAAAATTTTGTATCGATGTATGTAAAATGATGCTATTTCATCAAATCTATAAAAATCCACTTCTACCTCGTCTTTTTTCCCGACCAAGAATCATCGCCAAAGTGTGATTGGGTTTGCAGGAGTTCGCTTGGGTTCACCGGAGGTGAAGTTGGTGTGGGAAGAAATTAGCAGGACGGTGGGGATGATAACAACGAAACAAAACGACAGATCTCGACGATATTTTTGTTTTTATAAACATCACCGCCGGTTAACCTCCACCATTACCGGAAAAAATCTGTAATTTCTTATAGGAATTTGCTGGTGCTCGAAAATTAATTGTGGGTTTTTATAGTTTGAGTGATATATATTATGTATGAATTGATCAATTACCTTCACCCACAATCTCAATTCCGGTCAGAAGTAAGTGATAAGTGGTAAGGAGAGGAAGAAGAACATGAACATCTTGTTATTAAAAGTTATTAAAAGTGTGTCAAGATATGGAAACGGTTTCTTCTGGTTTGTTGCATACCCTGAACATAAAATGGGTAGCTTGTATATATGGAACATTTGGTGGCCGATACGTTGCATTTTTGATGAATTAACCCTTAAAGAAAAAAGCCACATAATCAATGTTACCCGTTGTTGCTGTTCCGGTAATTGGTTACCATGTTACGTACATCGATACAATATCTTCCAGTTTGTTGCATGCCTAGAACATAAAATAGGTAGCTTGTATACATAAAATATTTGGTGATAGTACGTTACACTTTTGATGAATTAACCCTTATCATTTTGAAAACACTGTATTTTTTTAACCTCCTCAATCATCATCATCATATATCATATCATATATGTACATGTATATATTTCTTTGATTCATTTAAAGTGGATATGTAACTCTAATATAGCAAGGTGATCTATCAGACTATATAATTATAAATGAACAAAATACTTCGACAAACAATAGACGAAACTTTAACTTTGCAATATATCATCAATATTTTTGACCACGAAACATTTACTATTAAACATTCAATAAATAAATATCATAGTGAAAGAGCATTATTATATAGATCTAAAATTACATCTAAACTTTTTTTATTGGCACGTAAATTCCACTAATTATCTTTCTTATATTTACCGATCAATTTTGCATTTGAAATAATAGTATCATTAACTCTAAATTTAGACATATATTTTGGGTCTTCCAATCATTTTTCAAGATGAAATTTGGAAAGAGTAGTTTAGGGAGTATGATACACGCAATGTTCTAAAAACCGAACCGAAACTTAAACCGTCTAACTTATCCGTTCATTGGTTCGACCGATAAATCTGTTCTTATAACTGGAATATATATGTGTGTATATATATATGTGTATATGTGTCAAACAACTTAATAAATAGGTGATTGAGAAAATTTAATATACTTAAACACTCAAATTTTTCAAATTACAATTATAACATAATGACTAGGATAAATTTATTAAAATAATTATTAAAAAAAGGTACTAAAAACATCATTAAATATTTATTTAAGAACTATAATAGATATTGATAAATACAATTATAACAACGTATTTGCTAGATAGGTTTGTAATCATCTACGCTTTGAGCACCGGGCTTCAAGTTTGAATCATGATTTATCATTTTAATTGTGTTTTATTTTCATTTAATGTTCAAATTAAATTTTTTTTTTTATATTGGTGATAACTCAAATGACAACCTACTATAACTTTCTACATATTAGAAGTTAGAAGTAAAGCCCTCAAAAAATTGGCTCCATCCGAACCACGATTCACCAAAAACAGGGCAGATTTTGAGCAAACTGGCGAGTGTCGGCCCGTTCTTTTACATCCAGTTGGACTTCTAGTTTGGACCGATGATTTGCCGGTTCCCGATTGAGCCAGTTGAACTGTCCTATCCGGTCCGGGTTTCACAACCTTGGGTACACGCGCTGGTGTAGAGAGTATATATGGAAGAAATGCAGGCGATAACACGGATCCGGGACCCAGTATGACGAAAATGTCAAACAAAGTTCAAGTCTGCTCATTAACTTTCAGAAACTCTTTATTAGTTATTACCGCTTCCGTATCCTTTTAAATATTAAACATATTTGATTTATTTTTAGTTTTACAATATTCAAACTTCATTAAACAATTGGAACTTCCATTCAAAGAAAACGATATCAACATTTAATTTGACATATTCTGCACTTGACTATTTCGTCATTCAATAATATAGGAGTATTATATTATTTAACAAGAAATAAACATTTGTAATCCTTATAAATAAATAAGTTTTAATTGTTATTAGAAAGAAAATTGAACTATAAAAGATGAATAATGGACATATAAACTAGAGTAGATATTTTATTATGGAATACACATATAAAAAGAGTAGCGTTATTATAATTTCTTTATTATTTGTTTAAACCAAAATGTAATCACTAGTATCTTAATGTTAAAGATCAAGCTTACGTTTATTGAAATGACTATGATCACTAACTTTCTATTTTTTAGTTTTTACTTTGAATTTTCTGCATCTTGACATGCTATTTAATTAGTTGTAAAGTAATAGTGCATCAGATCTAATTTAATTTCAATCAAATATTTTATAAACATAGTTGAATTATGACTATTGACCTCAATTCGTGCATTTTAAAATAGGCATGTTGGATATATTTCACTTGAGAAAGCGTGTAGATAGTAATATGTATAAAGCAATTTACATTTGAGGTATGATATGTAATTACCGTTTTGAAGAAAATCTAAATAAAATAGAATGATACTTATTTCACATTTAACTTTTTCTATCTCATACGTGCAAGAAAACAATCTACATTTGAACTTGTATAAAATAACAGCGTACAATGATATGGAATGTTGATATGAAATGAGATTACGTATCACATACTCGTAATATAAGACGGTCATTACAGGCCAAAGGGAAATGGCGGAATGGAAATGGCCATAGGAGTTGGACCAAAGATCTTAAAACCGAATGATTTCATCAGTTTGCGCTAGTCTAAAACTAACTTGACTAGTTAACATCATAAATAGCGCATCAAGAGTAGACCGACGGCGAAACGCAAATAAACTAACGGTCCGTTCACAACACTTAAATTGAATTAAAGACATGAGCCAAAAGTACTGCACCTGAATCCTCTGGAGCAACATTTGGCGTCATCCGTTGGACTGAAAGTCGAACCTGATCTGCTTGAACAAAGCACCTACCAATGGAACAAACAACACTTCTAAATCAGTCTGAAAGGCCCGAGGGTCACGGGTAGGAGGAAGAAGTTGTGCTCAGGAAGGTGGACAAAGAGATCACTACAGTATTCGTTGAGGCAACTACAGTAAGCTCAAGACGTTACTGGGAATGGAAACTTGAGGGTGTTGCATAGAAACTTTCTTACTAAGAAAAGGAAACCACTGAGGAAATGGTACCACGGATTCACCACAAGTAGCCTCGGGAGGGGTTTCCGGACTAACAACATCACGAAGGAGGAATAAGAAAACAACACCTCTGTAACGATCACCCCGTTCCAAAAAGTGCACGAGTTACATGGATTCGGTTGGAAGGAAAAAGGGTGATTCTGGTTTTAAGAGGAAACGGAAAAGGAGATCTACTTCCAAAAGAAGAATTTCCTCCAAAAGATCCAGTAGAAGGAGTTAGTCATCGGCCTATGGCTTCAGGCAATAATAAATACTGCTAAATTAACATAATAATTCATAAATCACAATTTTTATTATTTATTCGAATCGACTGATTTTCTTTTCCAATAATCGATTTTAGGATGATAAAGTACTACTCTTAATCTATGTAAAATAATTAATAAGGGTCATGTGGTTTATACATCTTGACATGACCTTTGTGTGTGTGGATGTAATGATTGAGGTGATAAGGATGTGACCCTTATGTATGTGAATGTAATCATTGCGGGTGTATAAACTCTAGGTTAAGGGTGTATAAACCCACAAATCCATTAATTATCTATTCTATAATTTTTAAGTTCTTAGGTACAATTAATGATATAATAAATAAGAATTTATTCTTTATTATTATTACTTATATTTATACTTATGTCATAAGCAATCTAAAATAATAATTTATCTTAAAAAATTGAGTATTTATGTAATAATTAAATTAGCTACCATATCAAATGATGGTAAATATGATAAAAAGGTAAAAATATAATAATAATAATAATAATAATTATTATTATTATTATTGTAATCTATAAAAATTAAGTTTTTAATAATGATAATGTTAATATGATATTTAGACAATATAATAAATACTTTTTATAGGTTCCCCTTGAACGGATCCAATGGGGTAACAACGTTTGTTAGAGTGTGGAATATTCTAAGAAACGATACGAGTGTTTAAAACACTTTTATCTCACTAATAATCCCTTACTTCGTATGTATTCGAACTAGGATGATATATTCGAACTTAGATTGCTGATCACAGTTCGTAGGAAAGCTTAGAAATGATATTTTCGAACTTTGTATTTATAGGCAGCTAGGTTCGTACGAACTTAGCAGCTTCTAAATTCGTACGAACTTACCTGCCCAAGTTCGTACCAGACATAATTTCGTACGAACCTGCATAAAAACATAATTAAAATATTCATTTCAAACATTAATAAATAACATAACACAAAATATTCATTTATTAATATCAAAGACTAATTACAAAAACTAAACTATTACACAATAGAAGCTGTTGTCACAATCATGTACCAACAGACTCCCCTTTGATAATAGCTCGATTAGTCTTCACTCTTTTCTTTGTCTTCAGAGCATCTTCTTATTAACTCTGATTACCTCCAACCCAGATTCCTTTCTCGCCACACACTTTGACAACTTTTTGATATCTTCGACCTTCGTGTCTCTAATTATCTCTGTAGAGAGTCTTGTTGACATGCAGCTTCATCAGATCATCTTTGGACAAATTTACCAAGTGTAAACTGTCGTACACTCTCAGAATCACGTTCCCTTCATTATCCTCCATCACTGCCTCTGCAGTTTTACTATCCACATACCACCATTTTAGGTTTGCCAGAACGTCCTATGGCATCTTCTTTAATGGAACCTTCTTCAAGCACTTGACCGGTTTATAAACCATCTTCATCCACGGCTTGTTTGTAATGTGATCAATCCTGGTCAAATCAGGAACTCTTCTACCTGTCCTTGGTTTCAAATCAACGAATTTATTCGATCTTCCTTCACGCCTAACAATTCTCTCTAAAGTCCAAGCGTAAGGATCATTTCCAGCATTCACCAAGTCTATCCAGGCTAGTTCCTTCAATTCTATTTTCGGCAGCGAGCTAAAGACCTTCAGTTTGTTCCTTAGATACTGAATCCCATCATATCTTTTAATTATGAACAGTTTGAGTTCACAATCATAGAACCAACTTATGATGCCTTTATTTAGTTCGCCCGATCCTTTGACCCTGATATCTTCCATGTACTTAATCTCTGGTTCCTTTTCTGTCTTCTTAAACCACAACATTTTCAATTCGGCTCTGGACGGTTCTTTGTCAGCTTCTGATTCATCGTCAAGGACTCATCATTCTCAGATTCTAGATCCTTGTGATCTATCACCTTCTCACCAATTTCATTCTCAATTATCACTTCAGTGACAGGTTGCTTCGTCACGACGTGTTCATCAACATCTTCGTCTGTGTCTTCAACAATTTCATCGTTTGACTTCCAATCTGCAACACCTGTACCGAGGATCTCTCCTTCTTCAAGTTCTGACCCATCGCTATCAAATTCGTCTAATCCCAGCAATGCTTCGATAGTGTCAGACTCATCTAGATTAACAGGAATTTGAGTTGATCCACTCCCTCCTTCTTTCTGACCTGACTCCCCCTGAGCCTGTGGCACTAGCCTTCCAGTTGAATAGCTAGGCAGCTCACCTTCTCTTGGTGCAGTGGGATCATTGTCATGGTCATCATCCCTTTTTCGCCTCAGTTCATCTACTTTACAGCTCGTCATCTCCCCCTAAGCTACCTTGCGCTTCAACCGAAAGAGAAGAATCATATTCTCACTTAAGATCTCTTCCAGTTTGTCATTTCTCTTCTCGAGTTGTTTATTTAAATCCGTTAAATTATTAACTTGGATTTCTTGACTAGCAACAACGGCAGTCAGGTCGGCAACCATATCGACCAAGCTCGTGATCCGGCCCTCAAGATATGTAAATTTATCCTGATCAGATAGACGAGCAGCCGGGTTGGGGATAGACGGTGTCGATTGAGTAGGAGGAGGAGTGGTAACTGGTGGAGGTGGGGCTGTTGTAGTGGTAGGAGGTTCCGGGATAGGGATTGTTGGAGTTGTTGTCTGTGTAGTGACCGGCGGTTGAACGGTTGGAGGTTGGACAGTTGGTGGAATGGGAGTTATGATTTGGGGAGGAGCACCACCCTCGTGAATAACTACCCCGGTGGAGCGCTGGCGTTTATGAGCCCGCAGCTCAAACTGTTCTGTCTCGGAGTCTACGGCTTCGTCTCCCCCTGGAACATAGTCCGTATCTTCCTCCTCTTGGACTTTCCTCTTACCCTTTTCCTTTTCTGAGGCCGCCCCGGGTTTTAGTGGTATAGCCCGAGAACCCTGAATCGTGGGACGGTCCTCATCATCAATAGCATCATCATCATTATCATCGGAATCAGTCTTAGTTTCCTCAGAATCTGAAGCCTTGCTTTTTCCAGTCTCATCAGCAGGCGGGGATCCTGCATCACCCGCAGAGAAAAATGTATCGATTTCCCTTAAAACCTCATCAAAATTCTCTTGTCGTGATCCAGTGGCCGCAGCACTTGAGCTGGCACCACCCTGTAGTACATCTCGCACCACAGATTCAGCAATATCAGCGACAATGCGCTTGTTCTCAGCGGGGTGCTCTATCTGGTGCAAGATTTCCTCAACAACCTCGTGTTGAGCTTCAGCCGCCACTTCCGGTGATTCTAGAATATCAGCTTGAGCCTGAGGGGGTGACTCAAAAACGTTTTCTTCTGCCCCTGCTTCTTCTTGCGGCACGTCCCACCACCCGTCATTAGGTGGGGCTTGATAATGGGCATCAACAATCGCCCCAAACAGAGGAACGGCCTGAGGCGTGTCAGCAACAGCACGACGACTGCTGTGACTAAGACAATGGTCGAAGATCTTCTTATCAACGGACACCAGATGGATAATTGGGTCGCCAACTGGGAGATTAAGTATCAACCCATTTAGAATCATCATCACAAAGCGTGGGTATAGGATAAATCGATCCTTGACGCTCCCCCTAATCTGCTGCACCATCTCATCAAAGAAGAATTGAGAGAAGCAGTATAGCTTGTTATACACCAATGAAACCATGCAAGATTGCATCTTATGGTTCATGGTGTCAAAACCGGCCTTCTTGGGTCCAAAAGACACCAGCAGAATATGCATTAAGTATCTCCACTGACCGTAGAGTAAGCTCTAGTGTACTGGGTGTGAGGCACATCACCGACGTAACCCATTCTTTGAAAAGCCCCAGCACGAAACTCTAAGGGAAAAGAGGTTGGGCCATTTTCTTGTTCCTCTGTCCCCAAATGCAACGCAATCCGTAGATATGCTGCAGTGAACTCGATATTCCTTCCATTTACAGTTGCACGGATGACTGGAGGGTTAAGTCGATAGTCATGTTCGGGGTCACCCAGAATTGACTCAAGAACTCAAACTTCAACGTCGGTGAGTGAGTCAGTGCATAGAACACTCTTGAGCGCATCAGATAGTCCAACATGCCTTGGAATGGCACAGTGTTCTAATCAGCCAAATCAAATGAGATAGCTAGATTGTGCTTGTTGTAGAAAGCACGTTGATCAGCCATATCTGCGCACAAGACAAAAACAAGTCAAAAATAGATAACAATAATCTTAGTTATAATCTATAATCAATTTAGAATCCTGCAAGATAGATTCAACAATTTAATACAGGTTATAATACATAATGTTAAGAAAAATGATAATTGTTTTTCAAACCTAAGTAGGTTCGTACGAACTTACCACCTTGTATAGGTTCGTACGAACCAGTAAGTTCGAACGCAAGAACACTTTATCAACTTTTCAAAATTTTTGCAACTAAAACACAATCAGGCACTTGAAATGGATACACATAGGTCCGAAAGATGTTTTTCAACAACTTTCAATCAACTTTAACCGTAAACGCACGTCTAATTTTCAAGTTAAAGTTGTTTTTTATAAAAACCCACTTTAATTTTAAGTTTAATGCTCTAAGAAACGATACGAGTGTTTAAAACACGTTTATCTCACTAATAATCCCTTACTTCGTATGTATTCGAACTAGGATGATATATTCGAACTTAGATTGCTGATCTCAGTTCGTAGGAAAGCTTAACAAATGATATTTTCGAACTTTGTATTTATAGGCAGCTAGGTTCGTATGAACTTAGCAGCTTCTAGGTTCGTACGAACTTAGCAGCTTCTAAGTTCGTACGAACTTACCTGCCCAAGTTCATACCAGACATAAGTTCGTACGAACCTGCATGAAAACATAATTAAAATATTCATTTCAAACATTAATAAATAACATAACACAAAATATTCATTTATTAATATCAAAGAGTAATTACAAAAACTAAACTATTACACAATAGAAGATGTTGTCACAATCATATACCAACACTTTTATTATATTTTTCATGTATATATGTAGCTATTTAAATTAATTCAATTCTAAAATGTTCATTACTATTTGTTTTTACCTGCATTCAAATTAAATAATGTATATCAAACATTTATATTAGTGTAAACTTTTATTTGGGATGAGTAACGCAAACAAATAATAGTTACATATATGACCAAACATGAAGAATATTGTTAGTCACATGTACATATAATACATGTGTTTGAAGTAATACCAACATTGCAAAAGATTTCGTTTCTATGTATATACGAATATAATATTGACATTTAAATGTTTGAAAACTCAACTTATGCTATGTAAGGTCGCTAGATCTTGGTTCAATAACGGATTATCTTTAAGTATTGAGGTGCGGAATCCCTCAATACGTTAGGTTTAAGCTTATATAACTTTATTATCAATTAAAGGGCTTCGTTTTGATTATTAACTAAGTTAATCACTCAAAACCGAGCCTTTAATACTATAATAAATATATCTGCACGAAAAACGAGGAGAATAATTAAATATTTGGTGAGTGTAATAATGGCACG
Organism: Logfia minima; assembly: GCA_963921325.1. Classification (NCBI taxonomy): domain Eukaryota; kingdom Viridiplantae; phylum Streptophyta; class Magnoliopsida; order Asterales; family Asteraceae; genus Logfia; species Logfia minima. The sequence continues at coordinate 23,910,374 of OY992772.1, forward strand.
GATTTCTAGATTCACCTTTTGTTTTGAGCAGCATTAAATTATTTATATCTGGTTCAACTCGCAGCCCATGGGCTTTGCGAGTTGACTCAACTCGCAGCCCATGGGCCTGCGAGTCCAGATGGACTGCGAGCTCACATCTCAGCTCGCAAGCTAAGCTGCGAGTCCAAATGATTGCGAGCCCAAATCTCAACTCGTAGGTAAGACCTGCGAGTCCAGATGGTCTGCGAACTGAGATCTCATCTCGCAGGATATTAGACCTGCGAGTTGACTTCTCATTTCGCGATTTTGACTTGAACTTGAAGTCGATATTTGTCCAATAACATTTAACAAATAATAATAACAAGTTAATATCATATATTTACGAGTCTAAACCAATTTATACAAGTTTGACAATAAATACACTAGTCCTATTACAAGCTAGATCTGTTGTCACAATAATATGTCCCAACAGACTCCCCCTTGACAATAGCTCTAGCGTCGTTATCTTCAACTTTGTCCTTGGTCTTCACTTGTAAATTCTACTGCCCATATGAATCTTCATTCTAATACAAGTCTTCACCATTAATTGATAATCTCTTGCAAGATCACCCCATGCTTCAGTCGTCAGGATCCTATTTTCATTTAACTTCAACAGGTCCTTCTTCGACAGATACATCAGGTGTCGATGGTCATAGACTGTCAGAAGTACTCTTTCTCCTCCTTCAACTTCATCATCAGCTTCAACCATGACAACTTCACCAGTCTCTGAATCCACGTGCCAATTCAGAAGATTTCCCAGAATATTATGTGGCATAGGTTTTAGTGGTATCTGCTGTATGCATTTGACAGCTGGATAAGTTTTCTTCCTTAATCTTCGGCCAGTTCTCTGACTGCGTTCCTTTAATTTGATCGTCTTTCCGACTCTTGGCTTAATCTTCTCAAACTTCATTGATCTACCCTCAGTCCGAATGATTCTCTCAACATAAGTTGCGTAGGGATCATTACTGGGATTTATCAGTTCTAAGCGTGCCAAGTCTCGGATTTCAAATCGAGGAAGCGAACTGAATACTTTGAGCTTCTTATCAAAATATTGAACTCCGTCAAACCTTTTGATAGCGAAAAGTTTCAAGTCAGAATCAAAATACCAGCCGATGATCCCCTTCCTTGGAACTTTCTTTCCAGTTATATCTACTTCAGACATCCCAGCCTTTTGCTTTCTCCTCTTCAGAGGTCTAAACATGGAATTGTTTCTGAGTTTTTCTGGAAGGTCATCTTCTGATTCAGAACTGGTTGAGTCATCTAGATTTTCATCTAACTCAACAACCCTTTCTCCATCTTCTTCCTGGATGACCACTTTAGTTGTAGATGGGCTTACGATGTGTTCATCAACATCAACATCAAGATCTACACACTCGTCTGCCCCATCATTGACCATGAAAGTCCAATCTTCAGGAGGAACAAACTCTCCTTCTTCAAGGTAAAATCAATGTCCTCATCCAATTCATCCGGCATGTCGCCTTCAGAATCTGATAAGTCCACCATCTCAAGACCTATAGACATTCATACACAAATATATTAATATCATAAGTTCTTTCATTGATTTCCCTGAATCAATCTAAGATTTTCCTTATTAATCCCTTTGTGTATTTAAAATATATTATATATACTTATTCAAACTTTTCATCGATTATCATAATCAATCTAACATTTGAATAAGTCTTATAATATACGAACATTATATATTATATGATCTTATAACTTCTTTTATCGAACAATGTCAATCTAGAATTACAAAAAACTTATATTATACAAACATTCATCATTATAGAGTTATAACATTTAAACATTAATATTTTACATATTCAAGTTCAAATGTCTTAATTACAAAATGATTCAAAGTTACAGTGTATTAATAATTACAGTCAGTCTATATTAATACAAGTGTCACCTTCTTCAGCTCCACCCTTCGCAGTACCAGCACCAGCTCCACTACCACTTGCTTCAGCAGACTCCCCCTGAAATGTAGTCTGCTGACCAGTCGTTGAAGGACCGGCCAGCTCACTATCCTTCTGAGCTGAGGGATCATCATCTTCATCATTCTTATTATTCTTCGCCAGCTCATCTTCCTTGCAGGACTCCTGATATATCAATACCTCCCCTTGAGATGGCTTGTCCTTCAGAAGGCTGATGACCAGGCGATCAAGTCTGTCAATTTGGCTTTGCTTATCAGCTACATCATCTATTAAATTACTATTCGTCTTGATGAGTAGTGAGTAGGCATTATTCTGTGTAGTGACATTGTCGGACAGTTGTAGGAGCTGTGTAGCAAAAGTGTTAGCCACTACTTGCAGTTCTCTAACCCTAGACTCCAATTGTGTAATGCGTTCAGCATCAGTCATAGGTGAGGTGGATGGAGCTTCAGTAGTTGTTGGTGGAGTCGTGGCAGCAGGCGGTTGCATTTTCTTAGCTATCTCAGTAGCTACATCCGTCAGAAGGCGAGCGGCAACCCTGCTTGATTTGGTAGTTGGGTGCGAAGACGGGCGAACCAAAGCAGCAATCATTTCAGCCTCTGAGGGCGTAGAACTTGATCGTAGATGAGCTGCAGAGGTTGAAGCTGTTTGTCTGAGCAGCTTGCGAGGTCGAGTAATAAGCACCTCCTCCGCTTCTTCTTCTTCTTCATCAACCAAAACAAAATCGGGATCTTGGTCCACGACTTTCCTCTTTAACTTCAATGCCGGATCCATAATCAATTTTGATCCTTGACGAATCATCCCTTCAGGGATACCGGAGACAAACCCTGGTGGTCCAGTCTCATCATCAGAATCAGATTTAGAAGCAGAAGCAGCTTCTCCATCTCGTCCTGATGGTCCAGCATCAACAGATGCCTCAGTAGGTGGAGGTGGCCCAGAAATACTCGGGACTTCAGCCGAAAATTGATCGATATCTCTAAAGATCTGATCAGTATCCTCTTCAACGTGTGGTGGTTCAGCAGCATATTGATCCACATCCTGCAGAATAGGATCAGTGGCATCATCATTTTCAGCCAAAACCTGTTGCACCACTTCAGTAGCAACCTCAGCATTAACTTTTGGCTCTTGCTGATTTGCCTTATTCAGAACCTCCTCTATCAGCTCTTGTGGTGCAGGCACAGCTGCAGCCACATCAACATCAATCCAACCATTGTTTGGTGGCGTAATATACTCAGGATTAACCAAAAATCCAAACAACTCTATCAGCTGTGGTTGCATCTCGAATCTGCGAGAGGTTTGCATAAACATCGCATTATATGCCCGTTACCCAATGGTATCAACCTTCAGATCCGCTTGAAAAAAATGGCAGATCAGGGATAGAGGCCCTAATAATCAGCATGCAGAATCGGGGATAGATCATAAACTGCGATCTAACTCCCCACAAAATTTGGCGTACAATCTCCCCAAAGATGTAATCTGAAAAGCTGTATGGTTTGTTATAAACCAGTGACAGTAAAGCAGATAGGAGAGAAGAGCTCAACTCATCGTATCCTCCCTTCTTCGGTCCAAAGATAGTTACAAGGACATGCCATAAGAACCTCCACTCACCGAAAACGAGCGCCTTCAAGAACTGACGCCCTCTCTTGGGTCCAACATACCCCATCCGTTCTAGAGCTCCCTCAATAAAATCCGATGGAAACTCAGTTGGTCCATCTTCCTGCTCCACAGTCCCCAACTGTAGTATGTTTCTAAGATAAGAGGCAGAGAAGATAACTTGACGATCATTAATCCTCGTCTGGATAACCGGAGGATTCACAGATGTGTCATATACTATATTAGCCCAGAACTGGGTAAGTATATCTTGTGAAAGAGCAGGTGACTCTGTAATGGCGTACTGTATCCTTGATCGACTCAGAAAAGTAAGAATCCGAGCGACCCTGGATGCACCTCGTGCATTGACATCCAAATCAACGAGCACGTTGTGATGAGCAACAAATAGTCGAGCCATATCTGTAATATCACAAATCACACAAATGTTAGACAATGAGTTTAACCGATATTGATAAACTTATATGATCTACAACTCATAATTGAACTATTAAGTCGTGAAACTTCATTATCAATTATAGTTGTTAAACACATATATAAAGTCAATAAGTCTAACTAGACAGGCATATTACTTATTACATAAAGTCATAAGTCTTATATAAAGTATACGGTTTCACGTGTTGACATTCAAGTCGACACATCTAACCATAGAATATTTAACCTATCGCTTAATTAGTTAAACTAATCGAGAATTCGTAAGTTAAAAATTTAAAATTCAAACAATTCAGCACACAGAACAAGTAAAAGCAAGTCAAACAAAGTCAACTCGCAAGATTCAACTCGGCTCGCAAGATTCAACTCGCAAGGCAAGTCAACTCGCAAGGTTGACTCGCAAGTCAACTCGCAAGGTTGACTAGCAAGTCAACTCGCAATTTCAGCTCGGCTCGCAAGATTCAACTCGCAAGGAAAGTCAACTCGCAAGGTTGACTCGCAAGTCAAACTTCAAAGTGGACTCGCAGGAGCGGGCTGCGAGTTGAGTCTGGATCTCAACTCGCAGCATGAACTGTTGGAATTCAAAACGCAAGTTTTTAAGAAAATGCTGATTTTGGTCAAAATATGCGGTGAAATTCATTGATTTTTACCTAGAAATGATCACAATGAGAAAGTGTATAATATCTACGAAGTGAAAAATCCGTTCCACAAACACAAATTTTTGAAAATAAGTCTTGGTTCGCAGTGTGTGTGGGTTCGCAAGGGAAAGTGAATTCGCAGGGCTGTTATCTTGTGAACTCGCAGCCCTTTATATACCCATGGACTCGGCTCGCAGAACTCAACTCGCAGAGTTGAGTTCAGCTCGCAGCCCAATCTCAGATCGCCACACTGTTCTCGGCTCGCAATTTTTGTCCAAAAATTACATTTTAATTACAAAACGTCATTTTTAAGTCCAAAAATAAAACAAGTCTAAAATAATGTATATTTTTCACTTGTTATTTTCTTAGAAAATCACATAAATTACAAGTCTAAAATAAGTGAATTTTTTTTTCACTTCTCTTTCAGAGAATATCGTGCACATACAAGTCTAAAATAAATAATATTTTTCACTTGTCTTGTAACGAACGAAAATAAAATTAAATTAAATAAGTAAAAAGAAAAATACAAATTAATGCATAAAAATAAAATGGAACGACAGTGATTCATAATAAACATTTGTATCAAGTACCCTTGTATTAATGAAACAACTAGACGAAAAATAAAATACAATAAAATAAAATAAATTAAAATATCCTAATCAAGGGCGACAAGAATTTATCGACAGCGGGATCAGATTAAAAAGAAACAGCTGAACCAATTGATGAGTAAAAAGTCTAAGAAGATTGTTAGTATGCATACCTTATGAAATTCACAATAAGTTACATAAGAACTCACAACCTAACCATTTATCAACTTATATTTATAAAAGTATAACTTGGTTACCTATTTCCACAGAATATAATATTCACATCAAAATGAAGTGATTTAAATATCATAGACAGTTCAAGATGATTACCGGTATTATAATCCATATAAACAAAGTCTACACTGATTTCCAAGCAAACCTTTTATTGTTTGTATGTGTATTACCTAATGTGATTCAAAAATGACACACTGAGAAATCAAGGATAACACATAACACCGTATCTTTCTCTTTCAAGGTAGAGGTCACTAAATGATGTTCTTTGCGAAGCATATGACATACCCTAGAGTAAATTTAAAATGTGACAAATATCAAACTCGTTTTGTAGATACTAGTGGTTCTAGTTCTGTACTTAGTACAACAGAAGATCCCTTAGTATAGACAAACCAAGCTTGAAACTATTGGCAAAACTAAAGGAGTCAGGTCTGTACTTAGTACAATAAAGACACTAGTAATTTCACTAACAACCATAATTCTTATTATTTGTCTTGACATATTTTCATAGATTCTTGATAACAGTGTATGGTCAGACTATCTTTCATCAATTAAGACTTATGTCATACGTCATATAGTAAATCACACGAGATAACACACAGAAGATTTATAGCTTATTATATGCTCATAAATCAAAGCAGAAATTGCCTACCAGTACATCATATAATGAAGCTGTCAAGATCTAAAGTTTTTCAAGCAAATTATATCGTGTGGAGAGAGGAGTATACTAAAATAAAGATAAGTAAAAGCCTGGTTTTAAAGATGTAAAGTTCATGTAACAAATTTGAATCTACTAACACATCTAACTTAAGACTTTTACCTACAGTTATTAAGCCAATTCCTCTAATTTACTATCATTTCCCAGTTGATAAAGACTTAACCTTTATCGGAGGCGATTCCCTTTATGTAACAAGCAAATAAATGCCATACGCCTGACCCCCTTTTCCCTTTTTTTTTTTTAAAAAAAAATAAAAATAAAAATAAGCATAAACTAATAAATATAAACGACTAATTATTACAAACCAACTCTATGGAAGACTAATCCTCTGGATTTCTCATTCCATTTAGTTGCACCAATTTCTCGAATCGAGCTCTGTCGAACGCTTTGGTGTATAAGTCTGCTAAATTATCCACAGATGGAACCTTAGCTAACTTTATCAGGTTCTTCTCAGCACAGTCTCTAATAAAGTGATGTCGAATATCAATATGTTTAGTTTTACTGTGCTTGACAGGATTATTGGTTATTGAGATCGTTGATTCATTATCAATCATCATAGGAGTATTTGTTATACTCAACCCATAATCAAGCAATTGCTGTTGTATCCACAGAACTTGGGAACAACAGTTGCCAGCTGCAACATACTCAGCTTCACATGTAGAAATGGCTACTGAGGTTTGCTTCTTGCATTGCCAAGAGACCAGTCTACCTCCTAGGAATTGACATCCACCGGTTGTAGACTTTCTATTCTGATTGCATCCTCCATAATCATAATCAGTGTAAGCCACAAAATCTAAGTCTCCATCAGTCGGATACCAAAGTCCCAGCTTCGGTTTCCCTTTGAGGTAACGAAGAATCCATTTTACTGCTTGCATGTGAGATTCTTTAGGAGTAGCTTGATATCTTGCGCAGACACATACTGCAAACATTATATCAGGCCTTGATGCTGTAAGATACATTAGTGATCCAATCATGGCCCTGTAAAGAGTAGGATCCACGTCTCTATCACTCGATGTATCTGGACCAATACCATGGGCTTCCGGAATAGGAGTATGAAAAATTCTTGATTCTTCCATCTTGAATCGTTCTAGAAGCTCATTAGTATACTTAGTCTGATGAATGAAATATCCATCTTTCTTTTGATCGACTTGCAATCCTAAGAAAAATGTCAATTCACCCATTGCTGACATCTCAAACTTGTTCTTCATAACCTTTTCAAATTCACTACACATCCTTTCGTCAGATGACCCAAAGATGATATCGTCAACATATACTTGAACAAGTAGAAAGTCTCTTCTTTTCCATTTCACAAAGAGTGTACTGTCAATTCTTCCTCTTGTGAATCCATTCTCAAGAAGATAAGTGGACAGTGTTTCATACCACGCTCTCGGAGCTTGATGTAATCCATATAGAGCCTTATCGAGACGATATACTCTATCTGGATACTTTGGATCAGTAAATCCCGGTGGTTGAGAAACATACACCGTTTCTTTGACTTTGCCATACAAGAAGGCACTTTTAACATCCAGCTGAAATACTTTTATTTTCTTTGAGGCTGCAAATGCTAAGAATAACCTAATTGCTTCAAGCCTAGCCACAGGCGCAAACACTTCATTGTAATCAATCCCCTCTTGTTGATTGAAACCTTGGACAACTAGACGAGCTTTATTGCGAATCACGATTCCTCGATCGTCTTTCTTGCACTTAAATACCCATCTAGTTCCAATTGGATATTCTCCAACAGGTAAGTCAACCAACTCCCAAACTTGCAATTTTGTGAACTGAGACAGTTCTTCCTGCATTGCCTCGACCCACGAATTTTCCTTCAAAGCTATCTGAACATTCTTAGGTTCAATTTGTGAGATAAAGCATGAATATAGACATAGATGTGAGATCCCTGTCTCGTTCATTTCAGCGTACAAGCTTGAATGAGTGGATGTACTAGCTTTAGATTGATTCCGAGTCAGAACAGGAGAATTTGGATCACCGATGATATTATCTATTGGATGAATCCTATTAATTCTTGTTGAAGTAACAGGTTCAACTGGAATATCATCCTGTAAGTTGGCACCAATTTCCTCCAAAGGTGGTATACCTTCATTAGTAGTTGATATCCTTAATTGTCTCAGAGGAGTAAGAACATCATCCATAATCCTTTGAGAAGCAATTTCAGGATCTTCACTCTCTTGAGGTATATCATCTTGAGGTTGTTGTGACTCGATAGGGGGGACCACATCAGTATTGACAATATTCCTAGCATCAGACGTTTGAGCACTCGATGTTGGAGTGGGATCCTCATCTCCCGACAATAAATGCTCAGGAATATCTGAGTTACTGACATAGTCACTGATAGGGACTTTAAATGACTTGAAAAGATCTGAATAATCAAATTGCCAATCCAATCCCTTATGTGAGTCATGTGTATATCTCGTAACTTCGATGTTATAAACTATTTCAACACGTCCCTAATTTTTATTGAAGACCCGTTTGTTTGGTGAGTTAGGCATGTAACCTAGGAAGTATCCTTCGTCAGCCTTCTCACCAAATTTAGGTTGATGAATTGTTTTCAACAACGTACATGAAACTCCAAAGGGTTCAAACCCTTTTAAGTTCGGTTTCTTTTTGTTCAAAAGCTCATAACATGTCTTGTTTTGCTTTTTAACCGTAAGAACCCGATTGAGAACATGACATGCTGTATTCACTGCTTCATCCTTAGATCCCAAAAAGAATACCCAAGAGAATCTAGAGAAATCGTATGTGACAACCAGACTGTACCATTTGCCACCTGTGCTTCTCTTGCTTATTGGGCCAAAGAGATCCATATGTAACAGCTCAAAAGGCGAGGAAATAGAGTTCACAGTTTTAGACTTGTGTGGTTTCTTATGCTGTTTTCCTTTCAAGCAAGAGATACACTTGTCTTCAAATGCAAAGCTCTTCGGTGGTACACCCAGAACTAACTCATGTTTTGTTATGTAGTTCATTTTACAAAAATTCAGGTGTGCCATTTTCCTATGCCATAGGAGAGAGTCTGATTCTGAAGCCTTGGATAACAGACAAGTAGACTCCATCAAAGTAATAGGAGCATTCATGTTGATAGCATAAATGTCCTTCTTCCTTGGAGCTTTCATCAGTATCCATTTTTCGGGAATGATAAAACCCGGCTTCAGGATCAAGGCCTCTTTCTCAGTGAAGAGAACAGGATGACCTTTATCACAGACTTGGGAAACACTCACTAGGTTGTGTGTTAGTTCTTCAACATAATTCACATCCTCTAGAGTCAAAGTTCCATTTGAAACTGTTCCTTTCCCAGTAATTATTCCTCCTTTATCACCAGCGAAGTGCACTCCTTGTCTCAGTCCACCTCTGAAGTCTGTCAGTAGACTTCTGGTTCCTGTCATGTGCCTAGAGCATCCACTGTCAACATACCACCAATTATCATTGTTCCCAGTCTGCTCCTGCACATACAAGTTGTACAAAATCAGTTATCAAGAGGAACCAAAGCCATTACGGTCTTGGTTTGTCCCTTATCATCGACAAACTGTAGCTCTTTAAAGTAACCATCCTTCCCATTAGGAGCTTTGGTCACTATTGAAGGAGCATCAGCTTGCTGATGATTAGTGGTCCTGGGTCTATGAGTTGACTGACTTCCAACCCTCCCCGATACATAACCTTGGAATTTCTGCCCTTGGTTACGATTATTATAGGACCCTTGGTTAACTCCTTGTGAACGAGATGTAGATCCAATCTCAAAGTGACTTTGGTTCCTTCTCGGAGTCATAAACCTTGACGGCACATGATCTTTATTGAAATTTTCATGCCATTTAGGTTTGGGCGGCGAGACACTGTGAGAAGCATCTCTTTTAAGAGCAGTAACAGGTTTAATACCAATTCCTGGTCTGGTACCTAACCTGTCTGTGCTCGAACTAGAGATGATTTTAGTCTTATCACTGTTCTCGCGGTTAGGAGTAGCTTCCGTCTTCTTATTGGGACAACAAGAAGATACGTGTCCTCTTTGATGACACTTAAAGCATGACATCTGCTTTCGTGACTTAACAATCTTAGCAGACTCCTTCTTTGTCTGATCAGAAGACACTGAAGGTAACTCCCTATGTTTCTTAATTCCCTCATTGTTTACATTAGTACTACCAATCATTCCACTTGATACAAATTGTACTTTAGCGAATGATTTGACTGTACTCTTGTCTAATGATAGGTCATTAATAATATTTTTATGAGTCTCAGATGCTTCAGACTGTTGAGTTTTCAAATCCTCAGTCTCAGGATTCGCATCTGTCATTTCTAGGTCAATAGAAGTAGAAGCAGTGTAATTGGCATTAAAGGGCGGTGGAACATCAGAATATCCTAGGCCAGTAACATCTATCACACTACGTTGAGAGCTAATGATTCTATCTAAGGTCAAAGAGGATGTTCTATAACCTTCAAATTTTCTATTTAGCTCTACTACCTTCATATTTGACTCTGAAAGTTCTTTATCCTTAATAGCAATATTTCTATTTAGCTCATTAAGGTTTAGATATAACCCGTCTATCTTAACACATTGTTCATTAATTATGTCAGTTAGACTAGTCTTATCTAAGGCATCACTCTTAATCTTTTCAGTTAATGCCAGCTTATCCTCACCTAACCTACGAACATCAGACTTAGCTATATCTAATTCAGATGTTAAGGTTTTGTTAGATTCAGCAAAAACACTAACCTGAGTCTGTAAGTCAGTAACTAAGTAACAGACATCAGCAAGAGTAAGAAGATCCAGACATACCTTTTTCTTGTCTGACTGTACATCAGCCATGTATGCAACGAAGTCATCGTGACTCATTTCTTCAGTCGAATTGATGTAGAGCACATCTTCCTCGTTCCTCTTGACTTCTGTGTGTGGCACATTAGCTTGACATTCCTCAGCAGTTGGCATGTATAGAGTTGATTCAGTTGGTTTCTCCAGATCGTCTATTTCAGCCATGAGAGCTTGCTCAGGCGGAGTAGACCAATCATAGGAACCATCAATTTGCTGAACTACCAAGACTTTGGAAGTTAAAGTACTTCCCGAGTCTTGTTTTGCAATACCTGTATCAGCCTTCGGTCGTTGACACTCCCTGGCAAAGTGTCTGTAACCTTGACAGTTATAACACTTGACCTTGGACTTGTCAAACCCTGGTCGATTTCCAACAACTCTCTTACCCGTACGCTTTAGGAAATTCTTTACTCTCCTTGACACCATAGCCAGTTGCCAATGGAGGTCCATTTCCTCTAAGTCATCAGGGTCAACTTGATCATAATCTTCATCAAATTGTGCAGGATCATTAATCTTCCCTTGAATATAATTTTCATAGGAAGCAACGAATGAAGCCAGAACCGAAAGTTGTTGTTCTGCTGATTTCACACTCATCGGCATCTTATGATGCCTTTGAGTAGACTTATCAGAAGAATTGTTCCTGCTTCGTTTTTCACCACCATCCGAAGCTATGAAGCACATATCCTCTGTTAACATTTCTCCAAGTTCATCAATTTCACCACCAAATAATGCAGTGGTCGAATTGGATGAAGGATTAGAGATACTGGTCTTTCCATGGTATAAACCTGGATTCTGTAGGTGATCAGAATCTGTATCTCTTGTTTTCTTGGAGAAATCATAACCCCTGAGCTTGTCAATAGCCTGCTCTAGGGTCATAGTAGCATATCGTTCATCATTGTCTTTGAGCATGATACCATACATTTCCCACTTACAAGGTAAACCCTCAATGAATTTGTCAGTTTTCTCCTTGCCATTATAGAAAATTTCGTGGTCGTCAAGTTCACTTAATAAGTGATAAAACCAGGTGGTGTAGGCTTCAAGGTCCTCTTCTCTAAAAGCTTTAAATACCATAAACTGCTTTTTCAGAAGATTACACTTGCCTGCCTTCACCTGAGGGCTTCCCTCACACCTTTTCTCCAGAGCATTCCAGAGCTCTTTAGCTGTGTGAAAGGACTTCAATTGGTGATTGATTTCCTTGGGAAGGCTCATTTTTATCGATGAATGTGCCTTATTATCAATAGTGAATTCTTTCTTCTGATTGGCATTCATCCTGTCGTAAGGCACAATCACAGTTGCATTTCCTACCTCAGCTGTAGGTGCAACATATCCGTTCTTAATACACAGCCAAATAGTGATGTCGTGGAATCTACAGTAACTTTGAATCTGTCTTTCCACCCGTAATAGTCCTCAAGTCTGAGTAGCTTTGGTGGAACATTAGATTTGCCAACTTCGTGTTCCATCTCGATCATTCGACTCAAATCAGACATTTTAAAGTCAAAAATCAAGTTATCTCGCGAATTCAATAATCTCAACTCGCAACTAGACTCAATTCACAAGTAAAGTCAGCTCGCAGAAATCTCAACTCGCAGAAATCTCAGCTCGCAGGAAACTCAGTTCGCAAGGGAACTCGGTTTGCAGCTGAATCTCAACTCGCAGAAATCTCAGCTCGCAGAAATCTCAGCTCGCAGGAAACTCAGTTCGCAAGGGAACTCGGTTCGCAGCTGAATCTCAACTCGCAGAAATCTCAGTTCGCAAGTCTATCTCAACTCGCAGCTCAAACTGAACTCGCAGATAATTCTCAACTCGCAAATAACAGTAACCCTAATCTCAACTCGCAAAACGGCGCCTCGAAATCTGGGAACTGAAACTTTTTGGTATTTTACGAATAAATCCGTAGATTTCGTTCGAAAAACGACCCTAAAGATGTTATATAACCAAAAACCTTGTAACCACAACGTTTCTAAGCTCGAAAGCTCTGATACCAATTGTAAGGTCGCTAGATCTTGGTTCGATAACGGATTATCTTTAAGTATTGAGGTGCGAAATCCCTCAATACGTTAGGTTTAAGCTTATATAACTTTATTATCAATTAAAGGGCTTCGTTTTGATTATTAACTAAGTTAATCACTCAAAACCGAGCCTTTAATACTATAATAAATATATCTGCACGAAAAATGAGGAGAATAATTAAATATTTGGTGAGTGTAATAATGGCACGGATTTCTAGATTCGCCTTTTGTTTTGAGCAGCATTAAAATATTTATATCTGGTTCAACTCGCAGCCCATGTGCTTTGCAAGTTGACTCAACTCGCAGCCCATGGGCCTGCGAGTCCAAATGGACTGCGAGCTCACATCTCAGCTCGCAAGCTAAGCTGCGAGTCCAAATGATTGCGAGCCCAAATCTCAACTCGCAGGTAAGACCTGCGAGTCCAGATGGTCTGCGAACTGAGATCTCATCTCGCAGGATATTAGACCTGCGAGTTGACTTCTCATTTCGCGATTTTGACTTTAACTTGAAGTCGATATTTGTCCAATAACATTTAACAAATAATAATAACAATTTAATATCATATATTTACGAGTCTAAACCAATTTATACAAGTTTGACAATAAATATACTAGTCCTATTACAAGCTAGATCTGTTGTCACAATAATATGTCCCAACATGCTATTTGTATGTAGTTTTTCTATAGTTTATAAATACTTACAGGAATTTATATTTACATGATTTACACGCTGATTTATCTTACAACAACAATTAAATTATAATCTAAATGTAATTTTAATCTATCATAAATTATAATTAACTCAAATATCATACTTTTTATTGCTTCATCTATCATTTAATTTATTATACTAAATATAATGTATATAATAAAATCCGTTCATCATACGGGCAATCATCACTAGTAAATATTAATAATTCAAAGTATGATATTTAATCTAATGACATCAATTGCGTGTCTTAAATTAAAATGTTGACGTTGACGTTCCATCCTCACGAACACAAAACAAAAACTTATTTTAATTATATGCAATGTGTTTTATGGGCCACGGATAGTACCAATAAGTGTACTTTGGCGACTTAAGTAGATTGATGCATTGAATTCTTAAATAAATGTTAGCACGTGAAACAACGCAAAGAAATGTTAATCTACAAATTAACATTACAATTACAACTTCATATAATAAAAAATGAAAAAAATAATCTAAAACAAATGCATATGTAATCGTTGAGTAGGTAACCGAGTCATAACATAAGAATGCTAATGTTCAATGTATTGCTTGTAAATAATATTAATCATTAAATCAGTAATCTCAAACAAATTAAAAACTAATGAGTGATAATAGAGAAGTTTACAATTGTAAGAGATGATGATTAATTTCAAAATTTGAGTTTACTAAACTAACATTTGACTTGGCATACAATATGCATTTATGTTTTAATTTTGCTTTGCACAATAAACTCAGACATGATGTGTGCGTATATAAAGATGTTAATTGTTAAAAGAGAAATTTAGAAAAAAAAATTCTAAAAAACGCTAATTTAATTTAATAGCAAAATTTTGCGCAAAACTATTTTTTACATGCAAACCGCAATATGCGATTTGAGTTTGCCTCTTTGTGGATGTTTTATATTTGTAATTATAAGTCTCTGGTGATCTAAACCACGAGGTAATAAGCGTATTAGAGTGCGGAACCCTCTAATAAACAAAACATCAACTTAACGAGTGTAACGAATGCGTTTATATCAATAAATAAACTTTTAAAAATGTAACTTCGTATGTATTCGAACTTAACAGAATATTACAATGTATTCGAACTTAGTTTGCTGAAACTCAGTTCTCAAAAGCGTACAAATGAATAATTTCGAACTTGTATTTATAGATAGTGTTGGGACATATTATTGTGACAACAGATCTAGCTTGTAATAGGACTAGTGTATTTATTGTCAAACTTGTATAAATTGTTTAGACTCGTAAATATATGATATTAACTTGTTATTATTATTTGTTAAATGTTATTGAACAAGTATCGATTTCAAGTTAAAGTCAAAATTCGCGAATTGAGAAGTCAACTCGCAGGTTTGACCTGCGAGTTGAGATCTCATCTCGCAACCATCTGGACTCGCAGCTCTCAGCTGCGAGTTGAGATCTGGGCTCGCTGATATCTGGACTCGCAGGTCTTACCTGCGAGTTGAGATCTGGGCTCGCAATCATCTGGACTCGCAGGCCCATGGGCTGCGAGTTGAGTCAACTCGCAAAGCCCATGGCCTGCGAGTTGAACCAGATATAAATATTTTAATGCTGCTCATTATTGGGGTGACCTAGAAATCCGTGCTATAATTACACACACCAAATATTTTAAGTTTTTCTCTCCTCGAATTCTGTGCAGATATAAAAGCATTTATTGAATAAGCTCGGTTTTGACTGTTTAACACTAGTTAATATCAAAACGAAGCTTGTTAATTAATTGCAAAGTTATATAAGCAATAAACCTTAAGTATTGAGGGATTCCGCACCTCAATACCTTAAAGATAATCCGTTATCGCTAACCAAGATCTAGAGACTTACAATTGGTATCAGAGCTTTCGGGCTTAGAAACGTTGTGGTTACAAGGTTTTTGGTTATATAACATCTTTAGGGTCGTTTTTCGAACGAAATCTACGGATTTATTCGTAAAATACCAAAAAGTTTCAGTTCCCAGATTTCGAGGCGCTGTTCTGCGAGTTGAGATTAGGGTTACTGTTATCTGCGAGTTTAGATTAGGGTTTCTGCGAGTTGAGATTCCTGCGAACCGAGTTCCATTGCGAACTGAGAATCTCTGCGAACCGAGTTGAGATTCCTGCGAACCGAGTTCCATTGCGAACTGAGAATCTCTGCGAACCGAGTTGAGTTTCTGCGAACCGAGTTCTTTGCGAACTGAGTTTCTGCGAGCTGAGATTTTCTGCGAGTTGACATTTTTTAGTTGCGAGTTGAGATTATTAAATTCGCAATATAACCTAATTTTTCACTTTAAAATGTCTGATTTAAGCCGAATGATCGAGATGGAACACGAGGTTGGAAAATCTAATGTTCCACCGAAGCTACTTAGACTTGAGGACTATTATGGGTGGAAAGATAGATTTGAAAGTTACTGTAGATTCCACGACATCACTATTTGGTTGTGTATTAAAAACGGATATGTTGCACCTACAGCTGAGGTAGGGAACGCAACAGTGATTGTGACTTATGATCGAATGAATGACCATCAGAAGAAAGAATTCACCATCGATAATAAAGCACATTCTTCAATTAAGATGAGCCTTCCTAAGGAGATCAACCATCAGTTGAAGTCCTTTCACACAGCTAAAGAGCTGTGGGACGCTCTAGAAAAGAGATGTGAGGGGAGCCCTCAGGTGAAAGCTGGTAAATGTAATCTTCTAAAAAAGCAGTTTATGGTATTTAAGGCTTTTAGAGAAGAAGATCTTGAGGCTTACACCACCCGTTTCTATCATCTATTAAGTGAGCTTGACGACCATGCTATCTTTTATAATGACAAGGAGAAAACCGACAAGTTTATTGAGGGTTTACCTTGTAAATGGGAGATGTACGGTATCATGCTGAAAGATAATGATGAAAGATATGCAACCATGACCCTAGAGAAAGCGATTGATAAACTAAGGGGTTATGACTTCTCTAAGAAAACGAGAGATACGGATTCTGATCATCTACAGAATCCTGGTCTGTACCATGGAAAGACCAGTATCTCTAACTCCTCGTCCAATTTGACCACGGCTTTGTTTGCAGGTGAAATTGATGAGATTGGAGAAAAATTGACTGAGGATCTCTGTTTCATTGCTTCGGATAACGGTGATAAACGAAACAGGAACACCACCTCAGATAAATCCACTCAAGGGCATCATAAGATGCCGATGAGTGTGAAATCAGCCGAACAACAACTTTCTGTGTTGGCATCGTTCGTTGCTTCTTATGAAAACTATATTCAAGGGAAGATAAACGATCCAGCACAATTTGATGAAGATTATGATCAGGTTGATCCTGACGACTTAGAGGAAATGGACCTCCAGTGGCAACTGGCTATGGTGTCAAGGAGAGTAAAGAATTTCCTAAAGCGTACGGGTAAGAGAGTGGTTGGAAATCGACCAGGTTTTGACAAGTCCAAGGTCAAGTGTTATAATTGTCAAGGTTACGGACACTTTGCCAGGGAATGCCAAAGACCAAAGGTTGATGCTGGAACTTCAAAACAAGATTCGGGAAGTAATCTAACTTCCAAAGTCTTAGTGGTTCAGCAAATAGATGGATCTTATGATTGGTCTACACCATCAGAGCAAGCTCTCATGGCTGAGATTGACGATCAAGAGAAACAAATTGAATCCACTTCCTACATGCCGACTACTGAAGAACTTCAAGCTAATGTGCCACACACAGAAGTTAAGGGGATTGAGGAAGATGTTCTCTACATCAACTCGACAGAAGAAATGAGTCCCAATGATTTTGTGGCATATATGGCTGATATTCAATCCGAAAAGAAAAAGGTATGTTTAGATCTCCTTACTCTCACCGATGTATGCTATTTAGTTACTGATCTTCAAACACAGGTTAGTGTCTTTGCAGAATCTAACAAAACCTTGACCTCAGAATTAGACTTAGCTAAGTCTGATGTTCGTCGGTTAGGTGAAGATAAATTAGCACTGAACGAGAAGATTAAGAGTGATACTCTAGATAAGACCAGTCTGACTGACATTATAAATGAACAATGTATTAAAATAGACGGGTTATATCTAAACCTTAATGAGCTTAATAGAAATATAGCTATTAGGGATAAGGAATTATCAGAGTCAAATATGAAACTGGTAGAGCTGAATAGAAAATTTGAAGGTTATAGAACTTCTTCTTTGACCTTAAATAGAATCATTGGCTCTCAACGTAGTGTAAAGGATGTTACTGGCCTAGGATACTCAGATGTCCCTCCGCCTTTTAATGCCAATTACACTGCTTCCACTTCTGTTGACTTAGAAATGACAGATGTTAATCCTGAGACTGAGGATTTGGAAAATCAACAGTCTATTGCATCTGAGATCCAAAAGGAGACTGTCAATGATTCATCTTTAACCAAGAGTACAGTCAAATCTCTCACTAAAGTACAATTCGTATCAAGTGGGATGATTGGAAGTACTGATGGAAATAATGAAGTCATTAAGAAACATAAGGAGTTACCGTCAGTGTCTTTTGATCAGATAAAGAAGGAGTCTGCTAAGACTGCTAAGTCACGAAAATAGATGTCATGCTTCAAATGTCATCAACGAGGACACGTCTCTTCTTGTTGTCCCAATAAGAAGAATGAAGCTGCTCCTAAGCGCGAGGCCAGTGATAAGTCTAAAAATATCTCTAGCACAGACAGGTTAGGTACCAGACCTGGTATTGGTATTAAACCTGTGACTGCTCTGAAAAGAGATGCGTCTCACAGTGTCTCGCCACCAAAACCTAAACGGCATGAAAACTCTGCTAAGGGTCAGGTGCCGTCGAGGTTTATGACTCCGAGAAGGAACCAAAGTCACTTTGAGATTGGATCTACATCTCGTTCACAAGGAGTTAACCAAGGGTCCTATAATAATCGTAACCAAGGGCAAAAATCCCAGGGTTATATTTCGGGGTGGGTTGGAAATCAATCAACTTATAGACCCAGGACCACTAATCATCAGCAAGCTGATGCGTCTTCAAAAGTGACCAAAGCTCCCAATGGGAAAAATGGTTACTTTAAAGAGCTACAGTTTGTCGATGATAAGGGACAAACCAAGACCGTAATGGCTTGGGTCCCTCTTGATAACTGATTGTTTACAACTTGTATGTGCAGGAGCAGACTGGGAACAATGATAATTGGTGGTATGTTGACATTGGATGCTCTAGGCACATGACAGGAACCAGAAGTCTACTGACAAACTTCAGAGGTGGACTGAGACAAGGAGTGCACTTCGCCGGTGATAAAGGAGGAGTAATTACTGGGAAAGGAACTGTTTCTAATGGAACTTTGACTCTAGAGGATGTGAATTATGTTGAAGAACTAACGCACAACCTAGTGAGTGTTTCCCAAGTCTGTGATAAAGGTCATCATGTTCTCTTCACTGAGAAAGAGGCCTTGATCCTGAAGCCGGGTTTTATCATTCCCGATAAATGGATACTGATGAAAGCTCCAAGGAAGAAGGACATTTATGCTATCAACATGAATGCTCCTATTACTTCAATGGTGTCTACTTGTCTGTTATCCAAGGCTTCAGAATCAGACTCTCTCCTATGGCATAGGAAAATGGCACACTTAAACTTTCGAAAAATGAACTATATAACCAAACATGGGTTAGTTCTGGGTGTACCACCGAAGAGTTTTGCATTTGAAGACAAGTGTATATCCTGCTTGAAAGGAAAACAGCATAAGAAACCACACAAGTCTAAAAATGTGAACTCTATTTCCTCGCCTTTTGAGTTGCTACATATGGATCTCTTTGGCCCAATAAGCAAGAGAAGCATAGGTGGCAAATGGTACTGTCTGGTTGTCACAGACAATTTCTCTAGATTCTCTTGGGTATTCTTTTTGGGATCTAAGGATGAAACTCCGGGCATTCTTATGGAGTTTCTTGATCTAATAGAGAACATCTATAGAAAAAGAGTTAAGAGAATTCGTAGTGACAATGGGACCGAGTTCAAGAATTCTACATTGAATGTATATTGCTTAAGCAAAGGCATTCAACATCAATTCAGTGCACCATATGAACCTCAACAAAATGGTGTTGCTGAAAGGAAGAATAGAACTCTAATTGAAGCAGCGAGAACAATGCTTGCAGATTCAAGGCTTCCGGTCATATTTTGGGCAGAAGCAGTGAATACAGCATGTCATGTTCTCAATCGGGTTCTTACGGTTAAAAAGCAGAACAAGACATGTTATGAGCTTTTGAACAAAAAGAAACCGAACTTAAAAGGGTTTGAACCCTTTGGAGTTTCATGTACGTTGTTGAAAACAAGTCACCAACCTAAATTTGGTGAGAAGGCTGACGAAGGATACTTCCTAGGTTACTTGCCTAACTCACCAAACAAAAGGGCCTTCAATAAAAATTCGGGACGTGTTGAAATAGTTTATAACATCGAAGTTACGAGCTATACACATGACTCACATAAGGGATTGGATTGGCAGTTTGACTATTCAGATCTTTTCAAGTCATTTAAAGTCCCTATCAGTGACTATGTCAGTAACTCAGACATTCCTGAGCATTTATTGTCGGGAGATGAGGATCCCACTCCAACATCAACATCGAGTGCTCAAACGTCTGATGCTAGGAATATTGTCGATACTGATGTTGTCCCCCCTATCGAGTCACAACTACCTCAAGATGATATACCTCTAGAGAGTGAAGATCCTGAAATTGCTTCTCAAAGGATTATGGATGATGTTCTTACTCCTCTGAGACAATTAAGGATATCAACTACTAATGAAGGTATACCACCTTTGGAGGAAATTGGTACCAACTTACAGGATGATATTCCAGTTGAACCTGTTACTTCAACAAGAATTAATAGGATTCATCCAATTGATAATATCATCGGTGATCCAAATTCTCCTGTTCTGACTCGAAATCAATCTAAAGCTAGTACATCCACTCATTCAAGCTTGTATGCTGAAATGAACGAGACAGGGATTTCAAATCTATGTCTATATTCATGCTTTATCTCACAAATTGAACCTAAGAATGTTCAGATAGCTTTGAAGGAAAATTCGTGGGTCGAGGCAATGCAGGAAGAACTGTCTCAGTTCACAAAATTGCAAGTTTGGGAGTTGGTTGACCTACCTGTTGGGGAATATCCAATTGGAACTAGATGGGTATTTAAGTGCAAGAAAGACGATCGAGGAATCGTAATTCGCAATAAAGCTCGTCTAGTTGTCCAAGGTTTTAATCAACAAGAGGGGATTGATTACAATGAAGTGTTTGCGCCTGTGGCTAGGCTTGAAGCAATTAGGTTATTTTTAGCATTTGCAGCCTCAAAGAAAATAAAAGTATTTCAGCTGGATGTTAAAAGTGCCTTCTTGTATGGCAAAGTCAAAGAAACGGTGTATGTTTCTCAACCACCGGGATTTACTGATCCAAAGTATCCAGACAGAGTATATCGTCTCGATAAGGCTCTATATGGATTACATCAAGCTCCGAGAGCGTGGTATGAGACACTGTCCACTTATCTTCTTGAGAATGGATTCACAAGAGGAAGAATTGACAGTACACTCTTTGTGAAATGGAAAAGAAGAGACTTTCTACTTGTTCAAGTATATGTTGACGATATCATCTTTGGGTCATCTGACGAAAGGATGTGTAGTGAATTTGAAAAGGTTATGAAGAACAAGTTTGAGATGTCAGCAATGGGTGAATTGACATTTTTCTTAGGATTGCAAGTCGATCAAAAGAAAGATGGATATTTCATTCATCAGACTAAGTATACTAATGAGCTTCTAGAACGATTCAAGATGGAAGAATCAAGAATTTTTCATACTCCTATTCCGGAAGCCCATGGTATTGGTCCAGATACATCGAGTGATAGAGACGTGGATCCTACTCTTTACAGGGCCATGATTGGATCACTAATGTATCTTACAGCATCAAGGCCTGATATAATGTTTGCAGTATGTGTCTGCGCAAGATATCAAGCTACTCCTAAAGAATCTCACATGCAAGCAGTAAAACGGATTCTTCGTTACCTCAAAGGGAAACCGAAGCTGGGACTTTGGTATCCGACTGATGGAGACTTAGATTTTGTGGCTTACACTGATTCTGATTACGGAGGATGCAATCAGAATAGAAAGTCTACAACCGGTGGATGTCAATTCCTAGGAGGTAGACTGGTCTCTTGGCAATGCAAGAAGCAAACCTCAGTAGCCATTTCTACATGTGAAGCTGAGTATGTTGCAGCTGGCAGCTGTTGTTCCCAAGTTCTATAGATACAACAACAATTGCTTGATTATGGGTTGAGTATAACAAATACTCCTATGATGATTGATAATGAATCAACGATCTCAATAACCAATAATCCGGTCAAACACATCAAAACTAAACATATTGACATTCGACATCACTTTATTAGAGACTGTGCTGAGAAGAACCTGATAAAGTTAGCTAAGGTTCCATCTGTGGATAATTTAGCAGACTTATACACCAAAGCGTTCGACAGAGCTCGATTCGAGAAATTGGTGCAACTAAATGGAATGAGAAATCCAGAGGATTAGTCTTCCATGGAGTTGATTTGTAATAATTAGTAGTTTATATATTATTAGTTTATGCTTATTTAAAAAAAAAAAAAAAAAAAAAAAAAAAAGAAGGGGGGTTTGGCGTATGGCATTCATTTGCTTGTTACCGTTGGGGAATCGCCTCCGATAAAGGTTAAGTCTTTATCAAATGGGAAATGATAGTAAATTAGAGGAATTGGCTTAATAAATGTAGGTAAAAGTCTTAAGTTAGATGTGTTAGTAGATTCAAATTTGTTACATGAACTTTACATCTTTAAAACCAGGCCTTCACTTATCTTTATTTTAGTATACTCCTCTCTCCACACGATATAATCTACTTGAAAAACTTTAGATCTAGATAGCTTCATTATATGATGTACTGGTAGGCAATGTCTGCTTTGATTTCTGAGCATATAATAAGCTATAAATCTTCTGAGTGTTATCTCGTGTGATTTACTATATGACGTATGACATAAGTCTTAATTGATGAACGATAGTCTGACCATACACTGTTATCAAGAATCTATGAAAATATGTCAAGACAAATAATAAGAATTATGGCTGTTAGTGAAATTACTGGTGTCTCTATTGTACTAAGTACAGACCTGACTCCTTTAGTTTTGCCAATAGTTTCAAGCTTGGTTTGTCTATACTAAGGGATCTTCTGTTGTACTAAGTACAGAACTAGAACCACTAGTATCTACAAAACGAGTTTGATATTTGTCACATTTACTCAAGGGTATGTCATATGTTTCGAAAAGAACATCATTTAGTGACCTCTATCTTGCAAAGTGAAAGAAACGGTGTTATGTGTTTTACTAAGTTTCTCAGTATGTCATTTTTGAATCACATTTGGTAATACACATACAAACAATAAAAGGTTTGCTCGGAAATCAGTATAGACTTTGTTTATATGGATTATAATACCGGTAATCATCTTGAACTGACTATGTTAATTAAACTATTTTATTTTGATGTGAATGGTGTATTCTGTGGAGATAGGTAACCAAGTTATACTCTTATAAATGTAAGTTGATAAATGGTTAAGTTGTGAGTTCTTATGTAACTTATTGTGAATTTCATAAGGTATGCATACTAACAATCATCTTAGACTTTTTACTCATCAATTGGTTTAGCTGTTTCTTTCTAATCTGATCCCGCTGTAGATAAATTCTTGTCGCCCTTGATTAGGATATTTTATTTTACTTTATTTTATTGTAATTTTATTTTAGTCAAAGTGTTTCATTAATACAAGGGTACTTGATACAAATGTTTATTATGAATCATTGAACTTTTATTTATTTCATTTTATCTTATTTCTCTTTATTTTATTTTTCTTATGTTTCTGCTATTCGTATAATTGCATCACAAGTGAAAGATCCTCTGATTTTAGACTTGTGCGCATTTTTCTAAGAACGACAAGTGAAAAATATTTTATTTTAGACTTGTTCGCTATTCCATAAGAAAAACAAGTGAAAGATACGTGTATTTTAGACTTGTTTATTTTTGGAAACTTAAAAATTACGTTTTATAATTAAAAATGTATTTTTTAAACATTTTCTGCGAACCGAGAACAGGGCTGCGAGTTGAACTCAACTCTGCGAGTTGAGTTCTGCGAGCCGAGTTCAAATGGGTCAAAAGGGGGGCTGCGGGTTCAAACTTCCACACACTTGCGAATTCAAACTCCTGCGAACTCACACACACACTGCGAACTAAGTTTACTATTTCATTCATTTTCAAAATTTCGATTTGAACATCAGCCGTTTGACCTCATAACTTTTATCCACTTCACCTTTGCGAATCTTTTGAGGTAAAAATCAAACATATCCACCGTGTAACTTAATCATAATCGACATTTTAAATAAAATAAGGGTTTTTGATCTTTAAATTGCCAAAATCTTTAATGTAATGCTCAAATCAACACGAAACCTTAGGGTTTATGTTAATAGGAGTACATTGGACCTGAGGACATAGACTGATCATGCTAAAACTTCCAAAATTTGAAAAATTTGGATGATGTCATTTCTGCAGTTCATCCTGCGAGTTGAGATCCAACTCAACTCGCAGGTCAGCAGGTCAACGGGTCAAGCGAGTCCAACTTGCGAGTTGACTTGCGAGTCCAACCTGCGAGTTGACTTGCAAGTCTGACTTGCGAGTTGAACTCTGCGAGTTGAACTTGCGAGTTGACTTGTTGACTGCGAGTTGAACTTGCGAGTTGACTTGTTGACTGCGAGTTGAACTTGCGAGTTGACTTGTTGACTGCGAGTTGAACTTGCGAGTTGACTTGTTGACTGCGAGTTGAACTTGCAAGATTGACTTTTTGAAACTTTTGATTTCTAATTTTAATTTACGATCTCTCGATTAGTTAACTAATTAAGCGTTTATAAGTTAAAATAGTCTACGGTTAGACGTGTCGACTTAAATGTAAACACGTAAATCCGTATACTCTATATATAAGACTTATGACTTTCCGTAATAAGTAATATATTTGTGTAGCAGGTTAATTTGAAAGTTAGACTTATTGATTTAGTATATGTTGAACCACTATAATTGATAATTAAGTTTGACGACTTAATAGTTCAATTATGAGTTGTAGATCATATAAGTTTATCAATATTGGTTAAACTCATTGTCTAACATTTGTGTGATTTGTAATATTACAGATATGGCTCGACTATTTGTTGCTCATCACAACGTGCTTGTTGATTTGGATGTCAATGCACGAGGTGCATCCAGGGTCGCTCGGATTCTTACTTTTCTGAGTCGATCAAGGATACAGTACGCCATTACAGAGTCACCTGCTCTTTCACATGATATACTTACCCAGTTCTGGGCTAATATAGTATATGACACATCTGTGAATCCTCCGGTCATCCAGACAAGGATTAATGACCACCCGGTTATCTTCTCTGCCTCAGATCTGCGAAACATATTACAGTTAGGCACTGTAGAGCAGGAAGATGGACCGACAGAGTTTTCTTCGGATTTTATTGAGGGAGCTCTAGGACGTATGGGGTATGTTGGACCCAAGAGAGGGCGTCAGTTCTTGAAGGCGCTCGTTTTTGGTGAGTGGAGGTTTTTATGGCATGTCCTTGTAACTATCTTTGGACCAAAGAAGGGAGGATACGATGAGTTGAGCTCTTCTCTCCTATCTGCTTTACTGTCACTGGTTTATAACAAATCATACAGCTTTTCAGATTACATCTTTGGGGAGATTGTACGCCAAATTTTGGGGGGAGTTAGATCGCAGTTTATGATCTATCCTCGATTTTGCATGCTGATTATTAGGGCGTCTATCCCTGATCTGCCGGTTTTTCAAGCGGATCTGAAGGTTGATACCATTGGGTTACGGGCATATAATGCGATGTTTATGCAAACCTCTCGCAGATTCGAGATGCAACCACAGCTGACAGAGTTGTTTAGATTTTTGGTTAATCCCGAGTATATTTCGCCACCAAACAATGGTTGGATTGATGTTAATGTGGCTGCAGCTGTGCCTGCACCACAAGAGCTGATAGAGGAGGTTCTAAATCAGGCGAATCAGCAAGAGCCACAAGTTAATGCTGAAGTTGCTGCTGAAGTAGTGCAACAAGTTTTGGCTGAAAATGATGATGCAAATGATCCTATCTTGCAGGATGTGGATCAATATATTGCTGAGCCACCATGAGTTGAAGAGGACACTGATCAGGTCTTTAAAGATATAGATCAATTTTTAACTGCAGGTCCGAGTACCTCTGGTACACCTCTACCTACTGAGGCACCTGATGCTGTTGGGCCATCGGGCAGAGATGGAGAAGCTGCTTCTGCTTCTGAATCTGGGTCTGATGCTGATGATGATGATGATGAGACTGGACCACCAGGGTTTGTCTCCGGTATCCCTGAAGGGATGATTCGTCAAGGATCAAAATTGATTATGGATCCGGCATTGAAGTTAAAGAGGAAAGCCGTGGACCAAGATCCCGATTTTGTTTTGGTTGATGAAGATGAGGATGAAGAAGAAGAGGAGGAGGTGCTCATTACTCGACCTCGCAAACTGCTCAGACAAACAGCTTCAACCTCTGCAGCTCATCTACAATCCAGTTCTACGCCCTTAGAGGCTGAAATGATTGCTGCTTTGGTTCGCCCGTCTTCGCACCCAACCACCAAATCTAGCAGGGTCGCAGCGCGTCTATTAACCGATGTTGCTACCGAGATAGCGAAGAAAATGCAACCGCCCGCTCCCACGCCACCAACCACCACTACTGCTGCTCCATCCACCTCCTCTGCGACTGATTCTGATCATATTAATAGCTTAGAGTCCAGAGTTCGAGAGTTGGAAGAAACCGTCAAATTCTTGATTTCTCAAATGCTGTCTATGTCTGATAACATGACTAATCAGAATGATGCCTATTCACTGCTCATCAAGACGAATAACAATCTGATAGATGATGTAGCTGACAAGCAGAGGCAAATTGATAGACTTGATCGCCTGGTCATCAGCAATCTGAAGGAAAAGCCATCTCAAGGGGAGGTATTGATATATCAAGAGTCCTGCAAGGAAGATGAGCTGGCGAAGAAGAATAAGAATGATGAAGACGATGATCCCGCAGCTGGAAAAGAAAGTGAGCTGGCTGGTCCTTCAACGACTGGTCAGCAGACTACATTTCAGGGGGAGTCTGCTGAAGCAAGTGGTAGTGGAGCTGGTGCTGGTACTGCAAAGGGTGGAGCTGAAGAAGGTGACACTTGTATTAATATAGACTGATTGTAATTATTAATACATTGTAACTTTGAATCATTTTGTAATTAAGATGTTTGAACTTGAATGTTTAAAATGTTATAATTATGAATGTTCGTATATTATAAGTCTTTTGTAATTCTAGATTGACTATGATCGATAAAAGAGTTATAGGATCATATAATATATGATGTTCGCATATTATAAGACTTATTCAAATTTTAGATCGATTATCATAATCGATGAAAGATTTGAATAAGTATATATAATATATTTCAAATACACAAAGGGATTAATAAGAAAAATCTTAGATTGATTCAGGGAAATCAATGAAAGAACTTATGATATTAATCTATTTGTGTATGTATTTCTATAGGTCATGAAATGTTGAACTTATCAGATTCTGAAGGCAACATGCCAGATGAATTAGATGAGGACATTGACTTTGACCTTGAAGAAGGAGAGTTTGTACCTCCTGAAGATTGGACTTTCATTGTTAATGATGGGGTAGACGAATGTGTAGATCTTGACGCTGATGTTGTTGAACACATTGTAAGCCCATCTAAAACTAAAGTGGTCATCAAGGAAGAAGATGGAGAAAGGGTTGTTGAGTTAGATGAAAGTCTAGATGACTCAACCAGTTCTGAATCAGAAGATGACCTTCCAGAGAAACTCAGAAATAATCCCATGTTTAGACCTCTGAAAAGGAGAAAGCAAAAGGTTGGGATGTCTGAAGTAGATATAACTGGAAAGAAAGCTCCAAGGAAGGGGATCATCGGCTGGTATTTTGATTCTGACTTGAAACTTTTCGCTATCAAAAGATTTGACGGAGTTCAATATTTCGATAAGAAGCTTAAAGTATTCAGTTCGCTTCCTCGATTTGAAGTTCGAGACTTGGCACGCTTAGAACTGATAAATCCCAGTAATGATCCCTACGCAACGTATGTTGAGAGAATCATTCGGACTGAGGGTAGATCAATGAAGTTTGAGAAGATTAAGCCAAGAGTCGGAAAGACGATCAAATTAAAGGAACGAAGTCAGAGAACTGGCCGAAGATTAAGGAAGAAAACTTATCCAGCTGTCAAGTGCATACAGCAGATACCACTAAAACCTATGCCACAGAATATTCTGGGAAATCTTCTGAATTGGCACGTGGATTCTGAGACTGGTGAAGCTGTCATGGTTGAAGCTGATGATGAAGTTGAAGGAGGAGAAAGAGTAATTCTGACAGTCTATGACCATCGACACCTGATGAATCTGTCGAAGAAGGACCTATTGAAGTTAAACGAAAATAGGATCCTGACGACTGAAGCATGGGGTGATCTTGCAAGAGATTATCAATTAATGGTGAAGACTTGTGTTAGAATGAAGATTCATATGGGCAGTAGAATTTACAAGTGAAGACCAAGGACAAAGTTGAAGATAACGACGCTAGAGCTATTGTCAAGGGGGAGTCTGTTGGGACATATTATTGTGACAACAGATCTAGCTTGTAATAGGACTAGTGTATTTATTGTCAAACTTGTATAAATTGTTTAGACTCGTAAATATATGATATTAACTTGTTATTATTATTTGTTAAATGTTATTGAACAAGTATCGATTTCAAGTTAAAGTCAAAATTCGCGAATTGAGAAGTCAACTCGCAGGTTTGACCTGCGAGTTGAGATCTCATCTCGCAACCATCTGGACTCGCAGCTCTCAGCTGCGAGTTGAGATCTGGGCTCGCTGATATCTGGACTCGCAGGTCTTACCTGCGAGTTGAGATCTGGGCTCGCAATCATCTGGACTCGCAGGCCCATGGGCTGCGAGTTGAGTCAACTCGCAAAGCCCATGGCCTGCGAGTTGAACCAGATATAAATATTTTAATGCTGCTCATTATTGGGGTGACCTAGAAATCCGTGCTATAATTACACACACCAAATATTTTAAGTTTTTCTCTCCTCGAATTATGTGCAGATATAAAAGCATTTATTGAATAAGCTCGGTTTTGACTGTTTAACACTAGTTAATATCAAAACGAAGCTTGTTAATTAATTGCAAAGTTATATAAGCAATAAACCTTAAGTATTGAGGGATTCCGCACCTCAATACCTTAAAGATAATCCGTTATCGCTAACCAAGATCTAGAGACTTACAGATAGCTAAGTTCATACATACTCTAAGTTCGTACGAACATACAGGTTTGTACGAACCTACAAAAATACTTAACAACATATTCATTAAATTAAACAACATAAACAAATTACAAAACTAACTATTAAAAATATGAAGTTGTTGTCACATATCATGTACCAATAGACTCTCCCTTGCCAATAGCTCTATTTGTCTTTAGTCTTCGTTGTTGTAGTCGATCTTGATTCTCAATCAGCCCTTTCGACTTCCTGCCCATATCCCTTTCTCTATACAAACCTTCACAACCTTTTGATATCTTCGGCCTTCATGCCTCCAACTATCTCTGTACAAGATTTTATTTGCATGAAGCTTCATCCGATCATCTTTGGACAAGTTTACCAAATGTAACTATCATACACCCTCAGCAACACCTTTCCCTCACTATCCTCCATTACAGCTTCAGCTGTCTTGCTATCGACATACCACCACTTGAGATTTTGAAGTACGTCCTGTGGCATTTTCTTCAACGGAAACTTCTTCAAGCACTTGACTGGTCCGTTATCGAATCTATCCTTGTCAAGTCTGGAACTCTCTTTCCTACTCTTGGTTTCAAGTCAACAAACTTATTCGATCGCCCTTCACGCCTAACTATTCTTTCCATGGTTCTAGCGTAGGGATCTTCACCAATGTTTATCAAATCTAGCCAAGCTAGTTCGCTGTCAATCTTGGGTAGCGTGCTGAAAGTCTTCAACTTATTCTTCAAGTACTGAATCCCATCATATCTCTTTAATATGAACAACTTCAGATCGCTGTCATAAAACCAACTTATGATGCCTCGCTTCAGCTCTCTAGACCCCTTGACTTTGATAGATTATTTCATTTGAAGTTCCGGTTCCTTTTCCACCTTCTTGAACCACAAGTTCTTTAACTCTTCTCGAGTTGGCTCAATCTCCTCAGAATCTGATTCAACTTCAGGAGCTAAGTCCTCCTCTAAGTTAATCACTTTCTCACCAGCTTCATCTTCAACGACTACTTTGGTTACCCGTTGCTTTGACACTATATGTTCATCAATATCAGCATCGTCATCCGGTATGATCTCATCATCTGATCTCCAGTCTGCAACCTCTTTAGTCCAGATTTCTCCTTCCTCTAACTCTGACCCGTCGCTATCAAACTCGTCCAGACCAAGCAACACTTCAATAGTGTCAGACTCAGTTAGATTTACTGGAGTTTGCTTTGTTCCACTCTCACCTTGTTTCTGACTTGACTCCCCATGAGCTTATGGCACTAGTCTTCCAGTTAAAGAGCTAGGCAGCTCACCTTCTTTCGGTGCACTAGGATCATCGTCTTTATCATTATCCGATTTCTTTCTCAGCTCATCACCTCTACTACTTTTCATCTCCCCCTGAGCTACCTGGCGCTTCAACCGATAGAGAAGGATCTCATCATCCCGGACGATTTCTTCTAATTTATCATTACGCTCTTCTAATCGTTGATATAAATCTGTTAAGTTATTAACGCGGATCTCTTGACTCGCAACAACAGTAGTCAAGGACGCGACCATATTGGCTAAACTCGTGATTCGGCCTTCAAGATATATAAATTTGTCCAGATCAGAAAGACGGGCAGCTAAGTTGGAGACAGACGGTGCAGGTGGAGCGTGAGGTGGAATGGTAGCTGGTGGTGGTGGTGGGGTTGAAGTAGCAGTGGGTTCTAGAGTAGATGTTGGTGGGACAGTTGGGGCGGATGTTGGTGTGGTTGTGGGAACCGGGATTTGTACTGTGGTTGTTGTGGGTGGTGGTGTAGAGACTAGGGGTTGAACATGTTCCCCGATGACTACTCTTGTAGGCCGGCTTCTTTTGCGTAACCGTTGTACAAGGGATGGAGAGTCATCATCATCAAAATCATCATCAGAATCATTCATGACAAAGTCAGCATCCTCTTGAATCTTTCTCTTGCCCTTTTCTTTTGCAGAGAGCGCATCGGTTTTAAGCAAGATAACTCTTGACCCTTGGAACCCTAGAGTAGGACGGTCCTCCTCAGAGTCGCTCTCGGTCGCCTCGGAGTCTCTCTCCAGACTCTTCACAACATCATCAAGGGAATGAAACTCTTCTTCACCCTCGATAGTATAGTGCTCAATTTTCTCAAAAACATCATCAAGGTCGGGATGTGAACCAATAACTGGCGCATCCACATTCGGCCCGACACTTGAACTAGCACCGCCCTGAAGTACATCTCGCACCACAGATTTGAAAGTCCCCTTAGGGTTCGGATATATGAGGTAAACTTGTTTATACGAGTGCGGAATCCTCACATAAACATAAACGATAACAAACTTACAAATATCACTTTTCTAAAACTTACAAATATGTAAATATCACTTTTATTGAATGTAAAAATGGTTACATTCGAACTAACACAGAGTATTCGAACTTACAACTCCGAAAAACCTCTGAAAACCTATTTTCTAAAACTTTCGGACTTGTGTATATATAGGCACCTAAGTTCGTACCTACTCTAAGTTCGTACGAACTTACATACATACTCATATTATTGTAAAGCTAACGATTACAATGATTATCAAATTAACTAAATACAAACTAGAAGCTGTTGCCACAAGAAATGCACTAATAAGATTCAGCAATATCAGCAACAATTCGCTCGCCCTCAGCGGGATGCTCTATCTAGTGCAAGATTTCCTCAACCACCTCGTGTTGTACCTCGGGCGCCACTTCGGGTGGCGCTGGAATATTAGCAAGAGCTTGCTGAGGTGGGGCTTGAACATTTTCGACACCCGCTCCTTGGTGCTGTGGCACATCCCACCACCCATCAATAGGTGGGGCCACATAACCAACATCCGAAACGGCCCCAAAAAGAGGGACGGCTTGAGGCCTGTCAGCAACATCTCGACGACTGCTGTGACTTAGGCAATGCCCAAAAATCTTCTTATCCACAGTGGTCGGTCCAGAGCTGGAAGATTCGGAAGCAACCCATTTATGATCATCATAATGAAGCGGGGGTATATGATAAATCGATCTTTCACGCTCCCCTTGATCTGCTGTACCATCTCATCAAAAAAGAATTGAGAGAAGCAGAATGGCTTGTTCTACACCAATGAAATCATCCCAGATTGCATCTTGTGATTCATCGTGTCAAAATCGGCTTTCTTGGGGCCAAAAGAGACCAATAAAACATGCATCAACTATCTCCACTGACCGAAGAGATAACTCTTCGTGTATTGGGTGTGGGTAACATCCCCAACATAACCCATTTGCTGGAATGCGCCAGCACGCAACTTAAGTGGGAATGAGGTCGGCCATTTTCCTGAACCTCCGTTCCTAGCTGCAGAACTTGCCGAAGAAAAGCAGTAGTGAACTCGATATTCACACCATTGACTGTAGATCGAATGACCAGTGGTTGTCTTCATTCGATCATGAACTACATTCGTCCATAACTGACTGAGGTATTCAAACCTCAAGGTCGGCGAGTGAGTTAGAGCAAAGAAAACCCTCGAGCGCATCAAGAAAGTCAACATGCCTCAGAATTGCTCTGTGGCAGGACCGGCCAAATCAAAAGAGATTGCAAGGTTGTGCTTGTTGTAGAATTGACGCACTTGATCAACCATTCCTGCACACAAGAAAAAACACACCAAGAATAGATAATAATAATGTTAGTAATAGACATAGTTAATTTTGAACCCTGCAACGAAGATCCTACAATTAATACAAGTTATTACACATTAGTTATTAAAAAAATTATTTTTCAAAAAACTGTATGTTGTACGAAATCTATTTTTCAAAAACATGTAGGTTCGTACGAACTTACAACCCTGTGTAGGTTCGTACGAACTTACAGTTTGACCAAGTCAAACTAAGTTCGTACGAACTTACACTTGGCTAGGTTTGTACGAACCTACTAGGTTCGTAAAACTGTAAGTTCGAACGTATGAATACTTTTTCAATTTCAAAATTTTTGACAATGAAAACATAATCAGGCACATGCAACAGGTGCGCCTAGGTGCGTTTAATCGAAATGAGCAAGTAACCACAACTTTTAACCATGAACGCATTTCAGATTTTGATTTTAAGTTAACTTTTAAGAAAACACAATAAAATCCAAATTTTAATTATGTTCAACGGTTCAAAATGGATATAAGTTACTTACAAAGATTAGGAATATGATTTTGAAGAAGTTTAACGGTTTAGAAACGTCAAAAACGGATCAAAAATTGGATTTCAGTTTGAAAATGATGAAATAGTGGGCTAAGTTCTAATGTCTCAGGTAAGTTCGAAGGCACCAGGTAAGTTTGTACGTATGGAAGTTCGAAAGGTTTTGAAAATGTAAGGGTTTTGACCAGGTCAACCCTTTTTATACCATCAGTGTCTAAGTTCGTACGAACTTGGACCTTCAAACCTAAATTCGAACAAAATTCTAAGTTCGTACGAACTTAGAATCACTTAGCCCAAAAACTTAGAATTTTGAAATTAAAACCATTTTGCGACAACCAAAATACGTAGACTTTTAATTGAGGAAGTTTTGAGTGATTAATCTAAATAAATGTAAGAAATTCCCCGTAAACTAAGAACTTTTATTAAAATTTAAAAAGCGAATATGAAATTGTTCATATTTTGAAACGTATAATATTTTTAAGAGTGTCACTGATACAAAGATCGAATTAGCCATGACGAGTACAATAACACAGTTAGGAATTTAATTTATTCCTTTGTTATTATGTATGTAAATTATGAAACACGACGATCATCGGTATTGTTGTCCACTTAAGCATTACACACTTAGAGTTTTCAACTACGTTTTCAGTTATTGTTCACAATTAACTATGTATCTCACATTTGATATACCCTTAGAATCAAGAAAGTCCATAATTCCATGTATTGGATATTTTTAATTTTTATGTCATCTTTAAAGTCAAGTCCTTTTATATTTTGAGCAATGTACATTGGTACATGTTTTAGCTATAGGACAAGACTTGGGTTAGAAACAAACAAATCTAAAATCAAACCAGAGGTGACAGGTCTGTACTTTCGTACAACATAGCGACATAGTTTGACTAGAGACTTTGAAAATGGTATTCTTGTTTCGCGGTCGAGTTTCTTCTATTTTTAGGATACACTGACTGAGTCTAGGTCAGCATGTTTCAAGATGTAGCAAAAGAAACAGTCAGTGAACCCCCTAAATGAATTAATTTATATTTATCCGAGAACATGTATTTAGGTACAATCAATCTTCTAAGAATTAAGACTTAAGTCGTACATCAAAATAAAGATTGCACAGAAAAATCATATTATTTATTATAAATTAAGTACTTGAAAACCTTTATGTCGTATGCCTACCAATACATCGTATAGTAAAGCTATTAATTACTTTGAATTTTAGGTATATTTTACTGTGTATGTACTACATCTAAAAGCAACACATAAATAATGTTCTAGGCATGGGTAATGTTTTCATCATTTCTTTGCAATATTACAGTGACCCTCAATTTTTTTTATTTTTGCAAAGATAAAAGATAAAATAAAATAAGAAATAGAAGTAAACTACAGCTAGACAGTAGTTCTTGTGGGAGATAACTTATTCAGGATTACTCATCCCATTCAGTTGGATTAAAAACTCAAACCGAGACCTATTAAAAGCCTTAGTATAAAGGTCGGCTAGATTATCATCAGTGGGAACCTTAAGTAATTTAATCATTTGTTTTTCAACACAGTCACGAATAAAATGATGTCTAATATCAATGTGTTTCGTTTTACTATGCTTAACTAGATTATTAGTTATGGACATGGTAGACTGGTTATCTATCATAATAGGTGTATTAGAAAAATTTAAACCATAGTCGCGCAACTGTTGTTGTATCTACAAGACTTGTGAACAACAACTTCCAGCTGCCACATACTCAACCTCACAGGTTGAGATGGCGACCGAGGTTTGCTTCTTACATTGCCAAGATACAATGCGACCACCTAATAGTTGACAACCACTAGTGGTTGATTTCCTATTCAAGTTACATCCACCGTAATCCGAGTCTGTATAGGCCACAAAGTCAAAATTGCCTCCGGAGGGATACCAAAGTCCTAACTTAGGTTTTCCCTTCAGATATCGCAAAATTCTCTTCGCTGCCTTCATGTGGGACTCTTTTGGATTAGCTTGAAAACGAGCACATAAGAAGACTGCAAACATTATGTCAGGTCTTGAAGCGGTTAAGTACATAAGAGAACCGATAATGGCCCGATATTAAGTCAGATCCACATCTTCGGTACTCTCCGTGTCTGGTCCAAGATTGTGATTCTGGGGAATCGGAGTGCCAAATGACGAACAATCTTCTATTTTGAAACGAGTGAGCATCTCATGCACGTATTTCGTCTGTTGGATAAAAAATCCGTTCTTCTTTTGACCAACCTGTAATCCTAAGAAGAAGTTTAGCTCCCCCATAGCACTCATCTCAAACCTTCGTTTCATCACCTTTTCAAAATCTCTGCACATGTTCTCGTCAGATGACCTAAAAATGATGTCATTAACGTATACTTGTACAAGTAGGAAATCATCCTTCTTCTACTTGATGAATAATGTACTATCTATTTGACCTCTCTTGAACCCGTTTTCCAAAAGATAAGTAGATAGTGTCTTATACTAAGCTCTGGGTGCCTAATGCAGTCCATACAAAGCCTTATCTAATTTATAGACTCTGTCTGGATAATCTGGATCACTGAACCCCGGAGCTTGTTGGACAAATACAAGTTCTTGAACTTTCCAATATAGGAAGGCACTCTTTATATTGAGTTGATAGACTTTGATTTGTTTGTGTGCAACATATGCCAGAAACAATCGAATTGCTTCCAACCTTGCTACATGTGCAAATACCTCAGTATAGTCTATCCCTTCCTGCTGATTAAATCCTTGAACAACTAGCCTAGCTTTGTTCCGTGTTACTATTCATCTATCATCTCGTTTGCACTTAAACACCCATTTGGTGCCTATTGCAAATTCTCCTTTGGGTAAATCGACTAGCTCCCAAACTTTGAGCTTCTCGAATTGTGCAAGCTCCGCTTGCATTGCTTCTACCCAGGAGTTATCTTTGAGAGCCATTTGAACATTTTTCAGCTCTACTTGTGATATAAAACAGATGTACAGACATTTATGCATTATCCCAGTGTCTTGGATGGATACATAAAGACTTGTGCTGTCAGATATTTCTCTAAGAGTCTTCACTCTTGAACTCGGATCACCAATTATGTTATCAATTGGATGATACTTGTTCACTCGTGTTGAGATCGTAGTGTCAACAAAAAAATCCGATCCTAGATTTGATCTTATCTCCCCCACAATTGGTACATCTTCTTCTGCAGTTTCTTGCACAGAATCTGTAACCTCTAAAGGAAATGGTAGTTCATTTGAACTTGGATCACTATCCTTAATAGGTTCGGCAACAATTTCTTTCCCTTTACCAGTTGAATCTTCTGAACCGGGAACACTGGATCGTGGTGCAATAATATTATTCTCACCATCATCCAGTATTACATGTTCTAATCCTAAAGTGTCAATGTCACTTAGGATAGGAAGATTAAATTATTTGAAAACAACGTCATAATAAATAACCAATCTGGTTCTATTTGTACTGCTAGAGTGTAATATGTGACTTGTATATTAAACACAATCTCAACTGTACCAGATGTCTTATTGAAGACCCTTTTGTTTGGAGAACCGGCTTCATAACCTAGGAAAAATCCTTCGTTAGCCTTTTCACCAAATTTCGGTTGATTTTTGGTCTTTAATAAGGTACAATAAACACCAAAAGGTTCAAGTCCAGTTAGGTTTGGTTTTCTACCGTTTAGAAGTTCATAACACGTTTTGTTATGTCTTTTGACGATTAAAACGCTGTTTAACACATGACAAGCTGTATTCACTGCTTCCCCCCAGAAAATGATAGGAAGCTTTAAGCCAGCCAGCATTGTCCTTGCTGCTTCAATTAACGTTCTATTCTTTCTCTCAGCAACGCCATTCTATTGTGCCTCATAGGGTGCACTAAACTGATGCTGAATTCCTTTGCTTAGGCAAAAGACGTTCATCACCGAGTTTTTGAACTCTAAGCCATTGTCGCTTCTAATCTTTTTGACTCCTCGACCATATTGATGCTCAACTTGGGTAAAGAATGTCATCAGCATTTCAGCTGTCTCATCCTTTGATCCCAAGAGGAATACCGATGTAAATCGCGAGTAGTCATCAGTTACAACCAGGCAGTAATGTTTACCACCTATACTCCTTACATTCACCGCACCAAACAAGTCCATGTGAAAGAGTTCAAATGTTGAGGTAATGGAGTTTTGAGTTTTGGATTTGTGAGGTTTCTTGTGATGTTTCCCTATCTGACACGGCACACACCTATCCTCTAGCCCAAACCTCTGCAATGGTACACCTTGCACTAGTCCATTTTTTACTATGAAATTCATGTTTCCGAAGTGCAAGTGGGTCATCCTCTTATGCCACAGTTGTGAGTCACTTTCAGACGCTTTGGATAGTAAACATGTCGACTCCTGTGAAGATTCAGCGACACTCATGTCCATCACATAAGTGTCATTCTTCCTTGGTGCCCTCATGACTATCCACTCTTCTAGTATGACAAACCCGTGTTTCAAGATTAATGCCTCTCTATCTGTGAAATGAATGGATGTCCTTTATCACAGATCTGAGATACACTCATGAGACTATGCTTCAGCTCCTCAACATAGTTGACTTGCTCTAGCATGATTTTCCCATTTGTGACGTTACTTAATCCCGTGATTGATCCTCCTTTCGTTCCCGCGAAGTTAACATATCCTCCTTTCTTGTGCACGAAATCCACAAGATTCTGCCTTTCCCCCGTCATGTGCCTTGAGCAACCGCTATCAACATACCACCAGTTAATAGCTCTTCTGTTCAACTCCTACACAAAGATTGAAAACAATTAGTCATTAAGGGGGACCCAAGCCACTACCGTCTTATGTCGGCCATTCTCGACAAATGTAAACTCCTTCAAGTATCCATCTTTCTTGTCAAGAGACGTGGATGCTCTGGGAGTTGCATTTATTGAGGAATGGGAGGAGTTACCACTAGGCTTTCGCTCAGAAGACTTTTGGAAAAGTCTCGAATTAACAGGCCTAGGGTTTGAAGTAGACCTAACCCTAGATGGATAGTTATAATTTGAATTATTATAATTCCTATTATTACTATTCTGGTTAGAAAAAAGATTGTTGGGAGTTTGAAAACGTTGTGGAGTCTTTGACCTAGATTGTTGGACATAAAAATAGGATTTGCATTCTTATGTGTAAACTGGTCCTGCGACACTAAGTGCGACACTAAGATAGTGTCGCAAAAACACAAAATGCGACTTTAAGAATAAAGTCGCAGAAGGAACAAAGTCACAGGAACATAGTATAAATACAGGACTTTGTTTTTCATTTCATAGGTTGTTGAATCTGAGAGAATTTTTGTTGTGCATTTGTAATACTTAGATTGAGAGTGAATAAAAGCTTGTAACAGATTCATATAGCAATACATAATCATTTAACTACTTGTTCATATTCATTCATATACATACGCACATATACTCTCGGTTTTATTTCAATTCATGTCCAAATCACTAGTTTCGATCCAACAATT
The DNA here is from genome assembly GCA_963921325.1 of Logfia minima. Classification (NCBI taxonomy): domain Eukaryota; kingdom Viridiplantae; phylum Streptophyta; class Magnoliopsida; order Asterales; family Asteraceae; genus Logfia; species Logfia minima. Next base: position 23,949,091 of record OY992772.1, read on the forward strand.
GGTATCAGAGCATTGGTTGTATGATTTGGAAGTGATTACACGGTTCAATTGCAGGAATCAAGCTTAAATTCGAAGAAAATTGCAAAATGGGTATTTGAATGAAATTGGCGGTTAAATTCAAATAGGAGGTGTTTAAGATTGAATCTGATCATTTCGACCGATCAAAGTGTTCTAGTAGTGGTAAGGATCATACAGGAAGTAACTACAGGTTTCAATTTCAAGTTTTGAAAAATCTCAGATTCAAAGAAGACGATGAACAGGTTTTGCGACTTTATCAGGTTCTGCGACTTTATCTCTGGGAACTTATCAGCAAGGTCGCATATCTGCTTCTGAGAATTTATATCTGCGACCTTAGTGTGAGACTTTATTGTGCGACTTTACACTTAAGTTCGCATAACAGTAAGTTTGCATACTTAAAAAAAAAAAAAAAAAAAAAAAAAAGAGTAAAAAGGCGGGAAAATTTAGCAATTATCAAAATTTGCATTTAAGCTTCCCATTGACTAATTTTAGTTTAAGAAAATTTTCATTTTACTCGGGCAAAATTCAAAAATTTTGGAAGGAAAATTCGAAATTCGTACAAATATCGAGAGAATCACTTGCCATAGGGTCGAAGGATAAGCCTCCAGTTCTATCTCGAGGTGATTAGTCTCAATGGAGAGACAGGTTTATCGACTTCATCGAACGATAAGAGAATTACGAATTGTTGATGAAATCGCTAAAAGGAGTGACACCTTTCTATCCCCCGGTAGATACTTCGGGAACCACTACTGGGATTGCTCAACAAACACCATTAACATACAGTGAATGTTCTCCATCTCAAAAAGCTTTATGGAAGGCTCATAAGGACATGAAGTCCTACATCCTACAAGGTTTAACGAATGACATCTACATTCAAGTGGATAGTTATCAAACAGCTAAAGAGATGTGGGATGCCATTGCTAGACAACAGCAAGGTTCGGAAAGACGTCAGCAAACGAAGATGACTCATTGTCTTCAAGCCTGTGAGGGATTTAAAGCAAAGGTCGGAGAACAGCTTGAAACAACATACAACAGATTCTGTTTGTTGTTGAATGAAGTAAGGAAAAATAAGTTTGTGAAGCAGAACTTAGAAATCAACATCAAGTTCTTAAACAATCTGTTACCGGAATGGAAACAATATTCGAGCAATATCATTCAGAATCGGGATTTAACTTCTATTGATATTCATGATGTTTATAAAATCTTGAATCATAATCAAGATGAAGTGAATGAAATTGCCGGTAAAGAATCAAAAGAGATGGTTGATCCGTTGGCATTAATTGCTGAAAGAAGAACTTATTCTCGTTCTCAAAAGGTTGTGAAAGAGACTAAATATCAATCTGAGTCTGAAGAAGAAGGAAGTGGAAGTGATGAGGGGTACAAAGAGCTTATGAAACAAATGGCTCTTATGACAAAGGCTATCAATAAGAAGTATTATAAGGAACCTACTAACAATCATCTGCGTACTTCATCATCATCCATTAAACGTCCAGAGTACAAGAGTAGAACGGAGGAGAATTATAAGGGTAAGTTTGAGGACAGGCCAAGGGGTGATATGGAGAATAAATGTTACAATTGTGGTGGGTTTGGACATTTTGCTAGAGATTGTAAAAAGCCAAGAGTTCATGACTCCGAGTATTATAAAGCAAAGATGTTGATGTCCAAACAAAAGGAAGCTGGAAAAGTGTTACTAGCTGAAAATGATGCATGGCTTATCTAACGGACTCTGAAGAAGAAAATCTGGAAGTCAACATGGCGTTCATGGCAAATCTGTCCACAGTTTCTACTGATGACAATGAGGATTCTGACTCTGAGGTATCATCAAACTCTAAAATCATGATTCTTAAATTGCATGATATTAATGCCGGTTTGTCAAATAAGTTAAAAACTGAAACATAAAATATAACTAAAATAAAAAAGGAACTGACAAATCACATTGAAATATTAAAAACTGTGACTCGGGGAAAAGGAATTTTAAAAACTCACATGGAAGATTACAAAACTAGTTACGAGAAGCTTGAATCTGAAAAGAAATCTTTAATTAAAGAAATCTCTGATTTATCTTCTCAACTTGAGGAATCCGAACGAATTGGAAAGCTTGCTACTCGACAACATGCTCATGTCATAGCCGAGAATAAAAGAGTTTTTCAAAAGTTAAAAGAACTTAAAAATACTTTGTTAAAACGCGGTCAGACTGAGCAAACAATTTTCATAAATAAACCAAAGGACATCAAATTCTATAATCCAAGGGAAATGATAGGTTTTGATAATCCATACTATTTGAAGAAAGCAATTTCAAAAATAGCACCCTTGTATGATGAAAATTACATGGGATGTGATTTGAAAATGCATTTTCTAAAAACAACAAATGAGGAAGATGAAATTGAGAAGTTTAATAGGGCAAGAGAAGATAAAGCTCAATTTTCATTTGATTATCAAAAATTGAATGACTGCTATGGTACTCGAAAAATCCCACTTTCTGAGGATTATTTCCCTAGTTATTCAAAACCAATTGTTGATCAAAATAATGATGTTCTTGAACAAGTGGTTGCCACTAAGATTTATATTCCAAATTTAATTTGGGAAAATAAAATCTTTGATTTAGAAAAACAAATAACCACTGAATAACAAAATTTTGGACAAGAAATAGCTACACTTCTTCAAACTATTACACAACTTAAAAGTACATCTTCATCTGATATCACACCATTATCAAAATCTTCTCAAGAACTTGAATTTGATAAACTTATGGAATCTGAAGAGATTTTGGAAACAACGTTTACAAAGAAAGTTGGACCAACTGTTAAACAATCTTTGAAAGAAAAGAGTATAAAGTACTCAGTAAATGCTCTAAAGAAATCTCAATTTACTAATTATTCTTTGCAAAAGAATAAAAAGTATGTTAAGATTTCTTCAAACAAGAGCATTAGGTCAGATTTTACAAATACTAATACCAGTGCTTTTCATGTTTCAGATCTAAAAACGACAAATCTTCATGACAAATCCCGAAGTCCAAAGAGTCAAAAGTTTAATCGTCCTTTCAATAGTTCTTATTCGTGTAACTACAATAATGTCAACAAACATGATTCGTTGTATTTTCAGTATTCAAACAATTGTAATCATACTCTGCGTTATGATAGAAATTATCTTGTGAATGTGAATGAATCTATCTTGCATGATAAGATTGTAGCTAGGCGTAATAATTACTATCAACATGCTATGCAATATCAATCACGACCATGGAAAAGAAAGGGTTGGGATTCAAATTGTTTTCAAACAAAATGGATTTCTAAGTCCACAAACAAACCCAATCCAGTCTATAAGTGGGTACCTAAAAGGATACAATCAACCATAAACTGTACTAATCCTGACGAATTCGTTAAATAATGGGTTCCTAAGGTTCTTTCAATGGTTTGATTTTGCTAGAAAATCTCGGTATGTGTTTGGTATCTTGATTCAGGTTGTTCCAAACACATGACCGGAGATAAGTCCCTTCTAAACAATTTTGTTGAAAAATTTATGAGGACAGTTAGATTTGGGAATAATCACTTTGCTGCAATAATGAGGGTTGGTGATTTGGTTCGAGGAAAGATAACTATAACACGGGTCGCATATGTAGAAGGATTAGGTCACAATCTGTTTAGCATTGGTCAATTTTGTGACAAGGATTTAGAGGTTTTATTTCGAAAATGAAGTTGTTGTGTGCGAACTGAAGATGGGCAGGAATTGTTAAACGGAACCCGTGGCACAAACCTCTATACCATTGATCTAGATAGTTCACAACCCATGGCTGATGTATGTTTAATTTCAAAAGCTTCTTCTCAACAATTATGGTTGTGGCATCGTCGTTTTTCTCACCTCAATGTCAAACAAATCAATCAACTATCTCGCTCTGGTGTTGTTGATGGTCTACCTGTATTACAATATGATCAAGATCATTTTTGTAAATCATGCACACTAGGTAAATTGCATCATACATCACATAAATCCAAACCTACACCTAGTTCAGAATCGGTCCTTCATCTACTTCATATGGATTTATGTGGACCGATGCGCATTCAAACCATCAAAGGCAAAAAGTACATTCTTGTAATCGTGGACAATTTTTCCCATTACACATGGGTCTATTTCTTACAATCTAAATCTGACACACCAAAGACTCTCATCAACTTTCTCAAACAAACTCAAGTGAATCTGCAACTTCCTGTGCGCTCAATCAGATCAGACAATGGCACGGAATTCAAAAATAAAACTTTATCTTCATATTTGGAATCGGTTGGCATTACTCATCAATATTCCGCTGCACGTACTCCACAACAAAATGGTGTCGTTGAACGTCGAAATCGAACTCTTGTTGAAGCAGCTCGCACAATGCTCATATACTCTCAACTACCGTTGTTCTTATGGGCAGAAGCTGTAAATACTGCATGTTTTACTCAAAACTGGTCAATAATCCATACGCGGTTCGGCAAGACACCTTATGAGATTATCAACAACCGTCCTCCAAATGTAAAGTTTTTCCGAATATTTGGATGTCCTTGCTATGTGTTAAATGATCGTGAATATTTAGGAAAGTTTTCTCCAAAAAGTGACGAAGGAATTTTTATTGGTTATTCAAAGGATAAAGTTGCTTATTGGGTTTATAACAAGATAACAAAGATTGTCAATGAAAGTGTTAATGTAAAGTTTGATGAAATGACAGAAATTGTTTTTGAACAAAACAGTTCAAAACCCGGTTTAACTAGCTCAAGTATATGTGGCAACCCCGCAATTTAGTTGGTTTAGGAAGGGTTTTCCTTTTCTTTTAACCCTGTTACATACTCCTCACTCAACCTCTCATATTTTTCAACTCCTCCCTCATTTTCATTTGTGATGACAAATGATGTTAACATGTTTGAAAATATATTGATTTGCACCTTTATCTCCACAATCCCTCTCACTTAGACCTAAGACACCCTTATGTCCTAAATTTTGGAAGGTGGCTCTTGAGGTAGATCCATCCGGCTTTGGTGGATCGTATGAGTAACTGAATTCTAGAACATTCTGTGCAAATTTCAGCATTTGCCAAAAATTGATCAGTATTTGATCATCACATCATGATGTTGTGATTGAATTACTTTGGGTAGATGCCTTCGGTTGAATTTCCTTCGATGATGATAATTGCCAAAATCATTTGAAAAGTTTCCAAAGTGTTTACATACAGCAAAGATTTAAACACTTGAAAGTTTTATTTGGAACAACACTCCCCCTTAACATATGCATAAATGTTTTGAAAACGACATATGAAGTTGAGTTTTGTTTGACTTTTGAGATTGTTCAAGCTCCCCCTCAAATACATCATGTTTTTCACAAAAAGAGTTATGATGGGTGCTTAATGTTAGCAAATAGTGAAAACTTTTCAGAAGTCATGGAGACTCTTTCTCAAATAAATTGAATAGCATATTTTTGCACTGTTTATTAAAACGAGTTTGAACTGAAATGTTCGGAAGCCATTATAGGTAAGTAAAAACTGTTAAAAGCAAGGATTTCAAAAACATTTGAAAACATATTGGAACTCAATACAAGTTGTATCGAGCTTGGGTCTCACCTGATATCGATACACTTGAGAAACATGTTTATATCGAGATTGATAACAACTTGATGTGTTTGTGTATCGATATCGTTACGAAATTTGGTAACCAAAAAACTTTTTTTTTCTTTCCTTTTTATTATATTCTCCACAATTGGTGGATCGAAATCTGAGTTTTGGATTAATTTGTATGAACAGTATATGAATATGTGTACGTATACGTGTATGTATATTGAGAGAATCTGACTTTGACTTTGATATTACAAATGGTCAAAGGTTATACAAGGGTTACTTATGTTTGTGTACAAGTTTGAGTATTTATACTCCTCACATAAACTACTTACTTATTTATTACAAGTATTGTACTCAAAAGATAACATCTAATTATTCAAATGATAAATCATCTAATATATTCTCAACAAAGACCCTTCTTAGTCATATTCTAGACGTATGAAGACTCATATTCTAGACGTATACAGACTATGAAGAAACTTCTTAGTTTCAAAAGAGACCCAATACACACATTTAATTCAAACATCCAACAACCTCTCTTTGAAGTGCGATATCCCATTCACCTTAATTTTGAACATAAAATATACCATTACGAAGCTCTTGTTAAGGATATGTAACCATATAAGATGTCACTCGTAACTATTATACATACATATATTTATTTAGATCCATTTGCAAAAAATTGTTGCACTAAAATCCATTTTTTTCCAACGGATTGATAGATATGCAGATATTAAAAGGTACAACGTATACATCTCTATAATAACATAGTATGCATAAACGTAATCATCTAATAAAACTTGTATTCAATTCCCCATGTATGGATGGCCTCTAAATGGAGATTCATTTTGCAACTGCCATTCTCTTTCTTTCAAATGCTGCAGAAGTTGTGGTTGTTCAGGTCTTAGCTCACTGCTACCGCTGATGTTCGGTCTTTGGTGTCCAAACAAAAGCTTCTCCCTCTGATTTGGGTTCTCAAAATACACCATCCGGTTTGTAAGCAACGGGTTTCCCCACTTATCGATAAGATCAAATCTTGGACCACCATTATATCCATGAAAGTTTCCCGGAGAATTATTTCCTAAAACTGGCAAATGATGATTAGAATAAGGGAGTTCGAGACTGAGGTTGTTATTGTACCGGTAAAGCCATTCAGAAGAACTTAATCCAAATACTGGTGGACAGTATGCATCAACAAAACCAGGAACTACAGAACTAAAACCTAATGGCTCTTGTGGTGATGAGAGGTTTGGGAATCTGCTTACTGGTGGTGCACCGAGTATACCTTGTTCTTCTTTAACCAAACTTCCTCTAAGCCAAACAGGGTCTTCGGGTAACAATGGGGCTGAAGGAATAGGAGCAACATATGGAGATTCGGCTATTGACATATTAGCTAAAGATGATGTTGGTATTTCTGAAATTGGAGCCAGTTCTCGCTTATTTGAACTTTTCGGTCCTCTTTCTTTTTCAAGATTTAAACTTTCTCTGTTAAGGACCCAACCACTAAGGGACGGAGGTCCGTGGGGCCTATTTTGTGCGGCGACTAGTGAAGATGAACGACGTAAAGCTTCCTCAGAAGTTTCTGTGTGGTCAACTGGCTCATCATTTGAGGTCTGAATCGGTTCTGAGTTGTATCTAGTTAAAGGCTTAAACAGAATCACCTCCTCGTCGTCCATGGAACTCGGTTCATCCAAGTTCTCTCTTTCTTTTCTCTTTGTAAAATTCTTTCCAGATTGATCATAAAGTATCAGACTTTGTGAAGAACCTTTTAACTTATGAGCTATTTTTATGGAAGCATGATGAATGCGAGATATTCGGATTGGGTTTCCCTCTTCAGACTTTCTCCTGTATTCAGAATGAGTAAAGAAATCTAACAAGTCATTTGATTTGGACAAGGGTTCAAACCCTCTTAGCTCATGGTCTTCCCACAAAGCAGTTTGACTCAAAGACTTGACCATCTCCTGTTCTTTACAATTAAATCCACTCAAAAGGTCAACCAAAGCACCAAAGAAATATGATTTAGCATTAGACACTTTCTCATCTTTATCATAAGTTTCTGCATATTCAAGCATACCAACATACCACTCCACGAACACGAGCACAGCAGGCAACAACGAACAGCAACTTTCTTGATTGTTGCTGGTGAGACACCTCTGAATAAGATGGCCCATGAAAGAGAATGTGCAAGTCCATGCCCATGTAATACATGCAGACAGGTGTTCATCCTTTTTCCCTTTCAGCTCTGGTGTTTTGATAAAGTTGTGAATTACAAAGATTAGAATTGTGACAGCTTGAATGGCTCGATAAGGGCCTTTTCTTGATGAATCGAATGCCTCGTATGGTTCTAATGAAGAACTCAGTTCTACATTGTTTAGTGCCAATAGCACTTCTAACTCTTTCAATGTTGATGCAAAAGTATGAGGTAAATCTTCAAAGCTGCATAGCAAGTAAGAAGTTTCTAATTATTCATTACCCTTGGCATAGTCCTGTAAGGGTGACAAAACGGGCTGGTTGAACTTGTCAAAACAGGTATCTTTTGCACTTTTGTCCAAAAACAACAAGATACTTTCTAGAAAATTATTGGTGTGGCTCAAATTGGTTAGTTGGCTACATAAAATATATTAGCTTAATAAGACTTGAAGTTTTTGCATTAAATGATGTAGGAAGTTGTATGCATTAAAACACAAATTTGGCAACTTTCAACCCATTTTCTTCTAAGCTAACTAGATTCATTGTACCATTAGAATGATAAAAACCGCACAGACATATTCAGAAATAAGTGGGTTGAGATTGCCACCTTTACTTATGTTACATTCTTGTTGGGAGTTTTATTCTTAAATATTGAATTGATGGCTTACATTTACTCAAGAATAAAACATTAATTGAGGAATCTTTTAGGACTTGGAAGTTTCATTGTTGTATATGGATATTGATGCCTTACAATGGAAGGTTATGGTTCTTCTTGTGATTAAACCTAACATGCAAGAACCACTTACAAATTTGAACATTTATATACATGACGCTGTGCAAGTAAAGCTTTGTGTACCTGGGTTTAACCAGAAAGAAACTTATCATCCTCACAAAAAGAGGCCATAGATCGATTTTTGCGGGAGAAACATGTTCATTGGCTCCTAAATTGTTGATATTTGTAGAATCCATTGAGTGTGACTTAATCTGTGATGAAAGCCTTTTCAGTGGCTTCGAGAAATCAATGTGGGCGTCTGTAGAAAGTGACTGCAATCGGGATGTTTTGTTCTGCAAAATAGCATAGCAAACAAGGTGAAGCGCTTGGACTTGGTGCATAGCAGAAGTCGCCATCTACCTATCTACTTATAAATGGGTCAATTTGGTTGAAAGTCACCCAAAGTGTAGTTTCAAAGCATAAAGCATACAACCTCTTAAATCTTTTTTTCGAAGAAAAAATCACTTTATACAAATATTTTGATGATCGTTACAGTAATACTGTTATAGAATCATTATTAAGAGGTTAACTATTTATGAGGACAGAAAAGTGTGTGGCTCTACTTATTTTGACTCATACTAAAAAAACCTGTCTTAACCCGTCCAACCCGCCCTTTTGTCCGCCTCTATTGTAAACTACTAAAAAAGTTACCTTTTCAAAGAGTAACATAATGTTGTCTCGGGCATCTGGGAAAGGCTCTTTAACAGCCAAACTTCTTATACAATGGTACAATGAAAGGAATTCGTCACCAGTGTATGTTGCCAATAGTGCCAACTGCAAAATAGCTCGAAGTTAGATTTTCCATTGATAATACTATTCTTTTTCAAGCCACAACATATTCATATAATAGTTAAAATGAACTCAATATCACCATACCTGATTTTGGGGGTTTCCACTCTGGGGCCAAACTGTAGTAGCTTCCAAGTAGTATGTAGCTGCAACAGCCCATTTTTGAGCATCGGGTTTTTTACAGAGCTCCATATATCTTGAAAGATCACCTAAACAAACTAAGAACCGATGGCATGCATAACAACATTTTTGTAAGATTGTGGGTTCAGCTCCACTCTGTTTAAAGAAGAATGTTTCCTCAGAGAGGCCACAAGTTTTTCTGAATTTTGCAATTAAATCCTTGTAAAACTCTGTAACCTCAGAAAGAAACAACTTGAATCCTTCGACGTGACTATTAAGGTTATTAGTACTTTCTGCACTAGTAGACACTTTCTTAATTTTCTTTCTGTATTCGTCTATATGTTTATAGTGAAGCTTCCACAGAGAATACTCAATTTCATGCAGATCAACTGTTTTATAATCATTAAGGATGATTTTCTCATAAATAGAGCGCGCCTTACGATATAGATCTTGAACCTCTGCATGTGATATACCTTTATGTTGAATTGTTGCCCATAATAGCTTCTCAGTATTGACAACCTGAAAACAAGTAAGCCAAAGAAAAATGAAAACTTATGCTAATATATATGGAAATTCACCTTTCAAAATGCCAGTAAATACAATGTGGGCATTGCGATTTACCTCAAGAATTGAAGTCTGTTTTTCCCTCTGTTCTCTAACCGGTATAGGCTGGTTGCCATTCATGATTATTGTACAAGATCTTTGAAAATTTAAGTTGTTAGTTTAAAAACAAATAGTTCGGCATATGCACTTTCCTGTGCAATTAAATTCATATACCACAAAGTTAAAAAAATTAATATGTTTCGAGATTACTTACATTCCTAAGATATACTCATATACTTTATTAAACATTAAACTTTAATATATTCCATCAAAACTGCCAGAAATTTAATATTTTCAATTTTTTTTTGTAATAAGATGAACCAAAGAAGCTAAATTTCTTGCACAAAACAGCATTACTGAAATAGTAATCTCGGAAGATATAAGTACATAACTATATGCAGGTACATGCTAAATTTTTAAAAGGAAATACGGAGTAATGTTCACCTTACACCAATTAAGGCTCATATTTTGGGCCAAAATTTATGCACAAACTATGCTTCAAATTGAGAAACTTAGGAAACGCAAATCAACTTCATTTCACAGGTTTCATCATCATACTTGCAATCAATCTTTACAAAATTTATGCAAACACTACACCAGTTGCTCCAACTCTCAGTTATACCATAATTCTATAACTAAGCCATTCAGTCAGACAATATATCAAACACTTGAAATGCATAATTCAATACAGGATTTGATGCCAAAATAACAAAAAATAAATCAATACAAAAGTTTGAAAACCTATGTAGAATAACACTTTATATGATCACTATAAGCTGCTAACGCTACAAAAATCAAAACTGAGTGAATTTTCTATATTACCTGAAGAAGATTCTGCAAGGTTCTGCAAAATTCAGATGAACAACTCCTTAAACTAATAGAAAAAGGTAGATTTTTATTGAATGGTAAAGAAGAAAACACACTTAGAAGTATGTGAAGATTAAAAATAATAACAATAATTTAATAATAAGTGGTTTGATTAAAAGTGTTTAGATGTAATTGGGGTGTGTTATGTTGTGCTGTACTTGTAGAAGAATGAAACTTTCCTGCTGTTGATTTGCATATAAAAAAGGAAGATGTTTTGATGATGATCTATGGAACATGACGATTATACCCTCGCTGTGGTTTTATTTTATTTTATTTTTCTCTCCTTGTGTTAAAATCAGGGGGATTAACCCCGCGCTACGGTGGAACCGATAACTTAAGTTTTTGGTTAAATTTGTTTAATAACCCTTTTTAATAAGGTTCGTTCCTATAACGTAAGTGTTTACAATTATGTAATACTTCACAAAAATTAACATATAAAACAATCAAATATTAAAAAATATAAATTCTCTTCAACAAAAACAACCTTTTAAAATCCTTTTTATCTACAACATACACACACAAACTAATAAAAAAGCTTTTTGACAGTAACTTAATTTTTATAAACGTATTAAAAAACATTTTAAGGACTTTTTTTTTACACAAACACCACTAAGTGAATTAACAGTAAAGATGAAAAGTACCTACATTATAAGAATAATAAGCAAACTATAATGATAACAATGCTAAGAAATATAAATGATACTTAATCACTTATCAACAATATATATCATTTATGGACTTTGGATTGTATATATATGGTAGAGTGTTCATCAGTTCGGTTTACAGTTTCCTCAGTTTATTAGGTTATTTGATTTTAAAAATTTTGAATGCCAAACCGAAAATCGAATTCAGATTTGTATACCGAACCGAAATCGAACTGAAAATCAAATTTGACTTCAGTTTGATTTCGGTTAATACCGAAAAATTGAAAAAAAATCATAATTTAACAGGAAATTACCAAAAAAATCAGTTTTGGCTTGTAATTGTTAGCGTGTTAAGGTTTTACTAGTGTGGAAAGTAAAAGACTTAAAGTTAACTTAGGGTTGAAAAGTTAATAGACTTTTTTAGGAAATTTAATATCACATATATACTACATATATTAATAATTTAATAGATTATTAATTGAATTCGGTTTTGAATTTAATTTTCGGTTTAACCGAATTAAAAAACTTTCAAATCGAAAACCGTTCAGATTTGTAAATCGAACTAAATTTGAATTTGGTTCGATTTTTTTCAATTTTAATTTGGTTCGGTATTCCGATTAAACGATTTCAAGCCAAATATTAAACACCCTTTATATAAGGGATATGTTATGTGCTTATGCAATCATTTATCTATTTTAATTTGTACATAAATATCAATAAGTTATAGAATTGCATATCAAAGAAGTTTAAAAAAAATAATAATAAATAAAGATACGAAATAACAAAAAAAAAAGTAGAAAAGACAAAAGGTTGGTATTCATCGTATGACTACTGTGTAAATGCATATAATATGTATCTTTATTTATTAGAATTTTAAATAATTGGTTAAGTCAAGTTATATGTAAAATAGAGCTTGAATGTGTTTAGATAATATAACTAAAGAATTAGTTAATTATATATAAACTATTAAATTAGATGCATTTTGATGCGGCATTTAAAAATAATATTAGAAAGAGGATTGACGGATTGAAGGTCAGGTTTCTCTCTTTTCAAGTTCAAGCGCTAGTGGTAGAAGCTAGTCATCAGAAGCGAACTTCCGGCCCGGGAAGGAGCCAAAAAAGGTGAGCACCCCTGCGCGAGCCTTATTGAAAACTAAAGCAAGTTGGACGACAATAATATCTGACAGTAGTATGCATTTAAAAGATAATGCTAGTTGTTAGTTTATCAATTGTGTTTAATGTATGCAGATACATTTAACTTATCTTGAATCACTAGAGTGGATACCCAACTTACATGTGGTGTTTTTAATGTACCCAACCTGAAAAAAATATTTTTTAATTTACTTGGTAACCAGTTTGACCTTTAGCCGGTTATCATTTGAATTTCTTTTAAACTTAATGTCCACGTGACATTACACATCAGAGATAATAATCCATTTGGATTTTTCTATTTTTTTATTAGTATTTTAATTTATCATCGTCATAATCATCAGATTACCACCCTCGCTTGTTAGTTGGATCTAAACCCATATCTAACCTCTTATCAAGATGCTTTTCAATCGGATCCAGCACTCCGATCATCCGATTCAACTCTTAAGACCGAACCACCTGTTCACTTTCACGTAATCCGCTCCGGCAACTCGTTGGAAGTTTACTCGATATGAATCAAGAAGTAGTTAAAGTCATTCTTGACTGCAAAAAAGACATATGGGATAATGACCTGTTGTTTTCATTTGTTCAAGATTACTTCGAAATTAGCCTACAAACCCTAGATTTCTACACATCACTTAACAATTGTCAGGTGGGAAAGATGATTTGTAGCTCATTTTCATTTTCAAGTATAAATCATTTAAAGTTCAAAAACATTTTAAATTAAGTTGGGTTACCGACGATAACTCCCCGGGAAACTAGGCGTTGAAAGACTGGATTCGAAGTACCAAAGTGCAAAATCAGAATTTTAAGCTCGAATTCGTGATGCAATGTTCTTTCAAGTTTCAGCAGATGGGTGAAATCAAAGAAAGGTGAAAAATTGGTGAATCTATTTCTGAGTTTACCTAATAAAACAAGTGTTTATAGATAAGGTGTTTTTTGCAAATGGGTATTTTTTAAAAAGTATGCAGAAGATGTTTGATCGGAAATAATTATTGAAATTTGTGGAATAATTTGAGACAAGGTGTTGGCATTGTTACTGATAAATGAGGTTGTGCGTAATTTGTTCGAAAAAGATGATGAATGAGGCTGTGAGTCAAAGATTTAGGGTTTATGTTTTTAATTTTTCGGTTGTCGGAAAAAGTGGCTGCCTGACGAAGAAGATGAAGATGAGATGAGTTTGCAACATAGGTTGAGTTGGCATTGACGTGTCTTTATACGTGGCAGCTGACTAGGCAACATATTTGGCAATCGGTACACGTAGGAAGCTTCTGACATATGTGAATGCATTTTTTTGTAACTTTTAGCATATTGGGTACATTAAAAACATCACCTGTAAGTTAGATACCCACTCCAGAGATTCATGATAAGTTAAATGCATCCGCAGACATTAAACCCTTATCAATTTTACAAGCAATTCATTTTACTTAATATTCTCGAATTTTATTATGATGTTCTTAATTATTATAAAATTTTAATCGTGTAAATAGTGATTTTTATTTTATTCTAAAATATTATTGTAAAGTAAACTTTTATAAACAAGTAAATATTTTAATCTTAAAGTCAATAATATGATGTAAATAAGGAATTATTTAGATACTATATATTATTAGTTATAACTTATAATATAATTTTGAATTCTAAGTTTATTATTTTCATTTTTATTTAATTAACAGAAGAGTATATTAGTAAGTTTTAATCTTCAATATAAGGGATTAAATTTATGATGTAAACTATTCATTTATGGTATAGATATTTAACTTGATGAATTAAGTTTAAATGGGAGTGAGATTATTTTTGAGAATAAAGGAATCAATCTCAACCATTCATTTTTATCAAGATAACAAAATACTCACATTTTTAAAAATTGAATATCTCAAAAACAACTAATCAAAAAATTATAAAAATTGCACAATAAAAATTAGCATTTTTTTCTCTTCGATTAGACATCTCAAATGACATACTTTCGACGAAATTTTTTTTTTCATTTTCTTATGGGTTTTGAAAACTGGTAACACATGTAATAGTTGTCGGTAACACATGTGTCACTAGTTTTGAAAACCCATCAAAAAACGAAAAAAAAAAATCGAAAGTATATCATGTGAGAAGTCTAATCGAAAAGGAAATAACGCTGATTTTTATGGTGTAATTTTTATAATTTTTTGACTAGTCGTCTTTGAGATATTTAGCTTGGGAGGAAAGTTGAGTTTTGCCAAATGAATAGATATGATTAATTACTACATTCTCACTAAAATTCTCATTCTCATTTTAACTCAACCCTTAACTTGATATGTTAAAAATGTTATTCTTTTCACAATTTTATAAGCTGCACGAGAATTATGTCGCATGTTCTTCAATAATAGTTCGAATTAAAAGACTCTAGTTCTTTTTAAATAATAATAATAATAATACTGATATTGATATTGATGATAATAATAATAATAGGTTAACATAAGCCCTTAGGGCTTTTAATAAGAAAATTTTACATGCATAATTTATTGTACTTTTAACTAAATTTAAAGGGGTCAATATAAAATCAGGAGGGTCAACGTAAATTCAGAAAGAGACAAGAAATTTGTTATTGTATTAATACAACTACTCATGTATATCTAAAAGTTTTAATAAAAGCCTTAAGGACTCTTTTTATTATTTTTCAAATAATAATATATCACTAACTTAATTACAATTCAATCCCTGTGGGTTGATCCTTTACAACCACTTTCCAAGTCAGAGAAATCGTCAATGCTCACCTAACGTGACTTCCGCTTGACTTGTATGCAAAACGGGTTCGTTATCTTTTGCTTTTCATTTTTCTTTTAATTTTGTATTCAATTCAATTCAAAGTAGTTGGTTTTGTGAGCTAAATTAATAAATTAAATTAAAGTTGAACTATATATGACAAAAAAAACTTATGAATTATAAACACTTAAAAATGCCTTGTTAGCATATGCTAGTTCATGTTGTTTATGAAAAATGAACTATCTAACTACATATAATGCATTTTTACTATCATCTTAAAATTAGTTTTAAAAAAAAAAAATCTATACTTTAACTCATTTATAGTATTTCCTTTAACAAAATCCTTCCCTATTAATAATCTATTATTACATATAAATATATAATATATAAATACAACTATTTATTATATTAAATAAAATAATACTTCGTACAAAATACATACAATAATTAAATAATTATTAATTTTTCACTATTATTATCGTCACCTACTATCATTATTTTTACCCACATTACACGAGTATTATTTTCTAGTATTATTTTAGTTGTAAATAAAGAAATTAGGAGTCCTGCGAACCCACACGATTAAAATTAGTTGTTGTTAGGTTCATTATTCGGACCCACTCCCACCCACATTCAAAGAACTTCCCCAAGTTATGTTTCCAAATTATTACTTGAAATATATACCACGGATAACATATAAAGCATTCGCCCTTTTATCTAAGAGATTTTTCGAAAAAAATAAAATAAATTTAACGACTGAATATTATAAGACAAAAGATCATTAAAATATAAGATTTTCTAAAAGTATGAAAGTACCAATAGAATCGTGTCATTTGGCAAAGGCCTCACTCTTTTTTACTTTCCCCCACCTTTTTTAAATTTAAATATCTTAAAAACCGTTAGTCAAAAAATTATAAAAATTGCACCATAAAAATCAGCGTTTTCTCCTCTTCGATTTAAGATCCCACAAGGTATACTTTCGACGAATTTTTTTTTTTTCATTTTTTGGTGGGTTTTGAAAATTTGTAACACATGTGTTATAAACAAATAACACATGTGTTACGGGCAACTAACACATGTGTTAGTACCGACTATCGATTGTAACACATGTGATAGTCGTTGATAATACATGTGTTAATCGCGGGTAACTCTTTTGTTAATCCATCATAACACATGTGTTTTGAAAATTTGTAACACATGTGTTATAAACAAATAACACATGTGTTACGGACGACTAACACATGTGTTAGCACCGACTATCGATTGTAACACATGTGATAGTCATTGATAACACATGTGATAACCGCGGGTAACACTTTTGTTAATTCATTATAACACATGTGTTAACTCCCAAAAAATGAAAAAAAAATAAAATTCGTCGAAAGTATGCCTTGTGGGATCTTAAATCGAAGAGAAAAAAATGACGATTATTATGGTGTAATTTTTATTATTTTTTGACTTGTCGTTTATGAGATATTTAATTTTTAAAAAAGTGGGGGAAAGTGGGTTTTTGTCACGTGGCGCGTTTCTATTGGTACTTTCATACTTTCAAGAAAACCCATAATTCCATGAACTCACCTCTATTATATAAATACATGGCACCTAGGGGTAAAAAATACGAAGTCAAGAAATTACATTAGAGAGCAACAACAAAAACATTCTAAAAAGAGCACCTAGATACAAGGCTACAATAGAAAGCCAAACACATAAACCATTTACGCCACTACAATTAAACATGCAAAGCGAGAGTAACAGTAGAACACTAAATGAAACTCCTTGACTCGAGAAGAAATGCATATAGACAAAAAAAACTTTTAACTTTACGAAGAAAACCTTTAAATTGTTTAATTTTTCTATCATTGAAATTTATTTATTCTACACTTTAGACGAGTTAAAAGGGTATATTACCATACCCAATTTATTATGGCTAATTCATCGAGAGAAAAAATATAACACTATCATGATTCATCGGTATAAACTTTAATTTACGCTCGAGTAGAGGCATGTATTTTGTTAGTTTGATATTACATGTTAGCAAAAGTATTAATGAAGACTTGGTAACCATTTAATGATGTGTTGATATTTATGGGTGCGTCACAACTCACATGGTATTTATATCCTATCAAACGTCAATTAGAAGGGTTTGTTACTTAAAAGACACAAATAAATGAAAAGGCAAACAAATACGGAAGAATAATTTATTTAAATTTTAATGTTATATATATATAGAGAGAGATGATTACAAGAGAAACTCTTGACTTTTGGAGACGAAGAAAGTGGTTTATCCATCGTCGATTTCAATGTCCTAAGACTTCGGTGTCGGTTATCTGTTTCATATTCCACTTTATTCTAATTACAGGGATAAGGATGGTTTAGTTTTTTACCTTCTATTTTTAGTTAAATATTTTTTTATTTTTGATTCATCATAAAAATTCCTTTCACCCTCATCAAGATTCAATTTCGCACTTTCGCTGTCAATTCTATTCGTAATTCTTCATTTGCTCATAGCTTCAATGTCATTGTGTTTATATGAAGTTTAGTAATTTTCTCAATTCAATTTACGATTTACTTATTGAGTTCGTTTGAACTATTGTTATTATTAATTCAACACTGCAACTAATATAAATATGCTCATCGTTCATTATTAAAGTTGAATTAATTTTAAGGTTTAACATAACTTCGACGAAATCGAGATTTCCAAAACTTTAATATTCATTCAAAAGTATATAAATAAAAAAAGAATGACTAAATATTATTCAATGAATTTTAATCCTTTTTATACGTAATATACAATAAATAAATGATCATTAATTAATATTTGTCACTCAGTGACTACTTTTAGTAACTTTTTTATTTTATTTTTTTTATTTTTTTTATTTTTTTAAGGAGGAATATTCATCATGCTGAATATTAATATGCATTGATAAATGTTATATTTTAACTACATGTTCAGTCTGTGAGATATAATTTGTACATATAAAGTGGACGACTCCTAATTCTAATATTTACGTTAGTGTGGACTTCAACAGGAGGCTAGTGTGGAATCCAACAGGGTATTATATATGTGTCATATGTAATACTTGTGCAGATTCACATATTCATTTATTCTTTCAATGTGAATATTCAACGAAAGTTGGGTAGCAATGAAGAAGTAGTTATTCAAAGGTCTGCAGAATAATTTGAAGTTGATAACTTTCCAACTACCATCTCAAACACAACATATGGAATGTTATAAACAGGTTGTTGGTTACTACAGTGGTTTATATCATTCGGTAAGAAAGAAATCAAAGAGTGTTTAAGAAACTAACAAAGTCTGCTAATGAGTTGATTAAACTTATTCAGGAAAACATTAAACTTAAACACATGAGTTTAAGCCTTAAAAACTCTAAGGTTGTTCATAAAGCTGCAACCATGTGGGTTTAAAATGGATGAATATGCACTTACAATGTACTTAACATGAAGTGATGAAGATGTAATGTGTTGGAGATTGATTTGTTGTTTGGTTAAGTGAGTCATGAAACATAGGACTACTTCCTTTTGGAAGATGTTCTTAAAGAAATTATATAGGTGTTTATTTAGATAGTAATTGTCACTATTGTAATGCATTTTAGTATCAATGTTTTTTTATTGTTCGTTGATTAGGAAATATCCCCAGTCAACTGCTAAAATTCTTGTATGTTTATAATATATGAGATTAATTTCTTAGTCTTAGTCTATGTCACATACTGAGAAAGTACATCAATTGAACAGTGATAACGTGTAAAAATCACATTTTTACCCACATTATCTATTCCATGTTAATTAAAAAAATTAACTTTTTAATCTAATATTGCATTTATTTGTTTTAATATGTTAATAAGGATATTACGAAGACAATGCAAAAAGAATCAACGAAAGTTGACGAATAATGAAGATTCTAGAGTGAAAACAAGCGACGAGGAATTACGATCCCACACACGGAGCCACGACCCAACATATCCAGCCTACACCAGCTGTATACGGCTCAGTGTGGCCCGCATACGGCCTTCATGAGTTGTATACGGCCCAGGTGACCAATATGCGTGTAGATCTGATGCCTTAGGACGGTTTGTGCGATACGGGAGTGAGTTGTCGCAGTGTGTGAGTTGTCGCAATATGTGACAATCCCATACTGTCGCATAAACTAACAAAAATATCCTAAGTCTTCAACCAAGATGTTAGACATATGACTTCTTGCACCAACAAACTCCCCCTTGTCAGCAGCTTGGTTGATTTGTCTCGATTTTTAGCTCCAGCTACTTAGGAGTTGGCTTTAAGAACATATACCTTTATTCACACATAAATTCACCACCTTCTGAAATTTTAATACTTCGTTCTTTTCTTCAGTATTAAACATTATTGGATTATCTTTGAGTTTCAGCAAATCTTGTCTAGACATGTTTATCAAGCCGATTGGATCGTAGACATAAACAGTTTCGATCTTCTCTGTCTCTCCCTTAACAAAACATTCAATCACAGCTTCTCCCGTTGTTCCATTGTAAAACCACCATTTCAAATTGTCAATGAAATCCATTTTGGCAGCTTTTCCAAAGGAATCTTTTTGAGCGATTTGATTGGAGGATAAACAATCTTTACCCAAGGTTTATTTGTGACAGGACTTATTTTATTTTTGTAAACTTTTCGCTTTCCCATCGTTGGCTTCATCAAATTAAACCCAAATCTGATCTCCTTCCTTACTGTGTCTTTAAAGAATCTTCCCCAATCTGATCCTGATCGATTTATCATATTTAGTTGAGTCAGTTTATTGATTTTACACTTTGGCAAAGTATTGAATTCCTTGAAATTGTTTATATAGTACTGAAGACCTCATGTTCTTTTTATGACTATCAAGTCATTAATGCAATCATATTTAAGCTAATGATCAAACCTTTACAAGTATCCTGAATTTTATAGAACTTCTTCTTGATTATAGGAACTCGTTCGAGTCTAAACCATTCTGGATGCAGTTGTTGTCTACTTGAGCTTTCAGGAACTTCAGGAGCTTCATTTGATTTATCAGTTTCATTTATGGAATCAGTCATCTCAGTCTCAGTCTCACCATCATCAGCTTTGAATTCATATTCATCAATATTCTCCTCCTCATCTCCGCTTTTCACTTCTTCTTCTTCAATGTTTTCATTATCGCTCACATCCTCATCAGTAAACTCCATAAATTCTTGAAAAAAAAATTTCACTATCAAGTTCGCTATCCTCGACCCCTTCGACTCTTGTTTCCAACATATTCAACAGAGGAACCAAGTCATCTTCATCCATCAAAGATACTGATATTGGTTCTGCTTCAATTACTTCCTCATCAACCACTTTTAATTCATCAGATCCATCTGCACCTAAACCTTCATATTCAACCATTTGTAGTTCATTTGTGGACTATGTTGCTTGTTCAGGTACAACATGCTCTGGTTCAACACGATCTTGTTCAAAATTTTGCATATTGTCTCGTGGTGGCAAATCATCATCTCCATCATCATAATTATCATCATTATTACCATCTCTATCATTATTATTATTACCATCATTGCCATCATCACCATCATTATCATCATCATCTGCAAAATTCTCCCCCTGAACAACTGATGTTGACTTTATCAATTCAAGCTCCTTCTCTAATGCCTCAATTAGCTCATTTTGAGTATCAATGCGTTTAGATTGAGCATCTAGTTGTTGTTGTTGTCCGTCAAGTTGTTCATGTCGTTCAATGACACGTCCCTGAACTTCTAACTTTAGTTGTTGAGAAGATAAAATCTAGGATTGCATAGTTAATGAAGTCCGTAATTCGTTCATTTTGTTATAAGGTTGTTAAAAGTGTAGCCGCATAATCATTTGATGGTTGTGCTACCGATGTTGTCGGTTGAGAGGATGAGCCCGGTTGAGAGGATGAGCCCGGTTGAGAGGATGAAGGAGACTTTTATCTCCTTGTGCGAACAAGTGGTGGTTCTGGAATATAATCATCATTAACATCTTCTCGCACACGTTTTTCGTGACGAGCAAGATTTATAGCAGTAGTTCGTTGGGCTTGGTTCTGAGCCTGTGGACGTCTTGGATGAATTTGATATACAGGAGTTTCGTCACTATCAGACGAATCACTTGCAGTTTCAATGAGCACAATGTTTAATCCAACCTGTGATGGCTCATTCGCCTCCACATTCTCTGCAAATGCATCCTCTTGATCATGCAAAAGAGGATTAGCAATATTGGCTTCTTGGTCAATTTGATCATTAAATCTTGTTCCCTTTGAACATTTATCAAAGGTTCGGCTTCATTATGAAGTTGGGGGTTATCTACCCAATGATCATTAGCGGGTTCTTGATAATTTGGATCAATGATATGACCAAAAAGTGGAACTATAGGTGGTGCAGGAGTTTCTTTTCCATAAAACTTGCAATCAGTGAATACATGCTTTGCCATAGGAGTTAGTCTAAGCTGCATCATTCCTTCAATAACAAGATTTGTATACACGTAGCCAGAGAAATTGAAAGGTTTGTTTAATGTTAAGGCCACCATCGCTGACCCTAAATTATGTCCAAGTCCATCCAAACCACCTTTTCTACCGGATAGACAAAGGATTAATACGTGCATAAGAAATCTCCATACAAGGCTTAGCTTTGCTTTTCGGTACTGATAAGGAGCAATATCTGGATAACCGATGCATTGAAAAAAATCATGATATCAAAGATGTCGTGAAAAAAGTTCTAGCCTCAACATCATTACAAAACTGTAAAATAGTTCTCACAATATTTTCAATGATCACTACTTGCTGGTTCTGAACTGTGGTAATAATATGTAGAACATCGTCTTCAGAATTATAAATACCATTTGCCCAAAAATCCATGATGTGATTCCAATAAATTTGAGACTGTGTTGTGCAGCATAGGCAATTGTAGATCTGCCAAAAAGTTCATCATTTCAGCATACATTTTAGCACCATCAACCGAGGTGTCTAGTAAGGCTGCGGTATTGTGACGAGCCTCAAACATTTTCCTAGCTCCAACTGGTTCAGCCATATGTATCTATAAAATATATAGCACGATTGCATGATAGATTTGACAAAGATGAGTTGAATATTTCTTGATTTTCACAACTTTGAACTTACTACGGCAGTATTCAAGGTATGCGACAACATTAAATTGCCGCAGAATGCGATAATATAAGAGATTGTCGCACAGTCAATAAGTTAACAAGTATCTGTCGCAGAGAATAATATGCGACAATATAAGAAATTGTCGCATAAGACTTTGTCGCACAGTTCAAGTCAAACAAGTTCTGTCGCATAGAACAGTGGTGCGACAATAGTGCTATTGTCGCAGAACACGCAGTTCAAATGATAAAAACTTCAATTTAATCACTAAAAGCGTCAAGTTTTGTCACATAATCGTATCAAGAGACCGCCTTAACATAAAGTATCATTTTTCATTCATTTTTGGCCGTTAAACCTGTACGTTCAAGTTTTTTAACAACGAACCGAATGTAAAAATGAAATATAAATTCGTTACACATCAAATTACGATCTAAAAAACATACCAGTTGTAGATCAACAAAGGGTGAACACGTTTCAACAGAAAGATTTAGATTCACTGGTTGAAAATCACAAAATTTTAAATTTAAGGACTATCGCAGAATCGCTTCGGATTGTCGCAGTTTGTTTGTCGCAGAGAGTTTAAGAAATGTAATTAAGTTTTGTCGCATGATTAAGTATTTATACTCTCACTGTTCCTGCGATAATACGACATTGTCGCAGTAAACAGTTATGGGACAATTACCTACGACAATTTGATACTTTTAATTTCAAATTTTGTAATTTCGTATACATGATGAGTAATCTAAGGAGAAATAACATAGAAATGTAAAATCTTTTTAAACTTTTTCATTTTAAACAAATACATAATAAAACGAAAAATATGTTTGTGGGAGAAATTAGTTATGCTTTGGGATCAGATCAGTGTAAGTATGAAGTTATTTTAGAAGAGTACGTCTATTTTTATTTGTAATATATTTATCCATTTTGAACTTGAAACTAATCAATTTTAAACATACGTTTTCTAAATTTATATAGTAAAGACATAGATTTCACATTTTAAAGAAATACTTACATATTTTAAAATTTATAGTGAGTTATACTATACACAAGAATACATAACTTTATATTAACTAGTTCCAAAGATTATAAAAGATATGAATTGATATGAGAAAGTACACTCAAGTAAGTACATAAAGAGCCGTTTGGACTCACATGCACATAGGGACTTACATGCCAGCAACTGTTTATTATACTTCTCATATCGTCAAAATACTACTAATATTCATTTATATAGCTAAATTGAACATAACTAGCATTGGATCATGTTTAAATACATCCAAGTGAATACGTATACTGACGTTTGGACTTACATGCACATACGGACTCACAAGTCGGCGTCAATATACTTTACTTAAACATTTCTCCGAAGAAGAAAAATAGGATATATACTTATATGTACGACTTTGCGTATCTTTTGCATTGATTTAAGTATTAGCATACTTGTTATGGACTTACATCAATGATCCTAGTCGGCCTCATTGGATTCTTTAGCTTAATTCTTTTAAACACTTAACACATTTGATTTTATCAAATTATAATCTAAGGATAAAGGTGTATGTATATCAAGAGTATAACTCACTTTTGTTTTGAAAATATGTCCGAAATCCCTTTAAAAGTTAAATCCAATTGTTTATTATATAAATATGAAAACTTAAATTTAAAATTGTTAGTTAAGTCTATTAGCACATCAAATATAGTACCTAAATTTCTATTCTCTAAATACTTTTTCTGATGTACTATCATTTCTCACATTTTTACACAAAATCTCCCCCTTTTTCGATTTTCGGGTTTTTTTTTTTTTTTTATAACAAAAAGACGAAAAAAGATAAGAAATTTCCTAGTTACTCATCAAGATCTTTGTTGGTGCATATTGTGTGACAACAACTTCTAGTTTGTAATAGTTAGTTTGTAATTAGTCTTTGTTGTTAATCATTGTATTATTAACTTAGTTTTGTTATTGTATTTATGTAGATTCGTACGAACTTAGGAGTATGTACGAACTTATAGGTAAGTTCGTACGAACTTAGAAGCTGCTAAGTTTGTACGAACTTAGCTATTTATAAATACAAGTTCGAAATTGTCATTTGTAACGTTTTGAGAACTAAGTTTCCAGGAAAGCTAAGTTCGAATATCTTTGTAATATTGTCTTAGTTCGAATATAATACAAGTTTATGTTATAAAAGGCTTATTTAGTGTTATAAACATATTTATAATACTCGTTTAGTTAACGTTTCGTTTATTAGAGGATTTCGCACTCTAACAAACGTGATTACCTCGTGGATCAGTTCACGGGAACCTACAATCTTGATCACGCATACCAAGCATCGAAAAGATCAGCTTTATGTTTAAAGGTGTCCACATGAACTAGGGTTATCAGCCGCTTTTTGAAACATTCCCGTATAAAGTGATATCGTATTTCGATATGTTTAGTTTTAGAATGTTGTACGGGGTTTCGTGTGATAGAAATAGCGGTTGTGTTGTCAATATGGACATGAGTTGAAGTCAAAATTAAACCGTAGTCCCGTAGTTGATGCTGAATCCACAAGATTTGTGAGCAACAACTCGACACAGCAATGTATTCCACCTCAGTTGAGGACGTTGAAATAGTCGTCTGTTTCTTAAATTGCCAGCTAACTAATCAGTTTCCTAAGAATTGACATCCACCCGTTGTGGATTTCTTGTCCATATTACAAACCCCATAGTCTGATTCAGAATAAGCAGTTAATGTAAAACCATCATCTTTAGGGTACCAAAGACCATGCTTTGATTTACCCTTAAGATAGCATAAGATTCGTTTTACCGCTTTTAGATGTGAAACCTTTGGAGCTGCTTGATAGCGAGAACAAATAGCAATGACAAACATGATGTCTGGATGAGAAGCTGTTAGATACATCAAGGATCCGATCATGGAACGATATTCCTTTTGATCAACATCCTCTTCTTCCAGTGAAGGACCAAGCTTGTGATTGATCTCAATGGGCGTACAAGCAATTTTACAATCAAGCATCTTAAATCGGCTTAAGATGTCATTGACGTATTTAGTCTGGTGGATAAGAAGTCCCTTGTCTGACGATTGAACTTACAAGACCAAAAAGAAAGACAATTCACCCATCGAGCTCATTTCAAACTTGGATTTCATAATCTTCTCAAAATCCTTACACAGATCTTCATTTGTAGAACCAAAAATGATGTCGTCGACATAGATTTGAACTAGCAGCAGATCATCTTGTGAATGTTTTATGAAGAGAGTGATGTCGATTTGACCACGAGTGAAACCATTTTGCAAGAAATGTTGCAATAAAGTTTCATACCACGCCCTTGGGGCTTGATGAAGTCCACATAAAGCTTTGTCAAGCTTATATACATGTTCCGGATGGTGTGGATCTTCAAAGCCTGGCGGTTGTCGATGTCACACCCCAATAATATCATGTCACGTTTAGTAAATGCGGAAGCTCGGGGGCATGACGCGATCAATCAATAAGCGTATGATTATCGCAAACATATACTTAGGATGCCATAAATAGTTTAGGTTCAACGGTTACATATTCATTGTGTTCACAAGAACGATAGATGTTTAGCAAAACGTCATGATTAACATTTTAATCATAAAATAATAGTCTCAATGTTATCAAAAGAATGACATCCTATTCATCGTGGTGAGCAAGGGTCCCAAAGTATGCATGCATGATCTTACGTCGCTGCTAATTCCCTGAAAAACATAGTTAAAAGGATCAACAAAATTGTTGAGTGAAATTCACAGGTTTAAGACACCATCATTTAAACCAAGCGTTTAGTAAACGTTTCACAAATCATTTCGTGCCATCCACGGCGATTAGTACGATGATATATAGTTTGAAACAATAAGTAGCTGACGGTGATCCCCCGAAGGTTTGCAAGACCTTGTGAGTTAAAGTGACGACACCTAGGCCTATAACCAAACCACGACTTATTGTTGTTTTTGCCTGGGACCATTAAAATATACGCTCCTCGTCTCGACATATAGTCGGCAGTTAGTATGACTAACAAAAGTGGGAGGGATGTCATCCCAATAGTACTATTCGCATATTCGGTGGCTAGCGTCATCTAGCTAATGGTTACAGTTTGTAGTCATGAGGACTTCTATGCACTACAACTAGTTTAACGTAGGTTCGCACAAGGATTCGTTGTCAGGTTTTCAATCATCGCATGAAATCAGTTTGTATGTAAATAGTACATATGTTTTTCACCCCAAATTTAGAAAGCAGTAAAAAGCAGTAAAATAGGGGCTGTGAACTCACCTGGTGAGCTTATGTGAGTGCTGGCGATTTATAAGATTGTTTTGCCCAAGTAGCCTCCTAGCGCCCTAAACGCATGAGGTCGTTCGTGTAAGTAGATAGCTAACCGCGTATCTAGGTTTGTAAGAGTAGATGGCTACCCGCACATCTAAGTTTGTATAGATAGCTACCCGCATATCTATGTTTGTTCAAGTAGATGGCTATCCGCACATATAGGCTAGTTGTTCACTCGACTCGTAAGTTGAAAAAGTGTTTCGTTTTCGAAAAGTGTACGACCCGTTGGTGATAGTTTTTATATGAACGTGTATGTTTCTTGATGGTATCATGAGTTCGTTTTTTTTTATATCCTTAGATACTTTTTGTTGCACTCGAAGCGTATCTTTTAAACATTTCGAATAGTTTTCGTTTAAGTTTTTCCCTCCAAAAATTGTTCTGAAAATAGCTCGAGTAAAACTAAATTTTTCTTAAACTAAAGTTACTCGATGGCAAACGTAAATTCAAATTTTGGGAATCGATAAATTTTCCGGGTGAAGTCTCACCCGTCCGGGTAAGGCTTCAGCAGGCCGGGTAACATGCCACCCGTCCGGGTGACTAGCCAGCAGAACTCCAGGTCTCTTAATTCACCCGTCCGAGTGAAGGCTCACCCGTCCGGGTAAGGCCAAAATTGGCCTGTTTTCCCTGATTTTGACATTTTAAACCAACTTTTTAGCATTTTAACAACATATAACATGTTTCTAGTCCCAAATGTGACATTTTAGGTTCTTGCTTCTCGTTTTAAAATACTCGTTTCGAAAGTCGTTTCTTGCTCTTTTTGAGGCATGACTAGCCTTTGAACTACAGCATGGTTTTAACACTTTGCAAATCATTCTCTTTATACATGTGTTCTCAACATCAAATGTTTAGCCAACCCTTTAACCATTTTCATGTTTAAGACATCTAAAACAAATCTCTTAGTACACAAGCATTATCAAATCAAACATGTTGGTACCCATTTTATCACCATCTAGTACTTGATCATTTGAACACATTTTAACTTGTTTTAACATAACATTTAGTTGATTTAAACTCAAGAGTGAACTTCTAGCATCTAGACATTCATAATGTAGGAAATGACAAGATCAAAAAGGAAAGGTTTCCTTATAATGCACTTGGATGAAATGGTAAGGAAGAAGAGAAAAGAACTTGAAAGCTTCAACCCAAACCTTTAAAACCCAATACTCCTAGCTTTCTTTTGAATAAGGTGATTCTCAAGATTATGAGATTACAATAACCCAATAATGATCAAGAGCTTAAAAGGAGGTGAAAAATGATGTATAAAAGGTGGTGGTTCATGGTGGTTGTGTGGTGGTTTGTGGTGGTTGTTCTTGAAGGAGGATGAAGAAGGTGGTGAAAGATGATGAAGAAGGAGGTGAAAAGTGAGAGAGAATTTGAGAGTGTGCATAATTTTGGAATGGAAAATATGGAGTGTACGTATGCATATATTTGATTCTTTTCTTTGCAATAAAACTAACACACAAAGGGTCTTGCAAGTGGGAGTGTTGATGGGAGGTGGTTAGTCTTTCAATCAATCAAGTGAGCAAGTAGGAGAAACACTCAATTGTTTTTGCAAGTGGCGTGGATCATCAAGCAAGCAAGCATAGGGGTGTTTAACTAAGCTAGCAAGGAGGGAGGTGAAATACATGGATGAGAAATGACAACGTAGGCGAGAAGAGAAGAGAAAATCTGCACCTTGACTTATTGACATGTATGCTAACTAGCTTGGATTTAATTAGAGCTAGGTGCTAACTTGCTTGTTTTAATTCCATTGTTTTTAAGATAGCTAGTAAGTAGGTGGTTAAATTGAGCAAGCAAGCAAGGAGGTGGACATGGAAGGAAATCGTTGACGAGGAGGAGAAATGAAAGAATGAAATCTGGCCTCTTGACTTTGTGACATGCTAGCTTGCTAGCTTGGAATTAATTTCCAACTTTGAGCTACTTAATGGTTTAGCTATGTGTCTAGTTGCTTAAGTAGTGTTTAATTAGGTGCTAGCAAGGTTAATTTGGGTGATTCAAGGAGGTTGGAACATCGTTAGTAATTCCCAATCATTCGTAAATTATTGGTGTTCCGTTTAGTGAATCTCATATTACTTTCTTCGTTGTGTTTAACTTGCATCGTATAAGATTAATATAAGCCTTTTGAAAGATTATGCCATAAGCCCTATCATGAGAATATAAGTAAATAACTACTATTAAATAGTTTTACGTTATTTAGAAAACGCTTATCACCAACGTTCGTGTTTGTCGGCATCATCCGAATTATATTGTGCAATTCTCAATAATCACTTAAACGTAATGCATCATGCATTATAATAGTGTGCACCAAAATGTGCAACGTGGGCGTGTGCTAGACTTATCTCAGTTTAAATCGAGTTTGATTTCATTAAAGAGGGAATTAGCGTAAGAATGCATGATTTTAGTGTGTACGGAATGTACCAATTTTCGAGGGTTGTCACAGTCGAACATACACTTTTTCGTGAACTTTGCCATACATAATAGCACTTTTCACATCCAATTGAAAGACCTTGAATCGTTTGAAAGCTGCGTAAGCTAGAAACAGCCTGATAGATTCAAGTCTAGCAACGGGTGCGAAGACCTCATCATAGTCTAAACCTTCGATTTGAGTAAAACCTTGAACCACTAAACGCGCTTTATTTATGACAACAACCCCACGATCATCCTTCTTGTTACGAAATACCCATCTCGTCCCAATTGGATGTTCAAATTTGGGTAATGGAACAAGCGTCCAAACATCAAGCTTTACAAATTGCTGTAGATCTCTTGCATAGCACCAACCCAGGAAGAGTCTTGCAATGCTTCTTGTACTTTCTTTGGCTCTATTTGAGAAAGGAAACAAGATTCCGTCCGAGCCATCTGATCTAATAAACAATTATTTTTTCATTGAAGTTGATTCCGAGTACAAACACCGGCTGACGGATCACCCAAAATTTGTTCAGTGGGATGATTCGTATGAATTCTCAGAATTGGGATAGGATCGGGAATGAGTGTTGAATCCAAATTTTGTAAATTTGGATCAACATTTGTTTGAGCAACACAAGGATCTTCGTCATCTGATATTGGCACTGCAACATCTTCATTACTATCATCACTAGTATTGTCATTAGTACCTGTATAAGAAACGGAAATAGGAGCAAAAGAGGAAGGTATAGTAGTGGTAACATATGAACAATCAGCTCCCCATAAACCATGTTTAACACATCATCGTCATCATCTAAAAGAAGTGGAAAGGACTTAAAAAATGAATTGCAATCAAAAATCCAATTTGGTCCAAGTCCTTGTGGTGGGTCTGTGTACCGAAAATATTTTACCTCAAAATGTTCTTCAATTTTCCCTGTCAACTTATTAAACACTCTTTTGTTTAGCAAGTTGATGGAATAACCAAGAAAGAGGCGATTACTCGTCTTCTCGCCAAATTTAGAAAGGTTATCTTTAGTGTTTAAAATTGAACAAGGACAACCGAAAGGTTTTAAGAATGAGATATTTAGTTTCCAGTTATTTAACAGTTCATAACATCTTCTGTTCTTCTTTTTGACTGTTAAGACCCGATTTAAGACATAACACGCAGTATTTACAGCCTCTACCCAAAAGGTTATAGGCAATTTGGAATTAGCAAGCATTGTACACGCTGTTTCGATTAAAGTTCTATTCTTTCAAGCCACTCCATTTTGTTGGGGGGGTTCTAGAAGCGGTGAGATGATGATGAATTCCATGTTGTAAAAAAACTAATTCCAAGTTATTGTGACAACCCTCAATTTACGGTAACTTCGTACATCATTATTACGTGCATATTAGGGCTTATTCCCTATTTAATTAATGTGAATTCGTTTTCATCAAATTAAGTTCAACACAAAGCCCACACTTGCACATGAGATGCACAATATTTTAATGCTGGATGCGTTCGTAGTCATTGAGAACTACACAAACCATTGGTAAAGACTGACACTCAAGAACGTTAGTGATCAATTTTCATAAATAACGTAAATCTATTCGAATATAAATAGTAGTTATTTACATTATGATAATTATGCTATTATATAAGCATAACAACCTTTGCTAATCAATAAACGATCACGTGAACTAAGAGACGTGCAACGACAAGTTAAAGTGTGTAATTAATCGAACGAGGTATCGGTAAATACTTGAATATTATTGCAATCAACTAATAATATTCTAATACACTTAAATTACCCTAATCACCACTAAATTACCTTAATTATATAATTAGTACCTAATTAATCAAGGTTTAACCCTAATGACCTAAATATCTAACCTTAAACTTAGTTAGTAAGAAAGTCAAAGGGAACCCCCTCCCCCTCACCACCAAAACCGTCCACCACCCTAGGGCCCCCCTCCTTGCCATCCCTTACACCTTACTTGCACAACCATGCCTCCCTCCATGCCTCCCACCGTTTACTTGACTTTTTTGCACCTCACTTTGACCCACAACTCCCCATAATCAAACACACACTCACTCTCACTCCCTCCCTCTCAAAACCCACGACCAAAACAGCCCTCCCCACTCTCTCTCACTTTATTTCAAGGACACCACTATTAAACCACCACAAACCACCACATTCAAACCCTAATTTAATACTCGTTTAACCTAGAGACACCTACAAATCATAACACCACTATATTACCATGGGTAAACGAAGCTAAACACAAGGATTGAAGCTAGGAATCATCCACAAAGAGATCAAAGTTCTCATCTTGCTAAAAATCGTCTTTTAAAGCATTGTAAGGAGACTTTTTCACTACTAATTCACTTTAAATATATGTTTATGCTAAAAATGTTCACTCATACTAAAATATGATTTTAAACTAGTTACTTTACCTTTTAAAAACATTAACTAGTGATTTTAACCAAATAAATAAAGTTAATAAACAAGTTAGAGACTTTTAAAAAGCAAAATATATGTTCTACACTCTAAACTCTTCATTTACATGTGATAAACACTTATTTATATTAAAATAGTTATTATAAACTTAATGACACTATAAAAATTGTAAATACATAAACTTTATAGTTAAAAGTCAACTAAACACACTTTTGTGTTTAAAATGTCAAAAATGAGACTTAAAGGACTATATGTGTAAAATTCAGGTTTTTGAGTACCAACATGTTAAAAACAGTTTATAAGGAGTTTAAAATGATAATCTATGGATTAAAGTGTTAAAAACCAAACTCTTGTGGTTAAAAACCAGAAAACTAAAACTATGTGGTTAAAAGTGGAAAAATGAGAAATAGAGGGACTATATAAGTTATATGTATTTAAGTATAAACTATGATTTAGAACAAGATCCATGTGGTTAAACACTAACAAATCAAGGTATTGTGAAAGAAATGGAATAAATGAAACTAGGAGGACTAAAAGTTTAAAATCCATAAGTTTTGGACTGAGATGGTGAAATCAGTAAGTTAAAGTATAAAAAAGAGTAATATATGGTTTATAGTATTAAAATCAAGACTTGTATGGTTAAAAAGCCGATAAACCGAAAATTAGGCTAGAAATGGCAAAATAGAAACTACAAGCACTAAAACCGTCACTTAGAAACCTTGGGGACTGTCAAGTACCTTCTGTAATCAGGGGACTCTATTATAAAAATATACATTACATTATGACTAGTGTATCAACTGAGAAATCGTGAAAACCGAATTATAACGGATAAAAATGTATATTAAGGATAAAAATGTATATCAGTGTATCAACTGAGAAAATGTATCTTAAGGATAAAGGTTATAAACTATATATTATGTTTAAGTATCATGATTATATTATAATAAAGCACAACTTACGATTAAGATTCGATTAAACGAAATCGTGAACTTTGAATCTAATACGATTGAGGCGATATATATATATATATTTAACGAATCAATAATCAATGCTATTAATATATTATGAATAATAGTATATTATAATGTTGACATAAATGCTATTGGTATTTTGAAAACTATTAAAGATGACAACGTGTCGCCGACGCCTATGATGACACTATATGATATTCAAGCCCTTTTGCAGACACATTTAAACCCTAGTTGAGTGAGCAACTAACATAGACGGAATATTAAGTCGTCTACATTTATTAACTCGACCTCATGCGTTTAGGACGCTAAGAGGCTTATTTGGGCTCGGTTTATTTAAACTATTTTTGCTAGCACGCTCGGACTCAGGTGAGTTCACAGCCCCTTTTGCTGCGTTTTAATGCTTTCAAATATTGGGGTGAAAAACATATAACCGAATTTATGCGATTATTGAAACCTGACAACGTATCCTTATGGGAGCCTGAGTTCGATAGTTGTAGTGCATAAGTCCTTGTTTACAATGCTATAACCGTTAGCTAGATGACACTAGCCACTGAGTATGCAGATAGTACTATCATTCGGTTTATGCTATATCCCAGATTTTGTATGCTTATCATTCGAGCTTCGATTCCTGACTTACCAGACTTTCAAGCCGATTTAAAAGTTGATACCATCGGGCTGAGGGCTTACAATGCCATGTTTATGCACACCTCAAGGAGGTTTGAGATGCAACCACAGCTGACAGAGCTGTTTGGGTTCTTGATCCATCCCGATTATGTGACGCCACCAAATCATGGTTGGCTAGATGTTGATGTGGCCGAGGGTGCTCCTGAGCCACAAGAACTGATTGAGGAGGTTCTTATTCAAGCAAATCAGCAAGAGCAATAAGTTAATGTTGACATTGCAGCTGAAGTGGTGCAACAAGTACTGGCTGAGAACGATGATGCCAATGATCCCATCATGCAGGATGTGGATCAGTATGTTGCTGAGGCACCAAGGTTTGAAGAACCATCCACAGAGGCACCTGATGCTGCTGGACCATCAGGAAGAGATGAAGAAGCTGCTCCGGCTTCTGAATCTGATTCTGATGATGATGATGATGACTCTGGACCTCCTGGGTTTGTCTCTGGGATTCCAGAAGGGATGATTCGAAAAGGATCAAGACTGATTATGGATCCGGCGCTGAAATTAAAGAGGAAAGCCGTTGATCAGGATCCTGATTTTGTTCTTGTCGAAGAAGATGAGGATGAAGAAGAAGAGGAGGAGGTACTTATTACTCGACCTCGCAAGCTGCTCAGACAAATAGCTTCAACCTCTGCAGCTCATCTACAATCAAGTTCTACGCCCTCAGAGGCTGAAATGATTGCTGCTTTAGTTCGCCCGTCTTCGCACCCAACCACCAAATCTAGCAGGGTTGCAACGCGTCTATTAACCGATGTTGCTACCGAGATAGCGAAGAAAATGCAACCGCCCGCTCCCACGCCACCAACCACCACTACTGCTGCTCCATCCACCTCCTCTGCGACTGATTCTGATCATATTAATAGCTTAGAGTCCAGAGTTTGAGAGTTGGAAGAAACCGTCAAATTCTTGATTTCTCAAATGCTGTCTATGTCTGATAACATGACTAATCAGAATGATGCCTATTCACTGCTCATCAAGACGAATAACAATCTGATAGATGATGTAGCTGACAAGCAGAGGCAAATTGATAGACTTGATCGCCTGGTCATCAGCCTTCTGAAGGACAAGCCATCTCAAGGGGAGGTATTGATATATCAAGAGTCCTGCAAGGAAGATGAGCTGGCGAAGAAGAATAAGAATGATGAAGATGATGATCCCTCAGCTCAGAAGGATAGTGAGCTGGCCGGTCCTTCAACGACTGGTCAGCAGACTACATTTCAGGGGGAGTCTGCTGAAGCAAGTGGTAGTGGAGCTGGTGCTGGTACTGCGAAGGGTGGAGCTGAAGAAGGTGACACTTGTATTAATATAGATTGAGTGTAATTATTAATACATTGTAACTTTGAATCATTTTGTAATTAAGATGTTTGAACTTGAATATGTAAAATATTAATGTTTAAATGTTATAATTCTAAAATGATGAATGTTTGTATATTATAAGTCTTTTATAATTCTAGATTGACATTGTTCGATAAAAGAGTTATAGGATCATATAATATTTGATGTTCGCATATTATAAGACTTATTCAAATTTTAGATCGATTATCATAATCGATGAAAGATTTGAATAAGTATATATATATAATATATTTTAAATACACAAAGGGATTAATAAGAAAAATCTTAGATTGATTAAGGGAAATCAATGAAAGAACTTATGATATTAATCTATTTGTGTATGTATTTCTATAGGTCATGAAATGTTGAACTTATCAGATTCTGAAGGCGACATGCCAGATGAATTAGATGAGGACATTGACTTTGACCTTGAAGAAGGAGAGTTTGTACCTCCTGAAGATTGGACTTTCATTGTTAATGATGGGGCAGACGAATGTGTAGATCTTGACGCTGATGTTGTTGAACACATTGTAAGCCCATCTACAACTAAAGTGGTCATCCAGGAAGAAGATGGAGAAAGGGTTGTTGAGTTAGATGAAAGTCTAGATGACTCAACCAGTTCTGAATCAGAAGATGACTTTCCAGAAAAACTCAGAAACAATCCCATGTTTAGACCTCTGAAAAGGAGAAAGCAAAAGGTAGGGATGTCTGAAGTAGATATAACTGGAAAGAAAGCTCCAAGGAAGGGGATCATCGGCTGGTATTTTGATTCTGACTTGAAACTTTTCGCTATCAAAAGATTTGACGGAGTTCAATATTTCGATAAGAAGCTTAAAGTATTCAGTTCGCTTCCTCGTTTTGAAATCCGAGACTTGGCACGCTTAGAACTGATAAATCCCAGTAATGATCCCTACGCAACTTATGTTGAGAGAATCATTCGGACTGAGGGTAGATCAATGAAGTTTGAGAAGATTAAGCCAAGAGTCGGAAAGACGATCAAATTAAAGGAACGCAGTCAGAGAACTGGCCGAAGATTAAGGAAGAAAACTTATCCAGCTGTCAAGTGCATACAGCAGATACCACTAAAACCTATGCCACAGAATATTCTGGGAAATCTTCTGAACTGGCACGTGGACTCAGAGACTGGTGAAGCTGTCATGGTTGAAGCTGATGATGAAGTCGAAGGAGGAGAAAGAGTAATTCTAACAGTCTATGACCATCGACACCTGATGAATCTGTCGAGGAAGGACCTGTTGAAGTTAAACGAAAACAGGATCTTAACGACTGAAGCATGGGGTGATCTTGCAAGAGATTATCAATTAATGGTGAAGACTTGTATTAGAATGAAGATTCATATGGGCAGTAGTATTTACAAGTAAAGACCAAAGACAAAGTTGAAGATAACGACACTAGAGCTATTGTCAAGGGGGAGTCTGTTGGGACATGTTATTGTGACAATAGATCTAACTTGTAATAGGACTAGTGTATTTATTATCAAACTTGTATAAATTGGTTTAGACTTGTATATATATGATATTAACTTGTTATTATTATTTGTTAAATGTTATTAGACAAATATCGATTTTAAGTTAAAGTCTGAATCGCGAATTGAGAAGTCAACTCGCAGGTCAACAGACTTGCGAGTTGAGATCTCAACTCGCAGTCCAATCTGGACTCGCAGCTCTCAGCTGCGAGTTGAGATCTGGGCTCGCTGTAAACTGGACTCGCAGGTCTTACCTGCGAGTTGAGTTTTGGGCTCGCAGCTTTCTCGGTTCGCAGGACCTACCTGCGAGCTGAGATGTGGGCTCGCAGTCCATCTGGACTCGCAGGCCCATGGGCTGCGAGTTGAGTCAACTCGCAAGGCCCATGGCCTGCGAGTTGAACCAGATATAAATATTTTAATGCTGCTCATTATTAGAGAGATCTAGAAATCCGTGCGATCATTACACACACCAAATATTTAAATATTCTCTCCTCGAAATTCGTGCTGATATAAAGGCTATCATTAAATAGGCTCGGTTTTGATTGTTTAACACTAGTTGATATCAAAACGAAGCTTGTTAATTGATAGATTAGTTATATAAGCCTAAAACCTTAAGTATTGAGGGATTCCGCACCTCAATACCTAAAAGATAATTTTGTTATCGCTAACCAAGATCTAGAGACTTACAAACCTGACAACGTATCCTTATGGGAGCCTGAGTTCGATAGTTGTAGTGCATAAGTCCTTGTTTACAATGCTATAACCGTTAGCTAGATGACACTAGCCACTGAGTATGCAGATAGTACTATCGGGGTTGACGATCCCTCCCACCATTTTTAGTTAGTCGCGTTCACTAGCGACGTTGTTTCGCATTTCGGGACGTGTATACTTAACTGGTCCAAGGCAAATCGATTCTACGTTTTAAGTTGTGGTTTGATTTTAGGCTTAGTTTCGGCATATTCACTCATAGGAATTGCAAACCCATTGGGGGATCACAGTCAGTGTTTTACTGTTTTATTTGAGAATAATCATACATGAGGCCTTCGATGCCACTTTTTGAATTACTGAGGAAATATTACTAAATGATGATTTATAATTGAGTCATTAAACTTTTGAATTTACTCAACAATTATGTTGACGTTTTATAAATATGTTTTTCAGGGAATAAGCTATGTCGTAAGATCACATGCATATTGGGAGTGTACCTACCATGATGATTAGGATGCAACATTTTGAAAACTATGGGATTTATTTATAATATTAATTTAATGTAGTTTTATTTATGAAATCCCGAAAGCTTATCTTTTGATTAAAACAATGTATTTAATAACATTGATATTTTGACGGTCTAGTAAGCCGTAATGTTTGTAAAACTTTTATTAGCATCTTAATATTATATATATTCTGCGATAATCATATGCTCTCGATGTATTGTTATTCTATCCAGTCACGCCCTGAGCTTCCGCCATGATTAACTGTATGTCTAAATTTTGGGGGTGTGACAGATTTGTATCAGAGCTATTGGTTATAGCGAACTAGGAGTCTTAGAGACCTAGACTATAGCCTTTGACATGGACATCTATTCATTCATGCATGTGCATAACCACTTTTACTTACTGTACGGGACTATCAAACACAGTATGGTTAGCGAATACCTTTACTTTACGGTCTACGACACTGATGAGGACCCATCCGAGTGTGCTACGATAACATTAGTGTCATACCACCGACATCACCCTTGACTATGCCCGACTAGGCCTACAGTGTCTTTGACGACTCGTCTGAGTCAGAGGACCTACCTATTCACCGTAGAGTGACCTCGAACGATAGTAGTGAGATACCACCGCCTTCACCAACACTACACTCGGCGGCACCTGGTACAACGTCTGCCGTTGCTAAGACACAGAGCCAGGTAACAGGGATAGCACGCAGACCCATTTCTAGGACTACGGCGAGGAAGACGATTGGACGTCTACCCATCGGACCATTAGCACGTCGTGACCCGACACCGGCCAGTTCTGAGGAGTTATCGGCAGAGCCCTTGCTGAAGAGGTAGAGGACCGAGCATTTGTCTTGGATGCTGACCGTACTAGAGCACTAGAGGACACTCGAAAGCATTCTCTCGACCTATGAGACGGGTGAGTCTTTCCGAGCACCACCGTCTCATACCATCACCGGCAAGCCTATAGAGCTGACTGTCCCTACACTGGTCGCTGAGATGCAAGCCTATATCATGGAGCTTGAGAGCGACACCTCTCGACTAGACGGAGATATGACCTCTACCTATGAGCGACTCGAGATGACAAACAGCTACATGACTACAGATAGAGAGGCGTTACATGCTACCCGAACACAGATGGGGACACTTGGGAGATGAGCACATACATCAGAGTTAGCAGCTGGTGTTAGCCTGATGGTAACAACACTAACGATGTGGTTGTCCTACTTTTAGTACACCTATGTGCGGTGGGTTGTGCCCACACTATCTACATTTGAAAACTTTTGTAATGACTAAGGTGTAAAAACCGAAGTACATTTTATTTCACCTATGAAATATATGAATGTTTTCTATTTATGTATGCATATGTGTGGTTGTTTACATTTCGCATTTATTGTGTTGGCATCGATTATTGTATCTTATTCGTCTTTATTGTGTGTATTAGAACAAAATCATGTCGCCCAAACGCCGAACTACCGCAAACAACCGAAGGAGCGCTATCCCAACCAACACTGAAACCGTCGACGAACTAGTTGCCCGACGTCCGCAAACAACCGAAGGAGCGCTATCCCAACCAACACTGAAACCGTCGACGAACTAGTTGCCCGACGTGTAGCCGAGGCTATTGCGCAGCACGAGGCATGTCGCGTCCACGACAGTGGTGTGAATTACAGTGGAACCACCGAAAACCCTCCCGGAAGAAACCGAACTGAAGCACGGACCAACGTAACTGGAGAGCCTGAGAATGCTCAACGGGGGTGTTCCTACAAATTGTTTCTCGCTTGTAAACCGAGCAACTTACGTGGAAACGAAGGCGCCATTAGAATCTTTCACTGGATTGAGAAAATGGAATTTGTGTTGGACATCAGCAACTGCTCACCTGAGTGCATGGTGAAGTATGCCACCTGCACCTTGGCTGATAAAGCGCTGACTTGGTGGAACGCTCAAGTCCAAACCCTAGGATGAGAAACCGCTAACACCATCTCATGGGATGAACTGAAGGGGAAGATACTGGAGGAGTTCTGTCCTCGCAGCGAACTCCAAAAGATCGAAACCGAGTTGTGGAACATATCGATGAGTGGTTCTGATATCACCACTTATACCACTAACTTTCAAGAGCTTGCTCGTTTGGTGCCATACATGGTTACCCCTGAGTACAAGCTCTTGAAAGTTATATCTGGGGATTGGTACCCCAAATCAGGAGCTTGTTGACTTCGTCCAAGCCATCCACTTTTAAAAGCGTTGTGAGCCTGGCTCAAAGCTTGATTGATGAGGCAGTAAGGATGGGGTCACTGACCAAGAAAGCGGGTTTCAATAGAGGAGAGATGAGTAGGGCTGAAGGAGGAAGTTTCGGTACTGATAAGCGACATGTGCATTCGTTGTGACAAATGCAAAAGATGGGGACACCCAGCTCAATTATGTGGAAACAATCCACCCAACCGTAGCAATAACGAACGTAGGGTGAACAAGTAATTTGAATGTGGAAACCATGACCACTTCCGAAACAATTGCCCTAGGATCGACAACAACAACAACAACAACAACCGAGACATCATCAATGTGGACAACTGACCAGCTCGTGGCCAAGCATTCGTTATTGGTGAAAAAGAAGCGCGTCAGGACTCCAACATAGTCATTGGTACGTTTCTTGTCAATAATCAGTATGCATCAATATTGTTTGATTTGGGTGCCGACTTAAGTTTTGTATCTACTGACTTTAGACCACTATTGGGAATAGAGTCTACTAAGTAAGATACTAAGTATGCCAAAGAACTAGCAAACGGTAACATGATAGAAACTGAAGAAACTATTTTGGGATGTACCCTAACCCTAGAGGGTCATGCCTTTGAGATAGACTTGTTGCTTGTAGAAATAGGAAGTTTCGACATCGTGATCGGCATGGACTGGTTATCTAAAAACCATGTTGAGATAGTATGTTTTGAAAAATTCGTGCGCATACCACTACCGATGGGAGAAACTTTGGTGATACAAGGAGAAAAGAAACGGAGCGCCGTGAAAATGGTTACTTTCATGAAAGCTAGTAAATACCTACGAAAAGGATACCAAGCCTTCCTGGCTCACGTAGTAAAGAGGAAACCTGAGGAGCGACGAATAGACGATATACTGATCTTGTACCCGATGCTCCCTCTGAAATGCAAGAATTATCCACACAACTCCAAGAACCTTAGATCTAGGATTCATCTGACTAAGCTTTTCACACTGGGGAGCTCTGGTCCTT
Organism: Logfia minima; assembly: GCA_963921325.1. Lineage (NCBI taxonomy): Eukaryota > Viridiplantae > Streptophyta > Magnoliopsida > Asterales > Asteraceae > Logfia > Logfia minima. Next base: position 23,989,772 of record OY992772.1, read on the forward strand.
TTTGTAAAGAAAAAGGATGGATCCATGCGGATGTATATAGATTATCGGGTACTTAATAAGTTTACTATTAAAAACTGATATCCACTTCCCCGTATAGATGATCTTTTTGACCAACTCCAAGGTTCTAACTTTTACTCAACAATCGATCTGCGTTCTGGTTATCACCAACTGAAGGTACGGGAAAAAGACGTACCGAAAATCGCGTTTAGGACTCGCTATGGTCCTTACGAGTTCGTATTCATGCCTTTCGGTTTGACAAACGCAGCAGCTGTGTTCATGGACCTCATGAACGGTTTCTACAAACCCTACCTTGACAAATTCGTCATTGTTTTCATAGACGACATTCTCATTTACTCGCAAACGAAGGAAGATCACGAAGACATCCGAAGCTAATCTAATCCTCAAATTACTGGGGAAATAAAAGTTGTATGTGTTGGTGCATGTTTTGTGACAACAGCTCTTGTTTTGTAATAGTTAGTTTTGTAATTAGTTTGATAGTTAATATATGTATTTGTTAACTAACTTAAGCTTTTTGTTTGTTATATTGTAAGTTCGTACGAACTTATATGTTCGTACGAACCTAGGATGTTTGTACGAATATTGGTAAGTTCGTACGAACCTAGAACCACGAACTTAGCTGACTATATAAACAAACTTGTAATATCTCATTTGCACACTTTTTAATCAGTTATATTCGAATATACAGAGCTATCTTCGAATACATACGAACATTCAACATAAACACTTGCATTTCACTTGTTTTATTGTATTATACCATTCCGCAAACTAATACACGTTGCAATCCCGTTTGGATCCGTTCAAAAGGGACTTTCAATTGGTATCAGAGCCTACGAATTCGTTCGATTTGATTCGGGGTAAAGAAACTTTAAGGAAACGAGAGATTACAAGAGTTTTGGAAGTTAGATTGTTGTTTTAAGCTTCCAAAGTTGTATATTATCACTTAGTGTTGAAGGTATTCGAAGTTGCAGGTTGAAACAAACCCAGATTGTTGAAGGTATATTTCAGATCTGAGTTTTTCAACACCAGATCCTTCGAACCTACCAGATCTTGCAAACTTAGAAAGTACGTTCGAACTTATAAAGTAGGTTCAAACTTATAAAGTGCTGTAAGTTCGTACGAACTTACCCTTCGAACATACTAAGTTCGTACTGTTGGGACGTGTTTTGTGACAACAGATCTAGCTTTGTAATAGGACTGGTGTAATTATTATCAAGTTTTTACATTGGTTTAGATTTGTAAATATGTGATATTAGTTTGATATTATTATTTGTTAAATATAATAATATTAGTCAAGTAATGAATACAAACTAAAGTCTAAATTGCGAATTGAGAACTCAAGTCGCAAGTCATAAGACTTGCGAGATGAGATCTCAACTCGTAGTGCCAACTCAAGTCGCAGGTTTAAACTTGCAAGATGAAATCTGGGCTCGCAAAACATCTAGACTCGCAAGGCCCATAGGTTGCGAGTTGAGTCAACTCGCTAGGCCCATGGCCTGCGAGTTGAAACGGATATAAATAGAAATGATTAGGTCATTTCTAGGGATTCGTGCCTTACATCACTCTCAGTTATTATTACACATACACCTCGATTTCTGTGCTCAGAGAATATTAATATATTAATAGGCTAGGTTTTGAAGGATTAACTTCTGTTAATTATCAAAACAAAGCCTTTAATTATATAGATAAGTTATATAAACTTTAATCAAACGTATTGAGGGACTCCGCACCTCAATACTTTAAGATAACGTTGTTATCGAACCAAGATCTAGTGACTTACACGTACGAACTTATCAAGTTCGAAAAATTCCTAACTTCGTACGAACTTATAAAGTTATTTGGCGGAAAATTTTCTTTCACCAAAATTTGAATTTAGGCTTACCATTGTTTAACTTTGGTTTGAGAAAATTTAAATTTTACTCGACAAATTTTCGAGAAATTTTGGAGGGAAATTTTGTGTTTTGATTGAACTTGACGTTAGTTGACTTTCTACTACAAACTTACCTAAAATCCATATATACTCTATTTACGATGTCAAATGTGAACAAGCTGATACAAATGGATCATGAAGTGAGTAAAGCTACTTCACCACCAAAGCTTTTAGCTGAATATTACTTCGGGTGGAGAGAAAGATTTAAATCATTTGCAAAATTCAATGACGTTAACATGTGGATCTGTATCACTGAAGGGTATGATACACCTTCTTATGAATTCGAAAGGAAACGTGTGTTTCGTTCGTATTCAACGATTGTAAGGTCGCTAGATCTTGGTTCGATAACGGATTATCTTTAAGTATTGAGGTGCGGAATCCCTCAATACGTTAGGTTTAAGCTTATATAACTTTACTATCAATTAAAGGGCTTCGTTTTGATTATTAACTAAGTTAATCACTCAAAACCGAGCCTTTAATACTATAATAAATATATCTGCACGAAAAACGAGGTGGTGAATATTTTAATGCTGTGTGTAATAAATGGCACACCCCCCAATAAATGAACAACATTATTTTATTTATATTTGTTTCAACTCGCAGGCCATGGCTTTGCGAGTTGACTCAACTCGCAGCCCATGGGCCTTGCGAGTCCAGATGGCTTGCGAGCCTAGATCTCAGCTCGCAATACATAAGTCTGCGAATCCAGATTTCATCTCGCAGGTCCATGACTTGCGACTTGAAATTGGACTGCGAATTGAGATCTCATCTCGCAAGTCTTTTGACTTGCGAGTTGACTTCTCATTTCGCAATTTTGACTTTAATTCGAATTCGTTACTTGTCTAATTATATTTAACAAATAATAATAACAAATTAATATCATTTATTTACAAGTCTAAACCAATATACTAAATAATAATTACACTAATCCTATTACAAGCTAGATCTGTTGTCACAAAACATGTCCCAACAGACTCCCTTTGACAATAGCTCTAGCGTCATTATCTTCATCTTTTGTCTTTGGTCTTTACTTGTAAATTTTACTGCCCATATGTATCTTCATTTTAACACAAGTCTTCACCATCATTTGATAATCTCTTGCAAGATCACCCCATGCTTCTGTTGTCAGAATCCTGTTTTCGTTTAACTTCAACAGATGCTTCTCCGACAGATTCATCAGGTGTCGATGGTCATATACTTTCAAAATAACTCGTTCTCCACTTTCAACTTCATCATCAGCTTCAACCATGACAGCTTCACCAGTCTCTGAGTTCACATGCCAATTCATCAGATTTTCCAAAATGTTTTGTGGCATTGTCTTCAGTGGTATTTGTTGTACACACTTGACAGCTGGATAAGTCTTCTTTCTCAGTCTTCTCCCAGTTCTTTGACTGTGTTCCTTTAATTTGATCGTTTTTCCGACTCTTGGCTTTATCTTTTCAAACTTCATTGATCTACCCTCAGTCTGAATGATTCTCTCCACATAGCATGCATAAGGATCATTACTGGGATTTATCAATTCTAAGCGTGCCAAGTTTCGGATTTCAAATCGAGGAAGAGAACTGAAGACCTTAAGCTTTTTGTCAAAATATTGAACTCCGTCAAACCGTTTAATAGAAAAAAGTTTCAGATCAGAGTCAAAATACCAGCCGATGATTCCTTTCCTTGGAGCTATTTTTCCAGTAATGTCAACTTCAGACATCCCAATCTTTTGCTTTTTCCTTTTCAAAGGTCTAAACATGGGATTCTTTCTGAGTCTTTCAGGAAGCTCATCTTCAGATTCAGAAGTAGTTGATTCATCTAGATTTTCATCCAAATCAACAACTCTTTCTCCATCTTCGTCCTGAATGATCACCTTAGTTGTAGATGGGCTTACGATGTGTTCATCGATATTTGCATCAGGATCTACATCGTCTAGCCCAACATCAACACTGGAAGTCCAGTCTTCTGGAGGCACAAACTCTCCTTCTTCTAGGACAAAATCAATGTCCTCATCTATTTCATCTGGCATATCGCCTTCAGAATCGGATAAGTTCAACATTTCCAGACCTATAGAAATACATACACAAGTAATCATTAATATCATAAATCCTTTCATCGATTTCCCCGAATCGATCTAGGGATTTCCTTATTAATCAATAATAATTAATATTATAAATTCTTTATAAATCTTTTACTGATTATAAAATAACATTACAATCAATCTAAGATTTATAAAGTCTTATAATATCAGAACACTAATTAAATTTAAACATTAATGTATTGTGAAAAATAATTATCACCAAACATTCAAGCTTACATTTAATTAAAAAACACATAAGTTCATTGCATAGTTAACTTGTCAATCTCACGATTCTCAAGTCTAAAATGCAAGAATTGATATAACTCAAAACTTATTAAATAACATATTTAACTTGTAATGTAGAATCTCAAGTCCAATATATTACATAATAATTCAAAGTTACAATGTATTAATAATTACAATCAGTCTATATTAATACAAGCTTCACCGTCTTCCGCACCACCCTCTGCACCAGCACCACTTCCACTTCCTCCTGCAGACTCCCCCTGAATGTTAGCTTGTTGACTTGTCGTTGACGGACCAGCCAGCTCACTATCCTTATGAGCCATGGGATCATCATCTTCATCACTTCTTCTCTTCTTCGCCAGCTCATCTTCCCTGCAGGACTCCTGATATATCAGTATCTCCCCCTGAGGTGGCTTGTCCTTCAGAAGGCTGGTGACCAGGCGGTCAAGTCTGTCAATTTGTCTCTGCTTATCAGCTACATCATCTATCAAATTGTTATTGGTCTTGATGAGTAGTGAGTAAGCTTTATTCTGTTCAGTGACACTCTCAGAAAGAGACAGAACTTGAGATTGTAAGAAATTGACGGTAGCCTCCAAATCTCTAACCCTGGAATCTAATCTAACAATACGTTCAGAATTAGTCACAGGTGAGGTGGATGGAGCATCAGTGGTGGTGAGTGGGGTCGTGGCAGCAGGTGGTTGCATTTTCTTAGCTATCTCAGTAGCTACATCTGTCAGAAGGCGAGCGGCAACCCTGCTGGACTTGGTGGTTGGATGCGAAGACGGGCGAACCAAAGCAGCAATCATTTCAGCCTCAGAGGGCGTAGAACGTGATTGTGTAGGTGCTGCAGAGGTTGAAGCAGTTTGCTTAGCCTGCTTGCGGGGGCGAGTGACAAGTGAGTACTCCTCTTCATCTTCATTTTCATCTTCTTCAATAAGGACAAAGTTAGGATCTTGGTCAGCGGCTTTTCTTTTTAACTTTAGTACCGGATCCATAATCAACTTTGATCTCTGACGAATCATGCCGGCGGGAATCCCGGAGACAGACCCAGATGGTCCAGTCTCGTCATTATCAGAATCAGATTCAAAAGCAGAAGCAGCTTCTCCATCTCGCCCTGATGGACCAACATCACCAGATGGTGCATCAAGTGGAGTCGGTCCAGAAGTACTCGGACCCTCAGCCAAATATTGATCTACATCTCTCAAGATCGGATCAGTGGCATCATCATGTTGGACCAACACATCTTGCCCCAGCTGTGCAGCAATTTCAGGATCCACCTGAGGCCCAGGTTGGTTTACTTGATCTAAAACCTCCTCAATCAGCTCCTGTGGCTCAGGTATAGCTGCAGCCACATCAACATCAAGCCAACCATGATTTGGTGGCGCCACATACTCAGGATTGAGCAAAGAGCCAAACAGTTCTATAGGCTGAGGCTGCAAGCCAAAACGACTCGGCTTATGCAAAAACATTGCATTATATCCACGCAAGCCTATAGTATCCACATGAAGATCCGCTTGAATAACCGGCAGATCAGGGATAGCAGCTCTAATGATCAGCATACAGAATCTCGGTTAGATCATAAACTGTGATCTAACACCCCCAAGATCTGTCCATTGAGTTCCCCAAAAATATAATCTGAAAAACTGTATGGTTTGTTGTAAACCAGTGACAGTACTGCTGATAAAAGAGAAGTGCTCAGCTCATCATACCCTCCTTTCTTAGGGCCAAATATCGTGACCAAGACATGGAGTAGGAATCTCCATTCTCCGAATACCAGCACCTTGAGGAACTGACAGCCTCTCATTGGTCCGACATATCCCATTCGTGTCAAAGCTCCCTCTACGAAGTCTGAAGGAAACACAGTGGGTCCATCTTCTTGCTCAACAGTGCCCAACTGTAATATATTACGAAGATCAGATGCAGAGAAGATGACCGGGCGATCATTAATCCTTGTCTGAATGACCTTGTTTGAATGACCGAAGGATTCACAGCTGTATCATATACTATATTAGCCCAGAACTGGGTGAGTATATCCTTGGACAGTGCAGGCGACTCGGTGATGGCATATCTAATCCTTGATCATGCTAGAAATGAGAGAATCCGAGCAACTCTAGATGCTCCACGAGCGGTGATGTCCAAATCCACAAGTACATTGTGGTGAGCAGCAAATTGTCGAGCCATTTATGTAATATCAAAAATCACACAAATTTCAGACAATTAGTTTAACATATATTGATAAACTTATATTATCTACAACTCGTAATTGAACTATTAAGTTATGAAACTTAATTAACAATTATAGTTGTTAATTATATATAACATCAATAAGTCTAACTCTCTATTTATCCTGTTTAAAATATATAACTTATTACAAGAAGTCATAAGTCTTATATAATAAGTATACGGTTTTACGTGTTCACAATGAAGTCGACACGACTAACCGTAGACAATTTTAACTTATAAACGCTTAATTAGTTAACCAATCAAGAGATCGTATATTAAAATAAAGTCGTCAACTCGCAGAACAAGTCAACTCGCAGAGTTCAACTCGCAGAGTCAACAAGTCAACTCGCAGAGTCATCTCGCAGAGTCAACAAGTCAACTCGCAGAGTCATCTCGCAAATTCAACTCGCAGAGTCATCTCGCAAATTCAACTCGCAAATCAACTCGCAAGTTTGACTCGCAAGTCAACTCGCAAGTCAGGTCTGCGAGTTGAGTTGGATCTCAACTCGCAGGATGAACTGCTCAGTGACGTCACAATCAAAATTTAATTTTGCAAGTGTTAAGGCAATCAGGTGCTGACAATATGATCATAATGCTCCGATTAACATAAACCCTAAGGTTTCTTGTTAGTTTGAGCACTAGATCAAAGTATATTGAGTAAATTTAAAACGAAACCCTCATTTTAACTAAATATTGATTCTGAGTTATTTACTCGATGAAATACTTTGAATTATACCTTAAAATGATCACAAAGAAGAGATGGATATGATTTAAGGATTCAAAGGTCCAACACTCGAACAAAAATTTCGAAATGTAAAAGGAAGAGATCTCGGTTCGCTATTGTCAACTCGCAAGAAAATGTGAACTCACAAGTGTGTGTTTTGACTTGTGAACTCGTAGGTCTTTATACCTGCTGACTCGGCTCGCAGAACTCACTCAACTCGCAAGTCAGTTCGACTCGCAAGTCAAGTCGACTCGCAAGACCAAGTCAACTCTCAGATTTTGTCCAAGAATACATTTTCATTAAAAAATGTAATTTTTAAGTCAAAAAATACACAAGTCTAAAATTAAAGTATTTTTCACTTGTCTTTCTTAGAATAGCGTGCACATTTCATACAAGTCTAAAATTTGATTATTTTTACTTGTAATGTAATCATGCGATAAAACGAACGACAAAAACATAAACATAAAATAAAATTAAACAAGATTAACTAAAATAAGAAAAATTCGAATAAATGCATAAAATGAAATAAAATAAAATAAAATAAATAAAACGACAACGATTCATATTAAACATTGGTATCAAGTACCCTTGTATTAATGAAATAAATAAACGAGAAATAAAATAAACTAGAGTACAATAAAAGAAATACAATCGAGGGCGTTAAGAATTTATCGATAGTGGGATCATATTAGAGGGAAACAGCTGAACCAATTGTGGATTAAGAAGTCTAAGAAGATTGTTAGTATACATACCTCATGAAATTCACAATAAGTTACATAAAACTTACAACTTAACCATTTATCAACTTAAATTTATAAAAGTATAACTTGGTTACCTATCTCCACAGAATATAACATATTTATCAAAATGAAGCGATTAATTATCACAGACAATTCAAGACGATTACCGGTATTATAATCCATGTAAACAAAGTCTACACTGATTTCCAAGCAAACTTTTATTGTTGGTATGTGTATTACCTAATGTGATCCAAAATACGACATACTGAGAGATCAAGTAGAACACATAACACGGTATCCTTCACTTTCAAGGTAGAGGTCACTAAATGATGTTCTTTTCTAAGCATATAACATACCCTTGAGTGAATTTAAAATGTGACAAACATCAAACCCGTTTTGTAGATAATAGTGGTTCTAGATCTGTACTTAGTACAACATAAGATCCCTTAGTATAGACAAAACAAATTTGAAACCATTGGCAAAACTAAAGGAGTCAGGTATGTACTTAGTACAATAAAGACACCAGTAGTTTTACTAATAGCCATAATTCTTATTATTTGTTTGACATATTTTCATAGATTCTTGATAACAATGTATGGTCAGACTATCTTTCATCAATTAAGACTTATGTCATACATCATACAGCAGATCACACTAAACAACACACAGAAGAATTATTGCTTATTAGATGCTCAGAAATCATAGCAGAATTTGTCTACCAGTACATCATATAATGAAGCTGTCTAGATTGAAACTTTTAAGCAAATTATAAAGTGTGGAGAAGGTCGCTAGATCTTGGTTCGATAAAGGATTATCTTTAAGTATTGAGGTGCGGAATCCCTCAATACGTTAGTTTTAAGCTTATATAACTTTATTATCAATTAAAGGGCTTCGTTTTGATTATTAACTAAGTTAATCACTCAAAACCGAGCCTTTAATACTATAATAAATATATCTGCACGAAAAACGAGGAGAATAATTAAATATTTGGTGTGTGTGATAATGGCACGGATTTCTAGATGCTTAATTAATGAGCAGCAATAAATATTTATATCTGTTTCAACTTGCAGCTCATGGGCTTTGCGAGTTGACTCAACTCGCAGCCCATGGGCCTGCGAGTCCAGATGGCATTGCGAGCCCAGTTCTCAACTCGCAGGTGAGACCTGCGAGTCTAGATGGCATTGCGAGCCCAGTTCTCAACTCGCAGGTGAGACCTGCGAGTCCAGATGGTCTGCGAACTGAGATCTCAGCTCGCAAGTCTTGTTGACTTGTGAGTTGACTTCTTAATTTGCGATTTCGACTTTAACTTGAAATCGATACTTGTACAATAATATTTAACAAATAATAATAACAAGTTAATATCATATATTTACAAGTCTAAACCAATTATACAAGTTTGACAATAAATACACTAATCCTATTACAAGCTAGATCTGTTGTCACAATAACATGTCCCAACAGACTCCCCCTTGACAATAGCTCTAGCGTTGTTATCTTCAACTTTGTCTTTGGTCTTTACTTGTAAATACTACTGCCCATATGAATCTTAATTCTAATACAAGTTTTCACCATTAATTGATAATCTCTTGCAAGATCACCCCATGCTTCAGTCGTCAGGATCCTATTTTCATTTAACTTCAACAGGTCCTTCTTCGATAGATTCATCAGGTGTCGATGGTCATAGACTGTCAGAATTACTCTTTCTCCTCTTTCAACTTCATCATCAGCTTCAACCATGACAGCTTCACCAGTCTCTGAATCCACGTGCCAATTCAGAAGATTTCCCAGAATATTCTGTGGCATAGGTTTTAGTGGTATCTGCTGTATGCACTTGACAGCTGGATAAGTTTTCTTCCTTAATCTTCGGCCAGTTCTCTGACTGCGTTCCTTTAATTTGATCGTCTTTCCGACTCTTAGCTTAATCTTGTCAAACTTCATTGATCTACCCTCAGTCCGAATGATTCTCTCAACATAAGTTGCGTAGGGATCATTGCTGGGATTTATCAGTTCTAAGCGTGCCAAGTCTCGGATTTCAAATCGAGGAAGCGAACTGAATACTTTAAGCTTCTTATCAAAATATTGAACTCCGTCAAACCTTTTGATAGCGAAAAGTTTCAAGTCAGAATCAAAATACCAGCCGATGATCCCCTTCCTTGGAACTTTCTTTCCAGTTATATCTACTTCAGACATCCCAGCCTTTTGCTTTCTCCTCTTCAGAGGTCTAAACATGGAATTGTTTCTGAGTTTTTCTGGAAGGTCATCTTCTGATTCAGAACTGGTTGAGTCATCTAGATTTTCATCTAACTCAACAACCCTTTCTCCATCTTCTTCCTGGATGATCACTTTAGTTGTAGATGGGCTTACGATGTGTTCATCAACATCAACATCAAGATCTACACACTCGTCTGCCCCATCATTGACCATGAAAGTCCAATCTTTAGGAGGAACAAACTCTCCTTCTTCAAGGTCAAAATCAATGTCCTCATCTAATTCATCCGGCATGTCGCCTTCAGAATTTGATAAGTCCACCATCTCAAGACCTATAGACATTCATACACAAATATATTAATATCATAAGTTCTTTCATTGATTTCCCTGAATCAATCTAAGATTTTCCTTATTAATCCCTTTGTGTATTTAAAATATATTATATATACTTATTCAAACTTTTCATCGATTATCATAATCAATCTAACATTTGAATAAGTCTTATAATATACGAACATTATATATTATATGATCTTATAACTCTTTTATCGAACAATGTCAATCTAGAATTACAAAAGACTTATATTATACAAACATTCATCATTATAGAGTTATAACATTTAAACATTAATATTTTACATATTCAAGTTCAAATGTCTTAATTACAAAATGATTCAAAGTTACAATGTATTAATAATTACAGTCAGTCTATATTAATACAAGTTTCACCTTCTTCAGCTCCACCCTTCGCAGTACCAGCACCAGCTCCACTACCACTTGCTTCAGCAGACTCCCCCTGAAGTGTAGTCTGCTGACCAGTCGTTGAAGGACCAGCCAGCTCACTTTCTTTTTCAGTCGCGGGATCATCGTCTTTATCATCTCGGCTCTTCTTAACCAGCTCATCCTCTTTACAAACTTCTTCAAATGCAGCCTTCTCAATTGCAACTTTCTCCCCTTGAGATAGCTGGTTCTGCTCTAAGTAAGTAATACGACGAGAGAGACGATCAAGTTGTCATTGCTTCTCAGCCACGTCATCTACCAGAGTGTTGTTGGTCTTGAGTAACAGTGAGTAAGCATTGTTCTGTGTAGTGACACTGTCTGACAACTATAGAATCTGTGTGGCAAAAGTGTTGGCAACTAACTGCAACTCTCGAACCTTAGACTCCAAGCTTATAATGCGTTCAGCATCAGTCTTTGGTGAGGTTGAAGGAGCAGCATCAGTGGTGGATGGAGGTGTTGGAGCAGGAGGTTGCATTCTCTTTGCTATCTCTGTAGCAACATCTGTCAAAAGACGCGCCGCAACCCTGCTTGATTTGCTGGTTGGGTGTGAAGAAGGTTGAACCAAAGCAGCAATCAATTCAGCCTCAGAGGGCGTAGACGTTGATTGTGTAGTAGCTGCAGAGGTTGAAGCTAGGCTTTGACAGCTTGCGAGGTCGCGTGAGAAGCACTTCCTCCTCTTCTTCATCATCTTCGTCTTCAACAACAACGAAATCGGGATCTTGATCAGCAGCTTTCCTCTTTAACTTCAGAGCTGGATCCATAATCAATTTTGATCCTTATCGGATCATCCCTTCTGGAATCCCAGAGACAAACCCAGGAGGTCCAGAGTCATCATCATTATCAGAATCAGATTCAGAGGCTGAAGCAGCTTCTTCATCTCTTCCTGATGGCCCAACAACATCAGATGCCTCAGTAGGTAGAGGTGTACCAGAGGTACTCGGACCTGCAGTCAAAAATTGATCTATATCTTTAAAGACCTTATCAGTGTCCTCTTCAACTCGTGGTGGCTCAGCAATATATTGATCCACATCCTGCAAGATAGGATCATTTGCATCATCATTTTCAGCCAAAACTTGTTGCATTACTTCAGCAGCAACTTCAGCATTAACTTGTGGCTCTTGCTGATTTGCCTGATTCAGAACCTCCTCTATCAGCTCTTGTGGTGCAGGCACAACTGCAACCACATCAACATCAATCCAACCATTGTTCGGTGGCGTAATATACTCAGGATTAACCAAAAATCCAAACAGCTCAGTCAGCTGAGGCTGCATCTCAAACCTACGTGAGGTTTGCATGAACATAGCATTGTAAGCCCTGAGCCCAATAGTGTCGACCTTCAGATCTGCTTGAAAGACCGGCAGATCAGGGATAGAAGCCCGAATGATCAGCATGCAGAATCTGGGATATATCATGAACTGAGACCTGACACCTCCCAAGATTTGGCGAACGAATTCCACAAAGATGTAATCGGAGAAACTGTATGGTTTGTTATAAACCAGTGACAGTAAAGTAGATAGGAGAGAGGAGCTCAACTCATCATAGCCTCCCTTCTTAGGTCCAAAAATAGTGACAAGAACGTGCCACAGGAACCTCCATTCTCCGAAAACGAGCGCCTTCAAAAACTGACGGCCTCTCTTGGGTCCAACATACCCCATTCATCCTAGAGCTCCCTCGATAAAGTCAGACGGAAACTCAGTTGGTCCATCTTCCTGCTCTACAGTCCCCAACTGTAATATGTTTCTCAGATCAGAGGCAGAGAAGATAACCGGACGATCATTAATCCTTGTTCGAATGATCGGAGGATTTACAGCAGTATCATACTCAATATGAACCCAGAACTGTGTAAGTATATCCTTGGACAAGGCAGGTGACTCGGTAATGGTATACTATATCCTCGATCGACTCAGAAACGTAAGAATCTGAGTCAATCTAGATGCACCACGTGCGTCGACGTCCAGATCAACAAGAACATTATGATGTCCAACGAATTGTCGAGCCATATCTGTAATATCACAAATCACACAGATGTTAGACAATTAGTTTAACCAATATTGATAAACTTATATGATCTACAACTTCTAATTGAACTATTAAGTCGTGAAACTTAATTAACAATTATAGTTGTTCATCATATATAGAATCAATAAGTCTAACTTTCTATTTAACCTGCTACACAAATATATTACTTATTACGGAAAGTCATAAGTCTTATATATAGAGTATACGGTTTTACGTGTTTACATTTAAGTCGACACGTCTAACCGTAGACTATTTTAACTTATAAACGCTTAATTAGTTAACTAATCGAGAGATCGTAAATTAAAATTAAGAAATCAAACTTTTCAAAAGTCAACTCGCAAGTTCAACTCGCAGTCAACGAAAGTCAACTCGCAAGTTCAACTCGCAGTCAACAGAAATCAACTCGCAGGTCAGACTTGCAAGTCAACTCGCAGGTTGGACTCGCAGGACATACTTGGAGTTCAACTCGCAAAGGAGATGTTGACCCGTTGACCTGCGAGTTGAGTTGGATCTCAACTCGCAGGATGAACTTTGTGATGACATCATAGAAAATTTCAATTTAAGCGAGTTATAACACAATCAGCCACTGTCATCTTGTTCAATATACTCTAATTGACATAAACCCTAAGGTTTCTTGTCCATTTAAGCACTATATTAAGGATTTTAGTAATATTAAAAAATCAAAAACCCTCATTTTAATAAAGTGTCGATTATGATCAAATTACGCCGTGGATTAGCTTGAATTATACCTTAAAATGATCACGTTATAAAGATGTATAAGAGTTACAAGATCAAAATCTCTTGACTTCGAAATCAAAGTCAAAATAATTGCGAGTTCAAATCTGGGTTCGCTGTGAGTTTGGGTTCGCAAGAGCAAGTGAATTCGCAGTGTGGAACAAGTGAACTCGCAGCACTCTTTTATACGCTTTTAATCTCGGCTCGCAGAACTCAACTCGCAGAGTTGAGTTCAACTCGCAGCCCAAAAGTCAACTCGCAGCACTGTTCTCGGTTCGTAATTTTTGTCCAAAAATACATTTTAATTATAAAACGTAATTTTTAAGTCCAAATTGTGCACAAGTCTAAAAATCTGAAGATCTTTCACTTGTGATGCAATAATACGAACAATAAAGTTATAAGAAAAAGAAAATAAAGAGAAATAAGATAAAATGAAGTAAATAAAAGTACAATGATTCATATTAAACATTGGTATCAAGTACCCTTGTATTAATGAAACACTCTGACTAAAATAAAATGACAATAAAATAAAGTAAAATAAATCCTAATCGAGGGCGTTAAGAAATTATCGACAGCGGGATCATATTAGAAAGAAACAGCTGAATCAATTGTTGAGTAATGATCTAAGAAGATTGTTAGTATTCATACCTCATGAAATTCACAAAAAGTTACACAAAATCTCACACCTTAACCATTTTTCAACTTACATTTATAAAAGTATAACTTGGTTACCTATTTCCACAGAATATAATATCCACATCAAAATGAAGTGATTTAAATATCATAGACAGTTCAAGATGATTACCGGTATTATAATCCATATAAACAAAGTCTACACTGATTTCCGAGCAAACCTTTTATTGTTTGTATGTGTATTACCTAATGTGATTCAAAAATGACATACTGAGAAATCAAGGATAACACATAACACCGTATCTTTCTCTTTCAAGGTAGAGATCACTAAATGATGTTCTTTGCGAAGCATATGACATACCCTAGAGTAAATTTAAAATGTGACAAATATCAAACTCGTTTTGTAGATACTAGTGGTTCTAGTTCTGTACTTAGTACAACAGAAGATCCCTTAGTATAGACAAACCAAGCTTGAAACTATTGGCAAAACTAAAGGAGTCAGGTCAGTACTTAGTACAATAAAGACACCAGTAATTTCACTAACAGCCATAATTCTTATTATTTGTCTTTGACATATTTTCATAGATTCTTGATAACAGTGTATGGTCAGACTATCTTTCATCAATTAAGGCTTATGTCATACGTCATATAGTAAATCACACGAGATAACACACAGAAGATTTATAGCTTATTATATGCTCAGAAATCAAAGCAGAAATTGCCTACCAGTACATCATATAATGAAGCTGTCTAGATCTAAAGTTTTTCAAGCAAATTATATCGTGTGGAGAGAGGAGTATACTAAAATAAAGATAAGTAAAATCCTGGTTTTAAAGATGTAAAGTTCATGTAACAAATTTGAATCTACTAACACATCTAACTTAAGACTTTTACCTACAGTTATTAAGCCAATTCCTCTAATTTACTATCATTTCCCAGTTGATAAAGACTTAACCTTTATCGGAGGCGATTCCCCAACGGTAACAACCAAATGAATGCCATACGCCTAACCCCCTTTTCCCTTTTTTTAAAAAAAAATAAGCATAAACTAATAAATATAAACGACTAATTATTACAAACCAACTCTATGGAAGACTAATCCTCTGGATTTCTCATTCCATTTAGTTGCACCAATTTCTCGAATCGAGCTCTGTCGAACGCTTTGGTGTATAAGTCTGCTAAATTATCCACAGATGGAACCTTAGCTAACTTTATCAGGTTCTTCTCAGCACAGTCTCTAATAAAGTGATGTCGAATATCAATATGTTTAGTTTTATTGTGCTTGACCGGATTATTGGTTATTGAGATCGTTGATTCATTATCAATCATCATAGGAGTATTTGTTATACTCAACCCATAATCAAGCAATTGCTGTTGTATCCACAGAACTTGGGAACAACAGCTGCCAGCTGCAACATACTCAGCTTCACATGTAGAAATAGCTACTGAGGTTTGCTTCTTGCATTGCCAAGAGACCAGTCTACCTCCTAGGAATTGACATCCACCGATTGTAGACTTTCTATTCTGATTGCATCCTCCGTAATCAGAATCAGTGTAAGCAACAAAATCTAAGTCTCCATCAGTCGGATACCAAAGTCCTAGCTTCGGTTTCCCTTTGAGGTAACGAAGAATCCGTTTTACTGCTTGCATGTGAGATTCTTTAGGAGTAGCTTGATATCTTGCGCAGACACATACTGCAAACATTATATTAGGCCTTGATGCTGTAAGATACATTAGGGATCCAATCATGGCCCTGTAAAGAGTAGGATCCACGTCTCTATCACTCGATGTATCTGGACCAATACCATGGGCTTCCGGAATAGGAGTATGAAAAATTCTTGATTCTTCCATCTTAAATCGTTCTAGAAGCTCATTAGTATACATAGTCTGATGAATGAAATATCCATCTTTCTTTTGATCGACTTGCAATCCTAAGAAAAATGTCAATTCACCCATTGCTGACATCTCAAACTTGTTCTTCATAACCTGTTCAAATTCACTACACATCTTTTCGTCAGATGACCCAAAGATGATGTCGTCAACATATACTTGAACAAGTAGAAAGTCTCTCCTTTTCCATTTCACAAAGAGTGTACTGTCAATTCTTCCTCTTGTGAATCCATTCTCAAGAAGATAAGTGGACAGTGTTTCATACCACGCTCTCGGAGCTTGATGTAATCCATATAGAGCCTTATCGAGACGATATACTCTATCTGGATACTTTGGATCAGTAAATCCCGGTGGTTGAGAAACATACACCGTTTCTTTGACTTTGCCATACAAGAAAGCACTTTTAACATCCAGCTGAAATACTTTTATTTTCTTCGAGGCTGCAAATGCTAAGAATAACCTAATTGCTTCAAGCCTAGCCACAGGCGCAAACACTTCATTGTAATCAATCCCCTCTTGTTGATTGAAACATTGGACAACTAGACGAGCTTTATTGCGAATCCCATCTAGTTCCAATTGGATATTCTCCAACAGGTAAGTCAACCAACTCCCAAACTTGCAATTTTGTGAACTGAGACAGTTCTTCCTGCATTGCCTCGACCCACGAATTTTCCTTCAAAGCTATCTGAACATTCTTAGGTTCAATTTGTGAGATAAAGCATGAATATAGACATAGATTTGAGATCCCTGTCTCGTTCATTTCAGCATACAAGCTTGAATGAGTGGATGTACTAGCTTTAGATTGATTCCGAGTCAGAACAGGAGAATTTGGATCACCGATGATATTATCTATTGGATGAATCCTATTAATTCTTGTTGAAGTAACAGGTTCAACTAGAATATCATCCTGTAAGTTGGCACCAATTTCCTCCAAAGGTGGTATACCTTCATTAGTAGTTGATATCCTTAATTGTCTCAGAGGAGTAAGAACATCATCCATAATCCTTTGAGAAGCAATTTCAGGATCTTCACTCTCTTGAGGTATATCATCTTGAGGTTGTTGTGACTCGATAGGAGGGACCACTGTTAAGACATGTTTTGTGACAACAGATCTAGCTTGAAATTAGTTTTTCTAGTTTGTAATAGGTCTTGTATTAATCGTAATCGAGTTTGTACATTGGTTTTGAATTGTAAATGAAAAACTGTGGTTGGAAAACATTTTAGAGTGAAAAATCAAAAAGCTGAAAAATGTTGACCAAGGTTGACCGCGAACCGAGTCAGTTCGCAGGTCAAACTTGTGCTGCGAACCGAGTCAGTTCGCTGGGCCTAAATGGGCTGCGAACCGAGTCAGTTCGCAGAAGCCCATGACCCGCGAACTGAGACGGTTATAAATACAAATTAGGTTTCAAACCTAATTAACTTTGGCTATTTACCTAATACGAATCATCTGAGTTTTCCAGAGCAATTAAACCTTCTAAAGGCTAGGTATTGATCGTTTAACTGAGATTAATAATCAATACGAAGCAAATTAGATACCCGATTCACTATAATTGTGAAACAATTTGTTATAGATCCTATAACTAAGTATTGAGGGATTCCGCACCTTAATACGTTAGATAACCTCGTTATCGATCCGAATAGACACGGACTTACAATTGGTATCAGAGCCTACGGCTAGATACGCGTAGGTTCGAGGTTATTTGGGATAATAACGATTGATTTGGGTAAATAACGTTTGATTTAGGGTTGTTTTACGTTCAATTTGTGCGTATTTTTGACCAAAATCAGTTTCTGGAAGTTTTTAGGTTCGTGTACGTTCGAAATCTTAGGGTTTAGACGTTCAAAAACCTAAAAATTTACGTTTTTGGGGATTACAGCCGTTTCTGCGAAGTGAGATTAGGGTTCTGCGAACTGAGTTCTCACTCTGCGAACTGAGTAGGCTGCGAACTGAGATTTGCTGCGAACTGAGTTCTCACTCTGCGAACTGAGCCTGCGAATTGAGTGAGGCTGCGAACTGAGATTTGCTGCGAACTGAGTTCTCACTCTGCGAACTGAGCCTGCGAACTGAGTAGGCTGCGAACTGAGATTTGCTGCGAACTGAGTTCTCACTCTGCGAACTGAGCCTGCGAATTGAGTGAGGCTGCGAACTGAGATTTGCTGCGAACTGAGTTCTGGTTCTGCGAACCGATTAGCCTGCGAACTGAAATTCTGTTCTGCGAACCGAGTTGGCTGCGAACTGAGTTTCTGTTTTTGTGATTTTTGAAAGTTTTGTGATTTGCAAAGATGTCAGACCTAAGTAGAATGATTGAGATGGATCATGAGATCGGAAAATCGAATGTTCCACCTAAGTTGCTCAGACTTGAAAATTACTATGGATGGAAAGATAGGTTTGAATCCTATTGTCGATTCCATGATTTGGTAATTTGGGAATGCATCAAGAATGGATACACTGCTCCTACCCAAGTCGTTGAGAATGTGACTGTGGCTATTCCTTATAGCAGGATGAACGATGAGCAAAAGAAGGAATATGAATCTGAGAACAAAGCTCATTCGTCGATCAAAATGAGTCTTCCAAGAGAAATTAATCATCAACTCAAATCTTTTCACACTGCTAGAGAGCTCTGGGTAGCTCTTGAGAAAAGATGTGAGGGTAGTCCACAGGTAAAAGAAGGTAAAAGGAGTCTGTTGAAGAAACAATTTACCGTCTTTAAAACCTTGAAAGGAGAAGACTTAGATGCTTATGTCACTAGGTATTATCATCTCCTTAGTGAATTGGATGACCATGAGATTTTCTGTACTGATAGGGAGAAAACCGACAAGTTCCTTGAGGGTTTGCCTCCTAATTGGGAAATGTACGGAGTGATGATTAAGGATAATGAAGAAAGATACTCTAAGATGACCCTAGAGCAGGCTATCGACAAGCTTCGAGGGTATGATTTTACCAAAAAGACGAGGGACACGGATTCTGATCAGGTACAGGATCCTGGGCTATACCATGGAAAATCAAGTCTCTCAAATTCTTCATCTGCATCAACTTCTGCATTACTGGTTGGTGGAATAGATGATAAAGGTGAAATCCTAACTGAGGATCTATGCTTTATTGCTTCGGATGGAAGTGATAAACGAAGCAAGTCTGCTACTGAGAAGTCACCTCAAGGGCAACACAAAATGCCAATGAGTGTGAAATCTGCAGAACAGCAACTGTCTGTTCTTGCTTCGTTCGTTGCTTCTTACGAAAATTACATCCAAGGGAAGATCAACGATCCCGCTCAATTTGATGAAGACTATGATCAAATTGATCCAGAAGACTTAGAGGAAATGGATCTCCAGTGGCAACTAGCCATGGTGTCAAGGAGAGTAAAAAATTTCCTAAAGAAAACTGGAAGGAGAGTGGTGGGTAATAGACCGGGCTTTGATAAGTCCAAAGTAAAGTGTTATAATTGTCAAAATTTCGGACACTTTGCTCGGGAATGCCAAAGACCCAAGAATGAGCAGACTGCAAATCCTGTAAAACAAGGCACCACACTAGCATCAAAAGCCTTGGTGGTTCAACAGCTTGATGGTTCATACGACTGGAGTGCTTTACCTGATGAAGCACTCATGGCCGAAATTGATGATCAAGATAAAATTGTTGAATCCACATCTTACATGCCAACTGCTGAAGAGTATCAAGTGGACACACAAGATACTAAAATGTCAACAATTGAAGATGATATTCTGGACTTGGGATCAACAGAAGATCTATGTCCCGAAGACTTTGTAGCTCAAATGGCTGATCTCCAAACTGATAAGAAACGGGTATGTCTTGATATTCTCACTCTTACTGATATCTGTCAATTAGTTACTAGTTTACAGTCCCAATTAAATGTCTATGAAGAATCATATAGGACAACAACAGCTGAACTAGAACTAATGAAAAGTGATGTAAGAAGACTAAGTGAGGATAAATTAGCTCTTAAAGAAAAGATTAAGTCTAATATGGCAGATAAGACTGCTCTTAGAGATACTATTAATGAACAAGCTATTAAAATAGACGGTCTATATCTAAACTTAAGAGACTTGAACAAAGATGTAGCTAATAAAGAGCTCGAGCTATCTGAGTCCAAAATGAAACTAGTTGAGTTGAATCATAAGATTGAAAGTTATAGGACATCTTCCTTGACTTTAGATCATATAATTAGTTCTCAACGGAGTGTAAATGATAGATCTGGACTAGGTTGCCATGATGTACCTCCTCCTTTTAATTCTAATTACACTAAGGCTCATGAAGACTTAGAAATGATAGATGTACCTGTTAACTCTGTGAAAACTTCAATAAATAAGTCAGAGATATCTGAGTTAGAGAAGCCTGTTATTAAAGACCTAACATCTAACGAGTGCAAAACTAAATTAGATGTTGAGGATATTAAAGGACAGGAAAGTAAAACTTCAGTAACTCAGAAAATTACTAACTTAGAAAAGGCAAAAGAAGTTAAGTCTAAGAAGATAATGTCGTGCTTCAAATGCCATGAAAGAGGGCATGTGGCTTCTTGTTGTCCCAATAAGAAGTCAGAAGCAAAACATAGACCAGTTGATAGTGACATGTCACCGGGTACTTCTAAGATGGATGTAGACAGGTCGAGTTCTAAAAATGGGTTGGACAATCAATCCATATCTAAACCTGTGAACATTTTGAAAAGGTTAGGAACACATAGTGTTTCTCCACCTAAACCTAAACGGTTTTCTAATGATAATACTTTCAATCATTCTCGAGACCAAACACCGTCAAGGTTTAGGACACCTCATTACAACCATAGTCATTTTGAGATTGGTTCTACTTCTCGGAATCATAGTCATTATGAGAGTGGTTCAACCTCACGTACACATGGGACTAAATATAATTTTAATTATAATCGTAATCAAGGACATCAATCCCAAGGTAATGTGTCAGAGAGGCCTGTTTCTCATTCACCTCATAGACCCAAGACCAACGTTCCTCAACAAACTCGAACTCCTTCGAAAGTAATTCAGGCCCCAGATGGGAAAAAGGGTTACTTTAAAGAAGTTAAGTTTGTTGATGATGAGGGACGATCCAAGTCTGTTATGGCTTGGGTCCCTCTTGACGACTAATTGTGTACAACTGTCATGTGTAGGAACAAACTGTGAACGGAGATAGCTGGTGGTACGTAGACAGTGGATGTTCAAGACACATGACAGGAGATAGAAGTCTACTGATGGACTTCAAAGGAGGACTGAAGCAGCGAGTTAATTTCGCTGGGGAGAAAGGTGGAATCATCACTGGGAAAGGAAAAGTTTCTAATGGAACTTTGACTCTTGAGAATGTGAACTATGTTGAACAACTGGTTCACAATCTAATGAGTGTTTCCCAAATCTGTGATAAAGGTCATCCGGTATTATTTAATGATACAGAGGCCTTAGTCCTGAAGCCAGGTCTGGTTATTCCAGATAAATGGATTCTAATGAGGGCTCCAAGGAAGAGGGATATCTATGCTATTAACATGGGTATTCCTGCATCTTCAATGGAGTCGACATGTCTATTATCCAAGGCTTCAGAAGCAGATTCTATACTGTGGCATAGGAAAATGGCACACCTGAATTTTCGAAAAATGAATTATATAACCAAGAACGGGTTAATTCTGGGTGTACCTTCTACGCGTTTCGAGTTTGAAGACAAGTGTGTTTCTTGCTTAAAAGGAAAGCAACATAAGAAACCACACAGGTCTAAAACTAAAAACTCCATTTCCATGCCATTTGTATTGCTACATATGGATCTTTTTGGCCCAATAAGCAAAAGAAGCATAGGTGGCAAGTGGTATTGCTTAGTTGTCACAGATGACTACTCTCGATTCTCGTGGGTATTCTTTTTGGGGTCTAAAGATGAAACTCCAGGAATTCTTATGGAGTTCTTAGACTTAATAGAGAATGTCTACAACACGAGAGTAAAGAGTATTCGTAGTGACAATGGAACTGAGTTCAAAAATTCTACGTTGAATGTATATTGCTCAAGCAAAGGCATACAACATCAATTCAGTGCACCATATGAACCTCAACAAAATGGTGTTGCTGAAAGGAAGAATAGAACTCTCATTGAAGCAGCAAGAACAATGCTTGCAGATTGAAGGCTTCCGGTCATTTTTTGGGCAGAAGCGGTGAATACTGCATGTCATGTTCTAAACCGGGTTCTCACTGTTAAAAAGCATAACAAGACCTGTTATGAGCTTTTGAACAATAAGAAACCGAATTTGAAAGGGTTTGAACCCTTTGGTGTCTCATGTACTTTATTGAAAACTAGTTCTCAACCAAAATTTGGTGAGAAGGCTGACGAAGGATATTTCCTCGGTTATGTGCCTAACTCACCAAATAAACGAGTTTTTAATAAAGTTACGGGACGTGTGGAAATAGTTTATAAGGTTGAAGTTACGAGCTACACACATGACTCACATAAGGGATTAGATTGGCAATTTGACTATTCTGATCTTTTTAAGTCATTTAATGTCCCATTGTGTGATTACACGGTTGATCCTGTACTTACTGAACAGTTATTGTCAGGTGATGGAGATATTGGCTCCATTCCAACATCGACTGCTTCTGCAGATCCTAATCATACAACATCAAGTGCCACAGAACAACCTCCGGTGGATAACACTCAAGAGACTGACACGTCACCAGTAGTTACCGATACGATAACTTCTGATGAGATGTATAGTACTGATGAGGATATGCCACCTTTGGAAGAAATTGGCACTAATCTTTATGATAATATGGTGATTGAGCCGATCATAACCACAAGAATTCACAAAGATCACCCAACTGAAAATATCATTGGTGATCCAACTGCATCGGTTCAAACCAGGGCTAGTACTTCTGAGTACTCGAGCCTTTTTGTTGCAATTATGGAGACTGGGATTATTAATCATTGTTCCTTTTCGTGCTTTATCTCGCAAATTGAGCCTAAGAATGTCCAAATGGCATTGAAGGACAGTTCGTGGGTCGAAGCAATGCAGGAAGAATTGTCTCAGTTCTCAAAATTGCAAGTTTGGGAGTTGGTTGATTTACCTGTTGGAGAATATCCAATTGGCACTCGATGGGTATTTAAGTGCAAGAAAGACGATCGGGGAGTCGTGATTCGCAATAAAGCTCGTCTAGTGGTTCAAGGTTTCAATCAACAAGAAGGGATTGACTACAATGAGGTGTTTGCACCTGTGGCTAGGCTAGAAGCAATAAGGATATTCTTAGCATTTGCAGCTTCTAAGAAAATGAAAGTTTTCCAGCTGGATGTTAAGAGTGCTTTCTTGTATGGCAAAGTCAAAGAAACGGTGTATGTTTCTCAACCACCGGGATTTACTGATCCAAAGTATCCAGATAGAGTATATCGTCTTGATAAGGCTTTATATGGATTACATCAAGCTCCGAGAGCGTGGTATGAAACACTGTCTACTTATCTTCTTGAGAATTGTTTTACAAGAGGAAGAATAGACAGTACACTCTTTGTCAAGTGGAAAAAGAGAGACTTTCTACTTGTTCAAGTTTATGTTGACGACATCATCTTTGGGTCATCTGACGAAAAGATGTGTAATGAATTTGAACAAGTTATGAAGAACAAGTTCGAGATGTCTGTTATGGGAGAATTGACGTTTTTCTTAGGATTGCAAGTCGATCAAAAGAAAGATGGGTATTTCATTCATCAAACAAAGTATACATATGAGTTGTTAGAAAGATTCAAGATGAATGACACCCGATTATATCATACTCCGATACCGGAAAATCATGGACTTGGGCCTGATACATCGAGTGATAGAGACGTGGAGCCTACTCTTTATAGGGCCATGATTGGATCACTAATGTATTTAACTGCATCAAGGCCTGATATAATGTTTGCAGTTTGTGTCTGCGCACGATATCAAGCCAATCCTAAAGAGTCTCATATGCAAGCCGTCAAGCGAATTCTTCGTTACCTCAAAGGGAAGCCGAAGCTGGGACTTTGGTATCCAATTGATGGAGACTTAGACTTCGTGGCTTACACTGATTCTGATTATGGAGGATGCAATCAGAACAGAAAGTCTACAACTGGTGGATGTCAATTCTTAGGGGGTAGACTAGTTTCCTGGCAGTGCAAGAAGCAAACCTCAGTCGCCATTTCTACATGTGAAGCTGAGTATGTTGCTGCTGGCAGTTGTTGTTCCCAAGTTCTATGGATACAACAGCAACTGCGGGACTATGGGTTAAATTTAACCAATACTCCAATGATGATTGACAACGAATCTACCATGTCAATTACCAACAATCCTGTAAAGCACAGCAAGACGAAACACATTGACATACGTCATCATTTTATCAGAGACTGTGCTGAGAAAAAGCTTATACAGTTAGTCAAAGTTCCCTCAACTGATAACTTGGCAGACTTGTATACTAAAGCTTTTGACAGGACGCGTTTTGAGACATTGATTCAACTAAACGGAATGAGGAATCCAGAATAATTTGTCTTCCAAAGGAGTATGTCATACTTAGTAGTTTCTTTTATTTTTCTGCATTTTTCTTGAAAACGTTATGGTTTTATCTGCTGGGAAATGATAGTACATTAGAGGAATATGCTTAATAACAATAAGTATAAGTATTTGGATAGATGTGTCAGTAGATTCTAGGTGGTTACATTAAATCTACATCTTTAAAACCAGGCATTTACTTATGTTTATTTTAGTATACACCTCTCTCCACATGTCATCATTTGCTTAGAAAATTGAATCTAGACAGCTTCATTATATGATGTACTGATAGGCAAATTCTGCTATGATTTCTGAGCATATAATAAGTAATAATGCTTCTGTATGTTATCTAGTGTGATCTGCTATGTGATGTATGACATAAGTCTTAATTGTTGAATGATAGTCTAACCATGCACTGTTATCAAAGATCCTGGAAATTATGTCAAGACAAATAGTAAGAATTATGGCTATTAGCAAAACTACTGGTGACCTTGTTGTACTAAGTACAGACCTGACTCCTTTAGTTTTGCCAATGGTTTCAAACTTATCTTGTTCATACTAAGGGATCTTCTGTTGTACTAAGTACAGATCTAGATCCACTAGTATCTTCAAAATAGCTTTGATGTTTGTCAGATATATAAAATAACTCAAGGGTATGTTATATGCTTCGAAAGGAACATCATTTAGTAACCTCTACCTTGAATCTGAAAGATACAGTGATATGTGTTGTACTTGATTTCTCAGTATGTCATATTTTGGATCACATTAGGTAAATGTACATACCAACAATAAAGGTTTGCTATGAAATCATTGTAGACTTTGTTTATGAGGATCATAATATCAGTAATCATCTTGAACTGTCTATGGTATTTGAATATTTCATGGTTGATGAATCATTTGTTCTCAATTCCTGAAAATATATGATTAACGTGATATCTGTTGTGGAGCTAGGTAACCAAGTTATACTTTCATAAATATAAGTTGACAAATGGTTAAGTTGTACTTATGTGTAACTTTCTGTGAATTTCATTTGGTATGTATACTGACAATCTTCCAAGATTTTTTTTAAATCTTAAAGTCCTGCGTATTCTGTCTAATATGATCCCTGAGCAGATTTAACTATTAATGTTAAGCATATGTAATAATTTTAGTTTCGTTATTTCATCAATTAAATAGTACTTTTGTTTGAATCATTGTTTGTTTGTTTCTTTATTGATTTTAATCCTTTGGAATTCAATAAATTCTTTAGTATTCCGTGTTGTCTCAATGTGACAAGATTGCATTTGGTTTCGTTTATAGCTTAAGAACTGTGGATTATTATTTTAATAATCAGTTATAAGCTAACATGCTTAGACGTGTCGACTTAAATGTGAACATGTAAAAGCATTTTCAAAATATACGACTTATGATGTTTGATAATAAGTTATATATACTTTAATTTGAGACGTTATGTGACAAATTAAAGTACACAGTTATAATTATTAACTGTCTTTGTAAAATTAATGATTATAATTGATAATTGAGTTCGTACACTTAATCGTTCAATTACGATTTATGATAGACTGTTTTGTTCTGTTATATTTAGATTTAAATTTGCATGGTTGACAAAGTCAAAATTGCAAATTAAGTTTAAAAAAAAAAAAAAAAAAAAAAAAAAAAAAATATATACTAGTTTCCTGCGAACCCAGATTTGCGAACCCAAATCTGCGAAACCAATTCATGCGAACCCAAATCCACGAACCCAGCCTGCGAACCCAATACATGCGAACCGAAAGTGCGAAGTGAGTTACTGTATAAAAGTCCGAGTCAACGGGTCCATATCTCACTTTTCCTAACACCTCTGCGAACCCAACTTGCGATCCCAAATCCTGCGAAGCGACCTTAATCCTTTTTGGATTTTCAAAAATTTATAGCACAAGGTTCGGTGTTTTGCTCCGTATATTATTTCCAACTTTCTATTACGCATCTATTGAGGTATGTTTCACTCGATTTCATCTGTTAGTTTGTGATTACTCGCATATGTTTGATTTTGAAGGTTTTTGTTTTAGTTTTTCACTGATTTGTTAGTTATTAGTGAAAAATAAAAGCCTAAAACTTCTCAAAATTATCAAATCAGTTACTAATCGATGCGTATGATTTAAATGCAAATTCATAGATTTAATTGTTTGATTTCAAAAGTTTTGGTTCGTCAGCCCGCTCCTGCGAACTGAGATCCAATCTCAGTTCGCAGCCCTAACTTGCGAAGTGAACTTCAGACGCTCCTGCGAACTGAGATCCAATCTCAGTTGGCAACCCCCTTTGCGAAGTGAGTTCATGGGTTGACTTCGTTGACTTCGTTGACTGCGAAGCGAACCCAAGTGGTTGACTTCCTTTGACTGCGAAGCGAACCCAAGTCTTGACTTCCTTGACTGCGAAGCGAACCCAAAACCATTAGTTGACTTCTGTTGACTGCGAAGCGAACCCAACTCAAAGGGTTACTTGCGAAGCGAACCCAACTCATAGGGTTGACTTTATTTGACTGTGATGCGCGTTGAACTTTTCATTTTACATGATTAGACTTATTTTCGATTTGAGATCTTTATGATTACAAATCATTTATAAGTCTAGTTTTGTTACTTATTCGATATATGTTTTGACTAACGATCTTATGCTTATAAGTAAGACATATATACCTGTTTCGACTTACGAGCTTATGCTTATAAGTAATACATGTATTATTACTATCGAATACCGGTTCTGACTTACGAACTTCGGTTTCTAAGTGAACCATATCTATAGGTTCTGACTTACGAACTTCGGTTTATAAGTGCACCATATCTATAGGTTCTGACTTAGGAACTTAGGTTTATCAGTGAACCATATTTCTATGATATGACTTACGAACTTGATATAATTTAGAGAATATAATTGAAAATTTGAGTCTTGCATACTCAATCGTTCAATTAAGTTCAGTAAATTACGTTAGTAATTAATAGTAAACTTGGATGTTTGGTGACAATCTCTGTTCACAATACATCAATGTTTAGAATTAATTACTGTTCGCTATGTCAATTTATTTTGATGGAGTATTTACCATTCGTGTAACTCTTATGACTACAGATATGGCTGCTCGATCTTTTACTGCTACTCATAATATTCTGGTGAATTTGGACGTCAATGAGCGCGGTGCTGAGCGCTTCACTGAGATCCTTACGTATCTGGCACGATCGAGGATTCGATATGCCGTTACGGAATCACCACCATTGTCCCGATCCATCCTGGATCAGTTTTGGGATAATATTGAGTATGATGCTGCTGTCAACCCTCCTGTTCTTCGTACTAGGGTTAATCAGCATCCTGTTGTCTTCTCTGCTGACGATCTGAGACAGATTTTACATCTGGGTACAGTCGAGCAAGAAGCAGGACCTTCTGTGTATTCCTCGGATTTCATTGAGGGTGCACTTGGGCGCATGGGTTATTCTGGCCCGAAGCGAGGTCGTCAGTTTATTAAGGCCTTCGTTCTTGGCCAATGGCGGTTCTTGTTCCATATTTTAGTCACTATTTTTGGGAACAAGAAGGGCGGATATGATGAGTTGAGCCCTGAGCTGCTATCCGGGCTACTGTCCCTGGTTTATAATAAACCATACAGTTTCTCTTCATACATTTTTAGCTCTTTCGTTGGGCAGACTACTGGAGCTGTTCGCTCCAAGTTTATGCTATATCCACGTTTTTGCATGATCATCATACTTCAGTGCATTCCTGGCTTGCTGAATATTCAGTCAGATTTGCATGTGGATAGGATCGGACTTCGCACATACAACGCTTGTTTTCTTAATTCTTCTCGTCGTCCGGATCAGATCAAGCCGGAAGCTTGTGATCTTTTTGGTCATCTTCTTGATGAACATTATGTAGCTCCACCAAACAATGGATGGTTGGATGCCGATGCTCCACTGCAACATCAACCACCCCCTCCAGCACAAGTTCCAGCTCAGCCGGCGGTTGTTGCTCCACAGCCCGGCCCGCACGAGCTTATAGAAGATGTGTTGAACCAAGCAGCTCAACCTGATGTTGCTGCTAGAGTATTACATGAGGTTCTTATTCAGAACGATGATGCCACTGATCCACTCTTACTTGAGGTGGAAAATTTTCAGGCAATCGAAACCGTCGACCCAGAGGTTGTTCAACCTGAGGGTGAACGGGTTTCAGCTGATCAAGATGCTGGACCGTCCAGTGCTGCTGACAAGGATGGTGTCTCTGCATCAGATACTGAGGATGAGGATAGTGATGATTCTCCTTCTCCTTCCTTTTTGACGGGAATTCCTTCTGGAATGATTCGTCAAGGTTCAAGACTAATCATGGATCCTGCTTTAAAGGGCAAACGCAAAGTTGATGATCGTGATCCTGATTATAGTTTGGTTGATGAAGATTCTGAGGAGGACGATGCTTTACCTCTTCAAACCAGCCGCCGCAAACGCATTCGCTCTTCAACTGCTCAATTGACTATTGGCGAATTATCTCGTCCTGCGGTTCGGACAACACCATCACCGCCACCAATGCCTACTCCTGTGCCAAAGCCTGCTGCTTCGGAGCCTCTTATTCTTCAATCTACTAAGGCCAGCCTTATTACAGCAAGATTGTTATTGGCTGATGTTGCTGCTCTCATTGGTAAACATCTTCCCTCATCTGATACTGCAACTGAATCAGCAACTGCCATTCCTATTCGGACTTCTGACCGTGTCACTACTTTGGAACTGCGGGTTAAAGCTTTGGAATTTCAGAATCTCAAACTTGCAGCTCTCCTTAGTACTCAAAGTGCTTCAACGACTCACTTGTTGAGATCACATGCGCTTCTATTAAGTGAATCTGCTGATCAATAGCGACAGATTGACCGTTTGGAACGCATCGTCAACCGTTTGTTGACGGGACAGCCGTCTCAGGGGGAGATTATGGCATATCAAATTGCCAGAGACGAAGATGAGCTGATAAGGAAACGGCGTCATGAGGTCTGTAAGGATGATGAAGAGCTAAGAAAAAGGCGAAAGGACACAGATGATGATCCCAACTCACAAGATGATAGAGAGCCGACTGGTCCGTCAACGACTGGTGAGCTTCCTATAATTCAGGGGGAGTCTACTAAGGCAAGTGGAAGTGGTGCTGGTACAAGTGCACAAGAGGGTGGTGCAACTGAAGGTGAAGTTTACATTAACTTAGACTAAGTTGTAATTTTATTTCAACCTCTGTAATTTGTAACTTAAGAATATTTTGTCATATATATATTAGACTTGCGATTTATTTTTACAAGTTAAATATATTTAGTCGACTTGAGATTTATAATAACAAGTTAATTAAATAAGTTACAATTAATAAAAATTGTGTGGAATTTTGATCGAAAGTCTACCGACTTACAATAGTCGTGTGGCGTGTCCCGAGTTAGTTTCGGCGGTCAATCTTTTACTATAATCTTTGCATTTTAGACTTGAGAATCGTCAGACTGACAAGTTAATTATGCAGAAGAATTAATTAATGGTAAGCCTGAATGTTTGGTGATCATTTCACAATACATTAGTGTTTAAATTTAACTAATATTCTGATATTATAAGACTTTTGAAATCTTAGATTGATTGTAATTATATGTTAAGATCAATGAAAGATTTATAAGTTCATATAATGTATTCGAGATACACAAAGAAATTAATAAGAAAATTCTTAGATTGATTCAGGGAAATCAATAAAAGAATTTATGATATTAATTGCTATTGATTAATATGGAAATCCTTAGATTGATTCAGGGAAATCAATGAAAGGATTTAGAATATTAATGATTATTTGTGTATGGCCTAATATAGGTTTGGAAGTGCTAGATCTATCCGATTCTGATAATGATATACTTGATGAGATAGACGAAGACATTGATTATGATCTAGAGGAGGGAGAGTTTGTACCTCCTGAAGATTGGTCTTCTGTCTCGGAGTCTGGGCTAGATGAAGGTGTAGATCTTGATGCTGACATCGATGAACACATAGTAAGCCCCTCAAAGACAAATGTTATCTTTCAGGATGAGGATGGAGAAAGAGTTTTGGACTTAGATGAAAATCTAAGTGAATCAACTGATTCTGAATCCGATGATGAACTTCCTGAGAAATTGAAGAATAATCCGATGTTTAGACCTTTGAAAAGAAAAAGGGAAAAGACATGGATTAAAGAAGTAGATATCACTGGAAAACGTATACCTAAAAGAGGTATAATAGGATGGTATTACGACGCTGACCTAAAGCTTTTTGCAATTAAAAGATTTGACGGAGTTCAATATTTTGAGAAAAAGCTAGCAGTCTTCAGCTCATTGCCACGTTTTGAAATCCGAGACTTGGCTAGATTGGAAATGATTAACCCCAGTAATGACCCTTTTGGACGTTATGTAGAAAAGATTATCAAGACTGAGGGTCGTTCTATGAAATTTCAGAGAATAAAGCCAAGAGTTGGTAAAACTATCAAACTTAATGAAAGAAGCGATAGAACTGGAAGACGTCGAAGAATGAAAGTATATCCAGCTGTTAAGTGCATGCAGCAGATTCCATTAAAGACTATGCCTCAAGATATCTTAGGCAAATTGAAGAGATGGTCTGTTGATTCTGTGACTGGAGAAGCTCTCATGTTTGTACATGATGATGAAGTGGAATATGAAGAGAGCGAGATCTTAAAGATTTATGATCGACGACATCTAATGAACTTATCAAGGGCTGACCTATTAATGTTACACAAGAATAGGATCACTGCAATTGAAGGATGGGAAGATGTTGCTCGAGACTATCAGTCAATGGTTAAAACATGCATCAAGCTGAAGATATATGCTGGAAGTAAAATTTACAAGTGATTACCAAAGACAAACTTGAAGACCAAGACACTAAGACAGCTAGAGCTATTGTCAAGGGGGAGTCTGTTAAGACATGTTTTGTGACAACAGATCTAGCTTGAAATTAGTTTTTCTAGTTTGTAATAGGTCTTGTATTAATCGTAATCGAGTTTGTACATTGGTTTTGAATTGTAAATGAAAAACTGTGGTTGGAAAACATTTTAGAGTGAAAAATCAAAAAGCTGAAAAATGTTGACCAAGGTTGACCGCGAACCGAGTCAGTTCGCAGGTCAAACTTGTGCTGCGAACCGAGTCAGTTCGCTGGGCCTAAATGGGCTGCGAACCGAGTCAGTTCGCAGAAGCCCATGACCCGCGAACTGAGACGGTTATAAATACAAATTAGGTTTCAAACCTAATTAACTTTGGCTATTTACCTAATACGAATCATCTGAGTTTTCCAGAGCAATTAAACCTTCTAAAGGCTAGGTATTGATCGTTTAACTGAGATTAATAATCAATACGAAGCAAATTAGATACCCGATTCACTATAATTGTGAAACAATTTGTTATAGATCCTATAACTAAGTATTGAGGGATTTCGCACCTTAATACGTTAGATAACCTCGTTATCGATCCGAATAGACACGGACTTACAACCACATCAGTATCGACAATATTCCTAGCATCAGACGTTTGAGCACTCGATGTTGGAGTGGGATCCTCATCTCCCGACAATAAATGCTCAGGAATATCTGAGTTACTAACATAGTCACTGATAGGGACTTTAAATGACTTGAAAAGATCTGAATAATCAAATTGCCAATCCAATCCCTTATGCGAGTCATGTGTATAGCTCGTAACTTCGATGTTATAAACTATTTCAACACGTCCTGAATTTTTATTGAAGACCCGTTTGTTTGGTGAGTTAGGCATGTAACCTAGGAAGTATCCTTCGTCAGCCTTCTCACCAAATTCAGGTTGATGACTTGTTTTCAACAACGTACATGAAACTCCAAAGGGTTCAAACCCTTTTAAGTTCGGTTTCTTTTTGTTCAAAAGCTCATAACATGTCTTGTTTTGCTTTTTAACCGTAAGAACCCGATTGAGAACATGACATGCTGTATTCACTGCTTCTGCCCAAAATATGACAGGAAGCCTTGAATCTGCAAGCATTGTTCTCGCTGCTTCAATTAGAGTTCTATTCTTCCTTTCAGCAACACCATTTTGTTGAGGTTCATATGGTGCACTGAATTGATGTTGAATGCCTTTGCTTAAGCAATATACATTCAATGTAGAATTCTTGAACTCAGTCCCATTGTCACTACGAATTCTCTTAACTCTTTTTCTATAGATGTTCTCTATTAGATCTAGAAACTCCATAAGAATGCCCGGAGTTTCATCCTTAGATCCCAAAAAGAATACCCAAGAGAATCTAGAGAAATCGTCTGTGACAACCAGACTGTACCATTTGCCACCTATGCTTCTCTTGCTTATTGGGCCAAAGAGATCGATATGTAACAGCTCAAAAGGCGAGGAAATAGAGTTCATAGTTTTAGACTTGTGTGGTTTCTTATGCTGTTTTCCTTTCAAGCAGGATATACACTTGTCTTCAAATGCAAAGCTCTTCGGTGGTACACCCAGAATTAACTCATGTTTTGTTATGTAGTTCATTTTACGAAAATTTAGGTGTGCCATTTTCCTATGCCATAGGAGAGAGTCTGATTCTGAAGCCTTGGATAACAGACAAGTAGACACCATTGAAGTAATAGGAGCATTCATGTTGATAGCATAAATGTCCTTCTTCCTTGGAGCTTTCATCAGTATCTATTTTTCGGGAATGATAAAACCCGGCTTCAGGATCAAGGCCTCTTTCTCAGTGAAGAGAACAGGATGACCTTTATCACAGACTTGGGAAACACTCACTAGGTTGTATGTTAGTTCTTCAACATAATTCACATCCTCTAGAGTCAAAGTTCCATTTGAAACTGTTCCTTTCCCAGTAATTACTCCTCCTTTATCACCAGCGAAGTGCACTCCTTGTCTCAGTCCACCTCTGAAGTCTGTTAGTAGACTTCTGGTTCCTGTCATGTGCCTAGAGCATCCACTGTCAACATACCACCAATTATCATTGTTCCCAGTCTGCTCCTACACATACAAGTTGTACACAATCAGTTATCAAGAGGGACCCAAGCCATTACGGTCTTGGTTTGTCCCTTATCATCGAAAAACTGTAGCTCTTTAAAGTAACCATCCTTCCCATTAGGAGCTTTGGTCACTATTGAAGGAGCATCAGCTTGCTGATGATTAGTGGTCCTGGGTCTATGAGTTGACTGACTTCCAACCCTCCCCGATACATAACCCTGGAATTTCTGCCCTTGGTTACGATTATTATAGGACCCTTGGTTAACTCCTTGTGAACGAGATGTAGATCCAATCTCAAAGTGACTTTGGTTCCTTCTCGGAGTCATAAACCTTGACGGCACATGATCTTTATTGAAATTTTCATGCCGTTTAGGTTTTGGTGGCGAGACACTGTGAGAAGCATCTCTTTTAAGAGCAGTAACAGGTTTAATACCAATTCCTGGTCTGGTACCTAACCTGTCTGTGCTCGAACTAGAGATGATTTTAGTCTTATCACTGTTCTCGCGGTTAGGAGTAGCTTCCGTCTTCTTATTGGGACAACAAGAAGATACGTGTCCTCTTTGATGACACTTGAAGCATGACATCTGCTTTCGTGACTTAACAGTCTTAGCAGACTCCTTCTTTGTCTGATCAGAAGACACTGAAGGTAACTCCCTATGTTTCTTAATTCCCTCATTGTTTACATTAGTACTACCAATCATTCCACTTGATACAAATTGTACTTTAGCGAATGATTTGACTGTACTCTTGTTCAATGATAGGTCATTAATAATATTTTTCTGAGTCTCAGATGCTTCAGACTGTTGAGTTTTCAAATCCTCAGTCTCAGGATTCGCATCTGTCATTTCTAGGTCAATAGAAGTAGAAGCAGTGTAATTGGCATTAAAGGGCGGAGGAACATCAGAATATCCTAGGCCAGTAACATCTGTCACACTACGTTGAGAGCTAATGATTCTATCTAAGGTCAAAGAGGATGTTCTATAACCTTCAAATTTTCTATTTAGCTCTACTACCTTTATATTTGACTCTGAAAGTTCTTTATCCCTAATAGCAATATTTCTATTTAGCTCATTAAGGTTTAGATATAACCCGTCTATCTTAACACATTGTTCATTAATTATGTCAGTTAGACTAGTCTTATCTAAGGCATCACTCTTAATCTTTTCAGTTAATGCCAGCTTATCCTCACCTAACCTACGAACATCAGACTTAGCTATATCTAATTCAGATGTTAAGGTTTTGTTAGATTCAGCAAAAACACTAACCTGAGTCTGTAAGTCAGTAACTAAGTAACAGACATCCGCAAGAGTAAGAAGATCCAGACATACCTTTTTCTTGTCTGACTGTACATCAGCCATGTATGCAACGAAGTCATCGGAACTCATTTCTTCAGTCAATTTGATGTAGAGCACATCTTCCTCGTTCCTCTTGACTTCTGTGTGTTGCACATTAGCTTGACATTCCTCAGCAGTTGGCATGTATAGAGTTGATTCAGTTGGTTTCTCCTGATCGTCTATTTCAGCCATGAGAGCTTTCTCAGGCGGAGTAGACCAATCATAGGAACCATCAATTTGCTGAACTACCAAGACTTTGGAAGTTAAAGTACTTCCCGAGTCTTGTTTTGCAATACCTGTATCAGCCTTCGGTCGTTGACACTCCCTGGCAAAGTGTCTGTAACCTTGACAGTTATAACACTTGACCTTGGACTTGTCAAACCCTGGTCGATTTCCAACAACTCTCTTACCCATACGCTTTAGGAAATTCTTTACTCTCCTTGACACCATAGCCAGTTGCCACTGGAGGTCCATTTCCTCTAAGTCATCAGGGTCAACCTGATCATAATCTTCATCAAATTGTGCAGGATCATTAATCTTCCCTTGAAAATAATTTTCATAGGAAGCAACGAATGAAGCCAGAACTGAAAGTTGTGGTTCTGCTAATTTCACACTCATCGGCATCTTATGATGCCCTTGAGTAGACTTATCAGAAGAATTGTTCCTGCTTCGTTTTTCACCACCATCCGAAGCTATGAAGCACATATCCTCTGTTAACATTTCTCCAAGTTCATCAATTTCACCAGCAAACAATGCAGTGGTCGAATTGGATGAAGGATTAGAGATACTGGTCTTTCCATGGTATAAACCTGGATTCTGTAGGTGATCAGAATCTGTATCTCTTGTTTTCTTGGAGAAATCATAACCCCTGAGCTTGTCAATAGCCTGCTCTAGGGTCATAGTAGCATATCGTTCATCATTGTCTTTGAGCATGATACCATACATTTCCCACTTACAAGGTAAACCCTCAATGAATTTGTCGGTTTTCTCCTTGTCATTGTAGAAAATTTCGTGGTCGTCAAGTTCACTTAATAAGTGATAAAACTGGGTGGTGTAGGCTTCAAGGTCCTCTTCTCTAAAAGCTTTAAATACCATAAACTTCTTTTTCAAAAGATTACACTTGCCTGCCTTCACCTGAGGGCTTCCCTCACACCTTTTCTCTAGAGCATTCCAGAGCTCTTTAGCTGTGTGAAAGGACTTCAATTGGTGATTGATTTCCTTGGGAAGGCTCATTTTTATCGATGAATGTGCCTTATTATCAATAGTGAATTCTTTCTTCTGATTGTCATTCATCCTGTCGTAAGGCACAATCACAGTTCCATTCCCTACCTCAGCTGTAGGTGCAACATATCCATTCTTAATACACAGCCAAATAGTGATGTCGTAGAATCTATAGTAACTTTCGAATCTGTCTTTCCACCCGTAATAGTCCTCAAGTCTGAGTAGCTTTGGTGGAACATTAGATTTGCCAACCTCGTGTTCCATCTCGATCATTCAACTCAAATCAGACATTTTAAAGTCAAAAATCAAGTTCGCAGAAATCTCAACTCGTAGAAATCTCAGCTCGCAGGAAACTCAGTTCGCAAGGGAACTCGGTTCCCAGCTGAATCTCAACTCGCAGAAATCTCAGTTCACAAGTCTATCTCAACTCGCAGCTGAAACTGAACTCGCAGATAATTCTCAACTCGCAAATAACAGTAACCCTAATCTCAACTCGCAAAACGGCGCCTCGAAATCTGGGAACTGAAACTTTTTGGTATTTTACGAATAAATCCGTAGATTTCGTTCGAAAAACGACCCTAAAGATGTTATATAACCAAAAACCTTGTAACCACAACGTTTCTAAGCCCGAGAGCTCTGATACCAATTGTAAGGTCGCTAAATCTTGGTTCGATAACGGATTATCTTTAAGTATTGAGGTGCGGAATCCCTCAATACGTTAGGTTTAAGCTTATATAACTTTATTATCAATTAAAGGGCTTCGTTTTGATTATTAACTAAGTTAATCACTCAAAACCGAGCCTTTAATACTATAATAAATATATCTGCACGAAAAACGAGAATAATTAAATATTTGGTGTGTGTGATAATGACACGAATTTCTAGATGCTTAATTAATGAGCAGCAATAAATATTTATATCTGTTTCAACTTGCAGCTCATGGGCTTTGCGAGTTGACTCAACTCGCAGCCCATGGGCCTGCGAGTCCAGATGGCATTGCGAGCCCAGTTCTCAACTCGCAGGTGAGACCTGCGAGTCCAGATGGTCTGCGAACTGAGATCTCAGCTCGCAAGTCTTGTTGACTTGCGAGTTGACTTCTCAATTTGCGATTTCGACTTTAACTTGAAATCGATACTTGTACAATAATATTTAACAAATAATAATAACAAGTTAACATCATATATTTACAAGTCTAAACCAATTATACAAGTTTGACAATAAATACACTAATCCTATTACAAGCTAGATCTGTTGTCACAATAAAATGTCCCAATATATCCCTAATAGCAATATTTTTATTTAGCTCATTAAGGTTCAGATATAACCCGTATATCTTAACACATTTTTCATTAATTATGTCAGTGAGACTAGTCTTATCGGAAGCATCACTCTTAATCTTTTCAGTCAATGCTAGCTTATCCTCACCTAACCTATGAACATCACTCTTAGCTATATCAAATTTAGATGTTAAGGTTTTGTTAGATTCGGCAAAAACACTAACCTGAGTTTGTAAATCAGTAACTAAGTAACAAACATCAGCAAGAGTAAGAAGATCAAGACATACCTTTTTCTTATCTGTTTGAACATCAGCCATGTATGCAACGAAGTCATCGGGACTCATCTCTTCAGTTGAGTTGATATAGAGCACATCTTCATCCCTCCCCTTGACTTCCATGTGTGGCACATTAGCTTGAGGTTTCTCAGCAGTTGGCATGTATGAAGTTGATTCAATTGGTTTCTCTTGATCGTCTATCTCAGCCATGAGAGCTTGCTCAGGCTGAGTGGACCAATCATAGGAACCATCGATTTGTTGAACCACTAAGACTTTGGAAGTCAAAGTACTTCCCGAGTCTTGTTTTGTAGCGCCAGTATCAACCTTCGGTCGTTGACATTCCCTGGCAAAGTGTCTGTAACCTTGACAGTTATAACACTTGACCTTGGATTTGTCGAACCCAGGTCGATTTCCAACAACTCTTCTACCTGTACGTTTTACGAAATTCTTAACCCTCCTTGACACCATAGCAAGCTGCCACTGGAGGTCCATTTCCTCTAAGTCATCCGGGTCTACTTGATCATAATACTCATCAAATTGTGCAGGATCATTAATCTTCCCTTGTATGTAATTTTCGTAGGAAG
Source organism: Logfia minima (assembly GCA_963921325.1). Taxonomy (NCBI): domain Eukaryota; kingdom Viridiplantae; phylum Streptophyta; class Magnoliopsida; order Asterales; family Asteraceae; genus Logfia; species Logfia minima. Next base: position 24,028,125 of record OY992772.1, read on the forward strand.
CAACGAACGAAGCCAGCACAGAAAGTTGATGTTCTACTGATTTCACACTCATTGGCATTTTATGATGCCCTTGAGTTGACTTCTCAGAAGAAATGTTCTTACTTCATTTCTCGCCTCCATCTGAAGCTATGAAGCAAAGATCCTCGGTTAACATTTCACCAAGTTCATCAATTTCACCAACAAATAATGCAGTGGTCAAATTGGATGAAACATTTGAGATACTAGTCTTTCCATGGTATAAACCTGGATTCTGTAAATGATCAGAATCTGTATCTCTTGTCTTCTTGGAGAAATCATAACCCCTGAGCTTGTCAATTGCCTGCTCTAGGGTCATAGTGGCGTACCTTTCATCATTGTCTTTGAGCATGATACCATACATTTCCCACTTTGAAGGCAAACCCTCAATAAATTTGTCGGTTTTTTCCTTGTCATTGTAGAAAATTTCGTGGTCGTCAAGCTCACTCAATAGATGATAAAATCTGGTAGTGTAGGCTTCAAGGTCCTCTTCTCTAAAAGCTTTAAATACCATAAACTATTTTTTTAAAAGGTTTCTCTTGCCTGCCTTCACCTGAGGGCTTCCCTCACACCTTTTCTCTAGAGCTTCCCAGAGCTCTTTAGCTGTGTGAAAGGACTTCAATTGGTGATTGATCTCCTTGGGAAGGCTCATCTTTATCGATGAACGTGCCTTATTGTCAATAGTAAATTCTTTCTTTTGATTGTCATTCATCCTGTCGTAAGGCACAATCACAGTTGCATTTTCTACCACAGCAGTAGGTGCAACATATCCGTTTTTAATGCACAGCCAAATAGTTATGTCATGGAATCTACAGTAACTTTCGAATATGTCTTTCCATCCATAATAGTCCTCGAGTCTGAGCAATTTCGGTGGAACATTAGATTTACCGACCTCGTGTTCCATTTCTATCATTCTACTCAAATCAGACATCTTGGTAAGTCTCAAAAGTTGTCAAATCACACAATTTAGTAAGCTCAGTTCGCAGGTGAATCTCAACTCGCAGCTGGTTTCAACTCGCAAAGGAAAAACCAACTCGCAATGGAAACTCAACTAGCAGCTGAAACTCAACTCGCAAATGTATCTCAACTCGCAGCTGAAACTCAACTCGCAAATGTATCTCAACTCGCAGCTGAATCTCAACTCGCTTATAACAGTTGAAACCCTAATCTCAACTCGCAAAACGGCGCTGTGAAATCTAGGAACTGAAACTTTTTGGTACTTTTACGATTAAATCAGTAGATTTCGATCGTAAACAACCCTAAAGATGTTATATAACCTAACACCTTGAAACCTCAATGTTTCTAAGCCCGAAAGCTCTGATACCAATTGTAAGGTCGCTAGATCTTAGTTCGATAACGGATTACCTTTAAGTATTGAGGTGCGGAATCCCTCAATACGTTAGGTTTAAGCTTATATAACTTTACTATCAACTAAAGGGCTTCGTTTTGATTATTAACTAAGTTAATCACTCAAAACCGAGCCTTTAATACTATAATAAATATATCTGCACAAAAAAACGAGGTGGTGAATATTTTAATGTTGTGTGTAATAAATGGCACACCCCCCAATAAATGAACAACATTATTTTATTTATATTATTTTCAACTCGCAGGCCATGGGCTTTGCGAGTTGACTCAACTCGCAGCCCATGGGCCTTGCGAGTCCAGATGGCTTGCGAGCCCAGATCTCAGCTCGCAATACATAAGTCTGCGAATCCAGATTTCATCTCGCAGGTCCATGACTTGCGACTTGAAATTGGACTGCAAATTGAGATCTCATCTTGAAAGTCTTTCGACTTGCGAGTTGACTTTTCATTTCGCTATTTTGACTTTAATTCGAATTCGTTACTTGTCTAATTATATTTAACAAATAATAATAACAAATTAATATCATTTATTTACAAGTCTAAACCAATATACTAAATAATAATTACACTAATCCTATTACAAGCTAGATCTGTTGTCACAAAACATGTCCCAACAAGGATGAACAAGGCGTTGTCTGCTATCATCAAGTTTCTTCCTGAAGAAATTAAGTATACTTCAAACAACGTTGTCACTTTTCTAGAGAGCTCTGGGTAGCTTTAGAGAAAAGATTCGGTGGTAGTAAACAGATCAAAGAGAGTAGAGCTGACTCATATCAAGAGACATCTACTAGTGATCAATACTCAGGGAATAGTACATATTCCAGAGCCTTGGTTACTCAAACACGTGACGGTCATATAATTGGAGTACACCTGTTGATGAGCCTTTGGAATTCGTAACCAAAATTGATGAGGCAGATCAAAAGGATGCTAGTGAGAAGAAGACTGAAAGAGAGTTACCTGCTTCAGAGACCAGGGTTATAATATTGGAGTCAACTGATACTATGATTACAAAGGAATTCATTGCATATATGGCCAACATGGATGTTGAGAAGCATAAGGTTATTCAAAACTTAGACTCTGTAGTTAATGCTTGTGTTTTATGTACTAACTTTGCATAGCAGGCTGAGAATTTGATTGAATCATCTAATATGATGACGGCTCAGCTAAATGCTTTAAAAGAAGAAAACACAATTTTAAAACTTACAAACTCTGAGTTAGTTAATAAAGCTAAATCTGATAAAGAGGATTTAAAAGTTTTAAAAGACAAAGTGAACGAGCAGAGTCAAATAATTGACTTAGCTCGTGAGCATGCTTTGGATTTAACTAAACAGTCTTCAAATAAGGAAAAAGAACTAGCAGACACTTAGGTTAGGATTGCAGATCTTATTAGAAAACTAGAACTAAGAAGATTTTCAATCGAAACTTTAGATAATCTACTAAGTGTTTAGAAACAGCCCAGTGATTACAGGGGAATGGGTTACACTGAAACCCCTTGTCCATTTAATCATAATTATAATTCTACATCTGATGAAACTGAGTTGTCAACTGTCAATGACTCTTTCAATCAATCAGCAGTCCCTGGGTTAATACAATTTGTTAAGTCAGAGAGAGCTGAGTCAGGGACCAATGAAGAGTCAAAAACTAAAATTGAGTTTGTTAAACCTAAAATAGAAGATTTTAAGGATAAAAATGAAAAAGGTAAAAAACTGAATTGGAACACCAAGCGATTCTCAAGGCTCAAAAGAAAGCCTGGGAGAAGCGTTCGTGCTTCACGTGCCATCAAAAAGGACATGTAGCAAGTGTGTGTCCATATAAGAAATCAAGAGTTTCGACAAACGATAGTCCAAGGAGTAGTTCTCTAAAAACAGGAAGCTCAAGTAGAGAATCATTTCGGTCGAAACCTTTAACAAGTTTTAACAACCCCAACAAAATTTTTTCTAACCGGGTAGTAGTAATAAGAATTTTCATAATTCGAATTATAACTATAAGTCTCGGGTTAGATATTCTTCAAACCAAGGGCCAGTCAATCAGAGACTTTTCCAAAAGTCTCTAGATAGAAGATCTAGTGTTTATTCCTCCCATTCCCCAACAAATGAGAATTCCAGAGTATCCAAGTCATCTGAAAGGCGAGATGGATATCTGAAGGAATTTACATTTGTTGATGAGAATGGTCGATCCAAGTCCGCGGTGGCTTGGGTCCCCCTTTGTAACTAATGTTTTTTTATTTAGTGTGCAGGAACACAAACTTCATAGGCTACAAGTTCAACAGAAGACGTAGCAATGGCGGAGGAGCTAAGATCAAATCTGGGATGTTAATCTAGCTGAGTTTTATGGTAAGGATTTTGATCAATCAAGTTTTGAGTTGTTAGTCCACATCGATGGTATGAAAAATCATAAGTGACATATCTTCCTTAAGAACTTTTATCTATCTTTATTTCTTAGGATTTTTAGTTACTTTGGACAAGTTATAAAAATATGAGTGTCACTGTAATGACGCGAATAAATAACGAAAACAATACCCATGCCTAGAACATTTTTATATATGTGGCTTTTAGATGTAGTACATACACAGTAAAAAGTACTTTAAATATAAACGTAACTAATAGCTTCATCATACGATGTATTGGTAGGCGCACGACATAACGGTTTTCAAGTACCTAATCAATATTAAATAATACGGTTATTCTGTGCAATCTCTATTTTGATGTATGACATTAAGTCTTATTTCTTAGGAGATAGATTGTATCTGACATTAAATATAAAATTAATTCATCTGGGGGGTTCACTAACTATTTCTTTTGCTACATCTTGAAACATGTTGACCTAGACTCAGTCAGTGTATCCTAAAAATAGAGCAAACGCCACTAAGAAACAAGAATATTGTTTTCAAGGTCTCTAGTCAAACTATGTCGCTTTGTTGTACGAAAGTACAGACCTGTCACCTCTGGTTTGATTTTAGATTTGTTAGGCTCTAACCCTAGTCTAGTCTCTTCACATGTATAAAAGTACATTGCTCTTAATATAAATGACTTGACTTTAGTGATGAATTTAAATTAAAAACATCCATTACATGGAATTCTGGACTTTCTCGATTCTAAGTGTATATCAAATGTGTGATACATAGATAATCGTTAACAATAATCAAATATGTACTTGAAAATTCTAAGTGTTAACTACTTAAGTGGACAACAATACCGATAATCGTCGTGAACTATAAATTACATACATAATAACATTGGAATAATTCAATTCCTAACTTTGTATCGTACGCATTATGGCTAATATGATCTTCATAACAGTGACTCTCCCAAAAAGAATGTACTTTTTAATATTAATAATTTCATATTTGTTTGTTTATTTTTAGTTATTTTTCATTTTAAATTTGTACAAAATTTAAGTTCTTAACAAATGGGGAGATAATTACTTTTGAATGTTTTTCTCTACGATTGGAGAAACAACTCGACTGCGATTATTTCAAAGCCTAGGTACAACCAAGCATTGAAGCTAGAGGATCAAAATTCAAGGAGGATATTGGGGGTTTGCGTGTAAACAGACCGAGAGTGATGATGAAAGTGATGATGAAGATGAAATTCCACAGTTGGATAGATCTAATCATACTTGGATTTCACTTAGGGTCTCGTTTTACTACAGATAAACGCAAACATAAGTTAAATGAAGACGATGATTATCCATTGCAAGATGACGATGCTGATTCTGATAATGATACCTCATTATTCACTAGAAGGTCCAACAAGAAGACCGTCTAGTGGGGTTATCATTAGTGAGCCGACTGCCTAATCCACAACCATCACCACATCCACCATTACAACAACAATTCCAACTGCACCTATTACAACTATTTCACCACAGCTTAGGCGGAAATCCCTTGTTGAAGAGCACGACAGCTCAAGGGGAGAAACCTGGCAGGGGGTGAAGACTGATTGTAAAGAGGATGTCTTGTGACAGAGACACAGACGATGATGCCAGTGACCAAACAGATGATGATCCAAGTGACCAAACAATGTGTTGTGACAGAGACACAGACGATGATTCCAATTGCTCTTGTCAAAACCATACCCTTGTCGTGAGTTATTACTTATTTGAGAATGACCTGTTCTTTGAAAAAACTTTTTCACCTTTCGTGTTAACATTGCCATATTCCATTTTAAATCAATTTCTTCCAGGTCATCGGGATAAATCTGATCATAATCTTCTTCAGTTAGATCTAAATTCGCAATTTTCCCGGACAAAAAAACTTCATAAGAATTCATAAAAGCATGAAAGACTCCAAGATGATCTTCAACGATTTTTGAAGGTGTTGTTCTAGTCACTTGATTCATATAAGAGGATTTGTTTGAACGTTGCACACACGTATCACGTATATGCTACGTCCCTCCTTTTCAGAATTCAACCCTTCTAACCCAGTAAACATGGCAACTCCTCCTGATTCTTTAATGGAAACATCACTGTACAAACTCGGATCTTGTACATTGTTTATCCTACTTTCCCTTGTTTGCATATCCAATTCATAAGCTTGAAGCTTTCCAATAAGCTCATCAAGTATCCATCTTGATAGCATTTCATTCTCTTCTAATAACATTACTCTGACATTACACTTCTTAGGCAAAGAATGTAGTAACTTCTTATTGATCACTATGTCAGTCAAAGTAACATCAACTTCTTGGAATTCACACACAAGTAGAGAAAATCTAGACATTAACTCGTCAAACGATTCGTTTTGAAGCAGAGCAAACATATCAAATTGCTTCTTGAGCAGTTCTTAATGACTTTGTTTATATTGATCATTACCACCAAATTTGGTAGCAATGGCTTCCCAAAGTTCAAAACTTGTTTACTTCTTCTTAAACAACATCAACATATCTCTTGATAGACACATAGTGATTGCTGCATATGCCTTACGTTCCTTTTCATAATCCTTTTTCTCTTCCGAGGTCATTAAATCAACGGTTTTATTGTAAATTCCACCCCGAGCAGTTCCATCAATCGGTGGAGGAACATACTTCTTTGTTAGATAAACTAACAATTCCGCATCATTGAAAGCAACATAGTTCTCAAACCTATATCTCCAGTTAGCATAATCACTTGGTTTAATAAATCTGGGAGGTTTATTTGGTGTTCCAGTTTCGTTATAAAATTTGAGCATCGCAGCCATGTTGTATGCCATTTAGGTCTTTTAAAACTTTCTCAGAATTGTCGCAGGAAGAGATAAAGCGACAGTCACGAACTTGCGATAGTCTAATTTATGTCGCTGTATGAATTTGGGATAGTTCGATATTGTCGCAGCAATTGTCGCACATAATGTAAACTGCAGAATGTCAAAAAGTTAGAAAAACACAATACTAGATGTCTTATTGTAGACCCTTTTGTTTGGAGAACCGTCTTCATAACCGAGGAAGAATCCCTCGTCTGCCTTTTCACCAAGTTTCGGTTGATTTTTGATCTTTAATAAGGTACAATGAACACCAAAAGGTTCAAGAATAGTTAAGTTTGGTTTTCTACCGTTTAGAAGCTCATAAACGTTTTGTTATGCCTCTTGACAGTTAAAACCCTGTTTAATACATGACAAACTGTATTCAATGCTTCCCCTCAGACAGGAAGCTTTGAATCAGCCAGCATTGTCCTTGCTGCTTCAATCAATGTTCTATTCTTTCTTTCAACGACTCCATTCTGTTGTGGCTCATAGGGTGCACTAAACTGGTGTTGAATTCCTCTTAATATAACTTCGTATTATATTCAACTAAGACAATATTACACAAAAGTATACAAACTTGCTTCCTGGAAACACAGTTCTAAAAGCATACAAATGATAAATTCGGACTTGGTATTTATAAGTAGCTAAGTTCGTACAAACTTAGCAGCTTCTAAGTTCGTACGAACTTACCTAAGTTCGTATGTACTCTTAAGTTCGTACGAACCTACATAAATACACAACCAAAACTAAGTTAATAATTACAATGATTAACTACAAAGACTAATTACAAACTAACTATTACAAACTAGAAACTGTTGTCACACAAGATGCACCAACATTTATGTTGACTCGTTTTAGCATGTTATTCTCATGTCCTTAAGTTGCTTTAGTAAGGGATTGCTTTTAGGTGCATCTTCATGGGAGTTTCAAGTGTGCCATCATTATTTCAAAGTTTTTCTTGCATACCATTACTACTATGAACGTGTATTTGTATCCTTGATGTTAGGTATCGATACTCTTGGATCAAACTTATTTTGGTTGTAATTGAAATTTTTTTGAATCAATGTAATTCGTAATAGTATTTTTCAAACGACTTGTTTAGAGGTCGTTCAATGTAATCCGTGAAAGTTGCACCCCGCGATAATCCGCCTTGGCGGGATGTGACACTTAGAGTTATATTTACTGTTATACGGTGTTGAGAATGATCGAATACCAAATGGGTTTTGTAATTTTGTTCATACACCCAGGAATGTTCACATTCCAAAAAGGGTCATTGTTCTCGCAACTAGGCAATGCTGAGAGTTGAGCAACACCATTCCGATCAGTACCCCTATGACCTAGTTCCTAGTGACATCCTAATTAGTTAGTAGGGAAATTAGCGTCTACACTAATAGCTTTCAATACAACTAAATATATAAGTGACCTGATAAACGTTTTCTTTAAATACAACTTAACACGCATCATCCCATAGTGTAACTAACGAAATCATAACGAAAACCGCTTATCTATTATCTGAATTTACATTACTTTTTATCTGGTTTACTTTAGTATGATTAAAAATCCACAATTACCCCCACTTTTTATAAACTCCCTCACTAGTTAGAACTTACTCGTTTGGGGCGTTTCAGTTCCAATTCAATTAGTATCTTAGAACGACATCTGAGTTACACTCACCACTTACTCGCCCTAGTTAGTGCATGTACGTAATAAGTAATTTAGGATACCCTGAAATACAAATATAAAACACCCCACTGATACCGCGTTGTTCCGTCACTACCCGACAACGACGTGCCATGACAAGTCGAACGTTTGGTGCCACATCAAATAGTAATCAACTCAATTTGTAGGGCTGAATTTGTGATACATTGTAAAAATAGAACATTCGACAACATGTAAGATTCATCTTTATGAATGTTAACTATAATTACATATTATATTCATCTAAAAGGAGATTAATAAAAAAAATGACTTAATATTATTCAATAAATTTTAATCTTTTTTATAAGTAATTTAAAATCTATAAATGTTCATTATTTATATTGGTCACTCAGTGATTGTGTACAATAACTTTTATCTTAACATTTATATTGATGAATATTAAACGAAATTAATATATGTTGATGAATGTTATTTCTTAATATTTATATTTATATTGACGAATATTAAGTGATAACACTAATTTTCATGTTATAACATTACTTGATATGGAGGAATGTTCACACACACAGACATAGACACACACACACATATACTAGCATCAGACCCCGCACACAGCAGTAGGTGAAGATTTCGTATGTTGATACTGAAGGACAGATGTTTAATAGTAAATGAATACAAGAATAATTGTTAATTCTTCAATGAAAGTAATTTTTCTATAATAGTTAAAAGTTGAAATTATTGTAATAATAAATTAAAAAATATGATATAAAAGAAGAAAAAAGATATTCAAAGATATTATGCGAGAAATGATATTAATTAAATGCTTTATATATTTAATAAGTGGAATGATAAAATGATAATTTTCGATATTTATATATAAATATTAAGAAAGAGAGTTAGAAATCCTTTATAAGAATTTTAAATATATATATATATATATATAAAAAGGTCACTTACACATCAATGACTTTCATACAAAAAATGCAAATGATTCTTAAGTTACTGAAAATATTTTGTTTGAGATATATATGGACGTTTGTTTAACCAACTGAGAATCTAACAAATTTAATTGGATCTGGATTATAAAATATCGTTCACCCAAGAATTTAAATTTGTTTATAATATATAGATTGGTTGCATTCGTCAATCAACAATAATGGATGAACTTTTTTTACTTATATTATTTTTAAATTGTTAAATAACAAGATAATTGGTAAGGAGTAATTTTAACTACTTATAAAAACAATTTTAGGCTTTTATAATTAAATGTTTTATTTATAATTTCAGACTACAAATATAAATATTTCATAAAAAGTATATGAAAATGGATTTCAAACAAAAAACCACAGTTGCCTTGTCGCAGGTCAACAATAAATGAACTTTGTCCCCTTTCATTTTTCCTGTCACGTTAATGTTATCCAATTACTAGGTTCATGATTCGGATAATATTCTTTACTTAAAATTATATATTTGTAATAAATTTTTTATAAAAAATCTTAACTCATACACGAAAAGTTTTTTTAAAAATATACGTATGTCTGATTTAAAAGAAAAAAGTTTTTGAAAATTTTTTTATCACTGAAGAAAAAAGTTTTGTTAAAATTTATTTTTATAAAAGTTGATACGACAAGTAAAAAGAATTTTTATTTTTATTTTTCAATATGAATGTTCTGAATATGAACATTGCATTAGTAACAATGATCAAGTTGTACGAGTATATATTATCTTTTCATTATTATGGTGGTCGATTGAGATATCTTTATGCCATTTTTCTTCTTTCTCCATAGATTATCTACGATAATAAATCGATTGTCGTAACAACTAAGTTTTTTTCTAAATTATATATATTGTTGGTGTCATTTTCAGAAAATCAATCACATCCGTCCCCTAACTTGGTAGTTTCATCAAATATTTTTAATTATTGTGCTATAGACCAAGACAACATGATAGCGATTGGGATATAGGAGTATTTGGATTTCAATTTTCTTCTATCTAATTTTTTATTAATATGAAACGAGTGGCTTGTATTTGAATTTATAGGGCCTTTAATTTATTTAAAGAAGATTATTTACAAGACTAAAAAACGAGAATAATAAGAAATAAGGTAAGTAGTTGAGTAGTGGAGTTTATAAAACTAACTCGAAAAGAATGGGCCATTTAAAAGGCTTTAGTTTTACATAGGTTATATCGAGAGATGTATAGTTATACAAAATTGATGATTTCCTAAAGTTATATATGAAAATTGATTGGAAAACAACCATAAATAAATGAGTTTAGATTGAAAATATTGGAATTCAAATACGTAGGGTATTGGTTATTAATAAATATTTGTTTTCTGTATTTGCTAATTTAAGAGAAAATCACAAGTATAGCCTTTGTCGGAATATGAATTCAACAAATTAACCCACTAAAATCCGTTTTCGTACCTTTCTTCTTCAACGGAAAAGACTCTTGAAAGGTTTTTTATAAATAAAATGGATTAAATTAATAAGAAGAGAGTTTAGATTTTGATTGAAAAGTTTAAAAACAAAAAACTTTTGTTTCTCTTTCATTTTTATGTATATAAGTATTAATTCACGTTGAGCTATAAATAACTTTTATATCATCGGAACAATAGGTTTTTCTTCTCAGAAAAGTTTAAAAAACTCTTCATTGTACGTGCTTTTGACACTCTTAAAATATGATGCATATAATCCATTTTTATACCCTTGAAATGTGAAATTTTATACCTTTAAAACCTACCTTTCATTATATACCACATACATATTATTTATATATTGTATGATTATATATATTTTTAATGGTTGTAGAATTAAAAAAGCTAACGAGGAGTTAGAGGAAAAATTACATCAAAAGCATTGGGTTTTGTAACTACAATGGCCAAGAAATATGATATTTTTTAAATCTATTGGAAAACCCATCAAAGGAACTAACTATAATACTATCGACAATGTTATTCTTTCTGAAAGAAGAGTTTTGAAACACCACATTATTCCTGTATTTCCAGATTGCCCAGATTGTTGATAGAATGATGACTTCGATGATTGCTCTCTTTGTTTCGGTCATAAGTTGATTATCCACCTAAGAAAGTATGTTGTGTATGGTGGCCATTGTTGGGAAAGGAAGATCTAACCATTTTTCAACTTGGATCCATATTTGCTTAGCCACATCACAGAAAACAAATATGTGGTTTACATCTTCATTTTGCAAGTTGCACACAGGAAAAAGGACAATCGGGACATCAATGCCTCTTTCTAGAAGATTTGTTCTTGTGGGGAGTCTATTCAATACCTAAAATGAGAGATGAGCTTTCGATATAATGTTGGGCGTTTGAAACCGAGAAAGTACCTGAAGGGTCGTCCTGCCAATGCCAAAAGTTGGAATCATATGTGAGTGAAGTTTGGGACAACAAATCTGTGATGGTCGCAAGCTGAAATTCTTCCAATCCCCCTCTCAGATCCTGTCGCCAGTCCCAAATCCATGTACCGTTATTATGCCGATTTGCAACTAGACATAACTTGTTATTCTCTAGAGCATATAACCGAGGGAATTGATCTTTCATCTTACTACTTCCTAGCCATTCATCGTTCTAGAAGCTTGTACTCCATCCATTGCCGAGCTTGATTTTCATTAGGGAATGTGGGAGAGATTTATTATCATGAAGTTGTTCAAACAACTTCACCATATTTGCCCAAACACTACCCACTTTAGGGGTAACTATGGTCCGAGACATACCCCCATGAGTGCCATGAATCTCTTTAATAACTTTCACCCATAAGCTATTTAGATTTGTTTTGAATCTCCATTTCCATTTGTGAAGAAGAGCCATATTAAACACGTATAGACTTCCAATTCCAAGACCTCCTTTTTCTTTTGTATTTAGAGCTACCTCCCATTATACCCAGTTTATTTTTCGAGTCTCTTCTGTACAACCCCAAAAGAAACAGGATCTTAGAGATTCAAGATGTTGACAAACCTTGTTTAAAGCTTTAAATATAGACGTATAATAGATACCAAGGGTGCTTAAAACGGATTTAAGTAATGTTAGCCGACCTCCCACAGATAGCATTTTAGCCTTCCATTAGATATAAATAGGATTTGCATTTGTATAGTCTAAAATATATGCAACACTACTAGTGTCTCTTGAGTTAAATGCGACACTTCTAGTAGAAGCAACACTACAATGAAATGCGACATTTCAAGTGTCGCTATAAAGCGACACTGGAGTATCGCAGTGAGCTGATAGTATTAATATAAATAGGAATGTTACCCCTCAGTTTAAAAGGACATTTTTAGTGTGTTAATACGTAATTCAGTTGTTCATATTTTGTGTTGAGAGAGTGAGCTTGTAACCGAACATTTGACAAATTATATTGAATCATTTTTGTATCAACTCTCTCATTATTCATTCTCGCACTCACAAACACTCACGGATTAGATCTCAATTTGTCCAAAACATTTGAAATCGATCCAACAATTGGTATCAGAGCATTGGTTGAGTGTTTTAGATCAAATATAAAGGGTTAATTGCAAAGATTCGAGAGTAATTTGAAGAAAATTGTTCAAAATGGGTATTCTAACTGTTCTTGAGTTGTGATTGATCAATTCACTTAAATGAAGTGAATTAGACAAATTTAACCGATCAATTTGTTCATTAAAGTGTCTAGGATCGAATTGAAATTGATTTCAGTTATCAATTTCATCATTTGATCATAAATTGGAAGGGAGTTAACTACTTCAACACTACTGAGTTCTAATAAGCGACACTACAAGTGTCGCATAGGAAGTGTCGCTTAGAGAAGGAAGTGTCGCACAGGAAGTCTCGTACAGAACATGAAGTATCGCACATATTAGGTATTAAAGCTTACCATTGAGTAATTTTGGTTTGAGAAAATTTTCATTTTACTCGAAAAATTTCAAACATTTTTGGAGGGAAAAGTTAAAGATAAGTCAACATGTCACGAGAAGTTCTTGCGATCGGATCAAAGGATAAGCCTCCTGTCTTATTTTGTGGTGGCTATTTGCAATGGAAAGATTGATTTCTTGACTTTATTGATCGTCAGCCAAATGGTGATTTACTAAAACAATCACTCGAAGAAAGAGATAAATCATTTTATAAGAACGATGATAACATGGGGCCACATTTACTGTTTTCCCAAAGTACTCTTCATCAACAAACAATATGGAAAGCACAGAAAGAAATTAAATCTTACATTCTACAAGGTCGTGCTCTTCCTCGTCCACATCATTATCAACTCCAAGTATACGTCGTTTACCATGTAAGACGATGTGCCATCTTGAATTACTCGGGTCCTTAACAAAGAAAACTTGGGTGGCTAGTTTTGCGAGAATGAAGGGTTCAGATGCATAGCCATTGGTTGAAAGATCGACAAGTGTGAAACCATCATTATCAACCATAACACCTCCTTGGTTATTCACCCGCTTACACTTAAACACGGGTATAGTAAATGCATGATAATCTAACTCCCAAATTTCTTGTATCACACCATAATACGAGTCCTTAGTAATCCTTATTCTTGCATCATGATTCATCCTATTGAATTCCATCGATGAGGCTATTAGTGTGACCCCACTATTTTGGATTGTACTCTTCTCATCTTGCTTTTGTGTATAAAATGTGTAACAATTAATGTCGTATCCTTGGTATGATCTAACTACATATTTCGGGCCCTCTCCAAGCTTTTCCACCGTTTCATCAACATTTTGCTCACCATAATTTTCCATCACCTTGTCTTTCAACTAATTTGAAAATTGTTCATTATGCTTGGTCTTATACCATCGTTCGGTCTTTCCCCTATGTGTCAAACGTAACATTTGAATGTGCTCTTCAATGTACGGAGAAACACATGTCATGTGTTGTAAGACTACAAAATGTGCAAGTTGTAAATGAGCACGACCTGGGTAGATCATTTTTGATCCTTTGGTCCCAACCCCTAAAAGTCTACCTTCGTGGCGAGAAATCGGAATGCCAATATTCTCAACACCTTACAAAAAGTCCGTACAAAATTCAATTACCTCCTCAGTAGCATATCCTTCAACAATACTACCCTCAAGTTTATTGTGGTTCCTTACATACCCTTTTAGGACGCCCATATATCTCTGAAAAGGGTACATGTAACGCAGGAATACAGGACCACAAACCATAATTTCTCCTATAATATGAGAGACCAGGTGAACCATAACATCAAAAAATGAAGGCGGAAAATAAATCTCTAGTTCGCAGAGCGTGATGATAATCTCTTTTGGCCATTTATCCAACGATTCGGGATCAATCACTTTCGAGTGAATCATGTTAAAAAATAGACAAAGTTTTGTGATTGTATGTCGGATGCGGTCTGGCAATAATCCTCTAATACCAATAGGAATCATATGAGTCATTAAAACATGACAATCGTGCGACTTCATACCAAGCATTTACAGTCTTTTAGTGACACTAACCTCTTAATGTTCGATGAATAGCTAGATGGAACCTTGATACCATGTAAGCATTGACAAAATTGCAGTTTTTCTTTTTTCGACATTGTATAACACGCTGGTGGTAGAAACGTGCGTTTTTCATTAATTACAACAGGATGAAGTGAAGCTCTGGTCTGATGTCCATAATTTCCATGTCTTTTCGAACATTAATCTCATCTTTTGTTTTCCCTGGAATGTTTAACAACAAGCCTATCAAGCTATCACAAACATTTTTTTCAATGTGCATAACATCCAGACAATGTCGGACTTCCAAATTCTTCCAGTAAGGTAATTCCCAAAAAATTGATCTCTTTTTCCAAATACCTTTTCTTAGTGGATTTCTTTTTCCAAACACGGTGTTTACATCTTCAACTCGGGCTAGTGCAGTACGTCCATCAAATAAATATAAAGCAAAACAATAATCAAGAAAAAATTAATATGAACTTTATATTTCTTCAATAAATTCTCTCAAGAAAATACAGCAGAAAACACAGAGAATTAATGATGAAAAGTCTGACCCTAATTACACAATAATTAGGGTATTTATACTAATCTGGCCGACAACTGCGACATAAGCACTATGTCGCTATAACTACTAATGCGACACAAGCCTTGTGTCGCATAACACAGAAAATGTAAATTTTTCAAACTAAACACAATTACATTAACAATCACAATACAGACTTGACCAACTGACAGACACACTAAGATGGATCAACAAACTCCCCCGTGTCTTCAGCTTGGTCTTTAAAATCTTCATTCAAACCCAGCCTGCAGGAAACACACCGCCAGCGTGTATTCCATGTGTTACACAAACATTGACAATCCGCTGAAATTGAAACGCAAGCTTCTTATTCACAGTTTTTCTTTCGTTAAAGCGAATCGGATTATCAAACAATTTTCTCAAATCTTTTTCTGAAAAGTTTATCAAGCTCACAGGATCAAATACTCGAAATTGAGCTTTCTTCAAACCATATAACGAGCTCTTCTCTGGTTGCTCTGTCTCAGGCACAAATACCAAAACTGCCTCACTAGTGTGAGCATCTAGTTCCCAGAAATGAAATCTTCGTAAAAAGTCAAGGGGAACAGCTTCCAGAGGAATTCTCTTCAAACAATCAGCCGGAGGATAGCGCATTTTGCATATCGGTTGTTTGGTGACTTGATCTATCTTTTTCTTGTAGATATATCTAGTTCCCAAAGTTGGTTTAATGAAATTGTACCTTTTCGTTCGTATTTCTCGTTACAAAGTACTTTGAATGAAATTTGCACGCTCATCTCTAAACGGATTAATCAGTGTGAGCTGAGCAAGACGATTAACCTCTCCTTTTGGCAAAGTGCTTAGCTTGTTGAACGATCTCTTAAAATACTGAATACCATCTAATCTCTTGATCATAAACACACCCTTAGATACCTTCCAGCTCTTTATCAATCCAGTATAAAAACCACTGACCTTGTATGATTTGCACGTGACAGGTACATGCTTTCCAATTTTTCCATGAGGCCACCATTGCGCATGTTTAGCAACTCGTGCTTCAGAAGTTTCAGCTTCCGGAACCGGAGTCTCTGATGTTCCTTCAGCTGGTGTGTCTAAGATTTCTGGTGCTGGAGAATCATGAGCAAATTCTGCTTCATCTTCGGAAGAATCTGATTCAATGATAGGAGCATCATCATAGAACTCATCTTCATTTAACCCTTCCTCTTCAACCTCAACATCATCATTTACCTCAAAGTCTTCATCCCCAGAATCCGAACTGACTTGGTTTACCATACGTTGTATGTACGAGAGGTCTGCATATGAAGAATCAACAGCCAATGGTCTCGGCTAGCATGGTATGTCTTGCACAGGGAAATAATCTAAACGAGCTATTTCATTACCTTCATCAACATTTACATCATCATTATTTACAGACCCAGATCCCGGTCCGATTGGTTCTACAGATGGACCCGAGGGAACAGACTTCCCCGGACCAATCGACTGGGTCTCAAACTCCCTAAACCTATCCTCTAAAACTGTAATCCGGGAAGTCTGAGTCTCGATCAGTGGAGGTTGAGACTGGATAAGTGAAGCTTGATCTTCAATAGTCTTTTGCATAGCCTCCATCCGTTCCAACAACTGCTTAATAATATCTGGATGTGCTTGCACTGTAATCTGCATCTCAGAAGGTCCGGTGGAAGTAGAAGTGCGGGGACGACTAGATGTAGGAAGATCTTCAGAAACTGTTTAAGTCACGTCATCCCGGGGCCTTTTGCCCGTCGACCTAGGTGGAGAGGGTACATAATCGTCGATGATTCGAAAGATATCATCGGAAGAAGGCTCTGGTTGTTGAGTTTGTTGCGGTGCTTGGACAGGTGGGGAAAGTGGGCGTTGAACCGGAGGCGGATCTTGAAAAGCATCACCCTCCGGGGGCACGTATGCTTTGGCTACAACGTGCCCAAACAAACGCACATCCGGCGGGACCTCGGCACCCCTCGCATATTGACCAGAAACCACAAATATGCAAGTATTCATGGGTGTCTGTCGAAAACAGTGGTTCGGAACAACCGGTAAACCAGGAAGCAGGTGGTCAATGAATAATTGAAGAAAACGAGGGTATAAGGCCCATTTACCATCACCAGCCTGGGCGTTGTCCACCATACCCCGAAATATATAACCAGAGAAATTGAACGCTTTGTTGTAGACCAAAGCGAGCGTAGCCGAATAAGTCAAGTGGCTCATCCCATCCAAGCCTGCCTTCCTACCGGACAGGCATACGATCATAATGTGCATCAGATATCGCCAGACCTTGGTGAGATAGGCCTTGCGATACTGATCACGAGGAACGCCCGGGTAGCCCATCCGAGCCATTGCACCTGCAATAAAAGTGTTAGAGAATGCGATCGGCATCTCCGAGTCATCAGGAAACTGAAAGAAGTCTCGAATCAGCTGCTCGGTGATAATAATCTCGCGATCGTAAACCCGAGAAATGATCCGTGGAAAAGAGAGATCCGAGTTGACAATAACATTCGTCCAAAAATCCGACACATGATCTCGATAGATACTTGTGGTCGCCGTGATTGCGGT
This sequence comes from Logfia minima, assembly GCA_963921325.1. Lineage (NCBI taxonomy): Eukaryota > Viridiplantae > Streptophyta > Magnoliopsida > Asterales > Asteraceae > Logfia > Logfia minima. The sequence goes on from OY992772.1 coordinate 24,045,916, forward strand.
GTAGATACGAGAACGTCGCCGAAAGGCAATCATCGGACGATAAGGTGCCGCAGATTCTTTGTCATCTTCTAAAAATATGCATTCACATTAATAGCAGCCATACTGTAAGAGCAAAACAAAACTTGGAAGCCATTAGATAAACAATTGTAAGAGTTGACATTTTGTAAATAAAAATGTAATGCGACATTAGAACAGGCGACACAAGCCTTGTGTCGCAATGCATAAGGGCGACATAACAAGGGATGTCGCAGTGACTAAGATAATCAATTTAATGATTTCCAAGCGACAGAACGATTGTGTCGCAGCTTGATGGGGCGACACAAGTAAAGACATAGAGAGTTGTGTCGCAAGTTAGATGCGACATAAAATGAGAGACATCATGCGACACAACAGTTGTGTCACACGTTATGTCGCAATGATGAAAACGACGAACCCAGAAAATTTTCAGACGCAAAATTTTGGGGTTTTCGTGTTTTAGCCATACCCGAGGGCACAATAACAAGGCATGAAAATTATACAACTGATCATAACCATAATTAATCCCTAAAAGACACCTAATTTAACTAAACCGATTGAAACCTAAAACCAAAACTTTAAAAATAAATGTAAACACGAATACGAGGTAATAGCGAGTGAAATCAGTACCTATAGGTGCGTATGATGAACGAGAACAAAGAAAGATCAGTGAAACGAGCAGAGAACAACGAAAAAACGCAAGAAAATCGAAGATTGGAAGTGGTGGTGTTGTGTCGCAAGATTTGGGTTGTGTCGCAGGTTTTGAAAATTTATGTAGCAAATGATTAAGGTTAATTACAGCGACACATGTGAGGGTATATATACCTGGGCCAGTATGCGACATAAGCTGCGACACAAGAATTGTGTCGCAGAGTTGACAACAATTGTTGCGACACAGATGATGTGTCGCAAATGTCAATCGAGGGTGTTGAAACTTGCTTTTTAAAATGATATTTGTGACACTTTAATCAAAGAAAACTAGAAATAACAGTAAATGAAAAGATTAACACATATTGAAAGTACACAATACCCTTTGTAATGAACGTTTTGAGTGTGATCTATATAGGGATCATATTAGAAAAACAAGCTCGTATAGAAAATAGTAAATTTTAATTCGATAATCAGTACAGATGTCCAATTTGAAATTTACCGAGCATAGTTGACATACCTGTAAAAAAAAATTTATCAAGCCGATTATCGGTATTGTTTGTCCACTTAAACATGTAACATACGCATCATTGAGCTAACTAATTATTTTTAGAGTGATTATTCTTCTATGAAGCCCACAATAGATATACTTTGAGTGTCAAGACAGGAACAACACTACTATTGTTTAGAGAAAGTATATGAAGTGAACATTTTTAAGAATCAAGCCTGCGGTGACAGGTCTGTACAAATGTACAACAAAGCGACTTAAACTTGATTCAGGTTTAAGCAAAACCATACTTTGTCAAGCCGTTTGGCGACCTTCTTAGGTATCTTTAATTTTATAAGACTTGGAAAGTGCATTGACTTTTGTTTGCTTAATTTTTGAAAGTATACTGTACTTTCGTACAAAACCATACTTGGAAAGACCAGGTCTGTACTTTCGTACAACAGAGGAAACAGTCAGCATAAGTCCCCAAATGTTTACATATAAAAACTCAGTGCAATAGAAGCATGACAAGCTGACACTTTAGGAATTAAGACATATTGTCATACATCATATGATGGACACCACAAGAAAATAAACACGTATTAGATATATTTCTTAGTAGCTCAAAGATTAGGATGTTAATGCCTAACAATACATCAGGTAATGATATGAATGTTTGTAAGGACATGTATACCCTATGCTGGAAAAACCTACTGATATATCAAGGATAAAACTTAAAATTTTCGTTTTAAGAATGTTTCCTAATGTACTATCATATCCCTAGTTGTTTACAGACACAACTAAACGTCTATTTTAAAATGTTGCAATCTTGCATTTCTTTAATGCTAGAAAACATAAAGAATGGCTGTTGCGTAAGGTCACAAATATTACTGTTAGATTTGAAAGAATCGTAACCCTATCATGTTGACAAGCTCATTGAAACGAGCACGAGAGAAGGCTTTTGTGAACAGGTTGGCATTTTGCTTAAGTGTATCTATTTGGACCAGATCAATTAGGTGTTTTTCATAACCGTCACGAATGAAGTGAAACCTAATTTCTATATGTTTGGTCTTAGAGTGTTGGACAGGATTACGTGTAATAGAAATAGCAGCAGTATTATCTATATGAATAGGAGTCATAGTTAAGAGTAAACCGTAATCGCGCAACTGATGTTGTATCCAAAGAACCTGTGAGCAGCAACTAGCAACAGCAATATACTCGGCCTCTGCGGTTGAGGTAGAGACCGTCGTTTGTTTTTTGCACTGCCATGAAACTAACCTGGGTCCAAGAAACTGACAGCCGCCAGAGGTAGACTTCTTATCCATATTGCAACCACCGTAATCCGAGTCCGAGTAAGTAGTAAGAGCAAAAATTTTCTCATTAGAATACCATAGACCAAGAGTTGGTCTATATTTGAGATAACCAAAGATCCGCTTGACAACCTTCATATGAGATAACTTTGGTGTCGCCTGATACTGTGAACATAGAGAAACCGCAAACACAATGTCCTGACGTGATGCAGTGAGATACATCAACGAACCAATCATAGATCCGTAATCTTTCTCCGGAAAATCTTCTTCATCTTCTGCTGGACCAAAGTTATGATTGAGCTCCAAAAGCGTCCCATAAGGTTTACACTCAACCAAATTATACCTGGTTAGCATGTCATCTACATACTTTGACTGATGTATGTAAATCCCCGTAGCAGACTGTTCGACTTGTACGCCCAAGAAGAATTTAAGCTCCCCCATTGCACTCATTTCGAATTCCGACTTCATAATCTTCTCGAAGTCCCGACACATTTCAATTTTAGTGGATCCAAATATGATGTCATCCACATAGACCTGTACCAATAACAAGTCGTTCTCTTCATGCTTTGTGAAGAGAGTACTATCAATCTTTCCTCGTTCAAACCCATTCTTCAGCAGATGAGTCGCAAGCCGCTCATACCAAGCTCTAGGAGCTTGATGAAGACCATACAACGCCTTGTCCAATTTGCAGACGTGATTCGGATGTACGGAATCTTCAAAACCAGGAGGTTGTTTGACATATACCTCTTCAAGCACTTGACCATACAGAAATGCACTTTTAAAGTCAAGTTGATATACTTGAAATCCTTTGAAAGATGCATAAGCCAGAAAAATGTGAATGGATTCCAAGCGGGCAACCGGAGCAAAGACTACATCATAATCCAAACCTTCAACTTGAGTAAAGCCCTGGACCACCAGGCGTGCTTTGTTTCTAATCACCACTCCCCGGTCATCCTTTTTCACCCGATATACCCAGCGGGTGCCAATTGGATGAACACCCTTGGGTAAAGGCACCAGTGTCCAAACTTGCAACTTTTTGAATTGTTGAAGCTCTTCTTGCATCACCTCAACCCAGTATGGATCTTTCAAAGCATCAGCAGTCTTCTTTGGTTCAATTTGTGATAGAAAACACTCTTCAATTTCAGAAGCAAGACAAACTGGATCAGTATCTTCATCAGGTGAAGATGGCAAAGCAGATTGTTCAGCAACAATCTGTCTTCTAGTTAAAACTCCTTTTTTGAGATCACCAATAATAGCATCAACTGGATGTGACACATTGATACGAGAACTAGGAATTGCAGCCGAAACAATGATGGAATCAAGATTTGTTGAATCAGCTTCAAGTTCGTACCGGTGATACTGCAGAAGCCTCAGGCATTTGTTCGTCGTCATTTGCAGATTCAAGAACTTCTTCAAGAACAAGCGGAGGCGGAGTTTCATAAGAAGCAGCTGGAGCAGTGGTGGTAGTTGCTGTAGATGTTGGAGGAATAGAGATGGTTGGAGTATCAGAGTGATATCCAACCCATGAATTAGTGTCACCATATCCTCTTCTTCATTTTCCTCAGGAAGATTGAAAGAATCAAACATTTTTTTATAGTCAAACAAGTATTCGGGTCCTTTTCCTTGAGGGTTTGTCAGTGTAATGGAAGAAAGTGACCTCAAAATGCTCTTCCACATGTTTTGTCACCAAATTATATACTCTCTTGTTCGATGAATTATTAGAAAACCCCAAGAAGACACCTTCATAGGATTTTTCACCAAACTTAGCAATTCGTTCCTTGGTGTGCAAAATTGTACATAAACAGCCGAACGGTTCAAGAAATTTTAAATTTGGCTTTCTATTGTTGAACAACTCATACGATGTCTTGTTCTTTTTCTTAACCGTTAACACCCGATTGAGGACATAGCAGGCCGTAATTACAGCTTCGGCCCAAAAAGTGATTGGAAGCCTCGAGTCCGATAACATGGTTCGAGCAGCCTCAATCAACGTCCTATTCTTACGCTCCGCAACTCCATTCTATTGCGGAGTCCTTGCAGCACTAAATTGATGTTTAATGCCATTACTCAAACAGTACAGCTCCATAATCGAGTTTTTGAACTCTGTACCATTAACACTTCTTATCTTATTGATCCTCAACTCACAAAGGTTTTGCAGTTTGTCAAACAGATAGATGAGAATCTCAGGCACTTCATCCTTAGTCTTTAGAAAATATATCCATGAAAAACGCGAATAATCATCGGTTACAACTAGACAATATGAGGCTCCTCCCAAACTCTTCTTTTGAACTGGCCCAAACAAATCCATGTGGAAAAGCTTTAATGGTTTTTCAGTTGAATTCCCCAGCTTCGGTTTGTGAGACTTCTTGTGTTGCTTGCCTTTCTGACAGGGAACGCAATGATCATTCAGCCCAAAGGATTTGTTAGGAACACCTCGCACTAGATCATTCTTGATTAGATAGTTCATCTTGCGAAAGTGCAAATGTCCCATTCGCCTGTGCCATAGTAATGATTCCTTTTCGGGAGCTTTTGATAAAAGACATGTGAACTGTTTGGTGTCCACAGTACTCATATCAAGAATATATGTATCTCTCTCCCTAGGTGCCCTAAGTAACACCCATTCTTCAGGGATCACAAATCCCGGCTTCAAGATACAGCACTCAGTGTCTGTGAAAGCAGTAGTGTACTTTTTGTCGCACACTTGAGAGACACTGAGAAGATTGTGTTGTAACTGTTCAACAAAATTCAATTTTTCAGCTTACTATTCCATTAGTAAGCGTACCCTGACCAGAAATGACTCCCCACTTATCACCAGCAAAGGCCACATAACCTCCATTGTAAGCATGAACTTCAGACAAAAGAGAAACATCACCGGTCATGTGCCGAGAACAACCGCTGTCAATGTACCATTTACTATTCTTTACCGATTCAGGTTGTTGCGGCACCACAAACACAGTAGATTAATTAGAAATGGAGACCCAAGCCTTTACAGTCTTGGGTACTCCAGTAACATCATCAACAACGACCACATCAGTCAAAATTTTATTTTCAAATAGTTTAGAATGTTTGACTGATGAGTTATTGCCAGATGGAGAATCTTGGAAAGATTCTTTAATCTTCCAAACCTGTTTCGGTTTGGATGCTTGCGAGTCAACAACTTTGAGCTTTAAGTTTTGCGATTTATTTTGCTCAATATTGTTGATTTTGACAGTTGGGAAGGGAGACTTTGAACCTCTCATTGAAATAGGTTTCTTTGAAAGATTTTTAAATTGAGAGACTCGTGAAACTTGTTTCCCAAACCGTTTCTTTGCAAGCACAGGACAAACATTTATTAAATGACCTTGCTTCTTGCAGTAGAAGCAAGATCGATACTCAACACTTGATTGAGATTGAGGAGTAAACCGATGAGCCCGACCAAAAGAAGCACTTGTTGAACAATCACATTGACGTGAGCATTCAACAGGGGATGCTTTAGAAGTATGTTTAGATTTATGTTCATTACCCATGTTATTTGTAGAGACAATCTTCTTTTGAGGTTCAGCCGTGGCTTTACCTTTTCCTTTTAACAGAGCCTGTTCATTTCTTTCAGTAGTGATTATATGATTTTCAGGCTTAACATTTTTCTTGATTGGTCTAAACTCCTTATCCGTTATATCCTCAATTTCAATTTCCTCTTCTACAATACGAGGAAGCACAGAAAGAGCCTTATCTAACTTAGGCTCAACAACATTCTCAGACTTAGTTATATTAATCTGATTAATCTTAGCCTCAATAGGCTTGACTTTCTCAACCTTTTGAGTCTTACTATTTTCAGACTCACTAGTATTAGCCCTAACTGGCTCGGGCCTACTAGTTTCAGATTGTGAAGATGCAGTGATGACAGTTTTAGCCTTAACTTGCTCAGGCTTACTATTTTGATACTAACAGTAAGTTGAATAGGTTTAACATCTATCTTTGTAAAGATAGGCATTAAGTCGTTGATATTATCCTTGACGGGCATGGGAAGATAATCTTTTGGAGGTGGGACTAGATGATAGCCAAGTCCTGCCTTACTTTTCGTATGAGTCCTCTGTGCCTGTATGATTTCGTCAAAAACTAGAGAGGAGGCTGAAAAGTTAGAAAGCTTTTTTTTTTAAATTTAGAACCTCAGTTTGAGATTCAGTAAGTTCCTTTTTAACAGATGATATCATATCAACATAGCTACCAATTTTGTCCTATTGTTCAAAGATTTTTGCTTTTAGTTCCTTTTTCTCCTCCAAAATAGCTTTCAACTTTTTGCCACTAGCCTTATCAGTGTCTCTTAGCATGTCATTTGTTTCATTTAAGTTTGCAATAACAGTGTTAAGGCGTATGGTGTCCTCTCTATACCTATTTATCTGGTTAGTTAATTTAATGCAAGTAACACAAGATAAAGGTTCTTCATCTACCTCGTGCACTTCAGCCATCAGTGCCTTCTCTTCTTCATCATCTTCTGGATCAGACCATTCCCAAGCATTGTTTGAAAGCAGCAATGCTGTGGAAACCATCGCCTTTTCATCAGTTTTGGTTTTGTCAGAAGAGTTGAACTGAGAAGGTTTAGATAAACCGGATGGTGGATTCTTTTTACTATCACATTCACGAGCAAAGTGTCCATAGTTATGACACCGGTAGCATTTTACTTTGCTCTTGTTGAAACCCAGACCTTTTTCTTCCGGATCAGTCACATTCTTCCTACCAGTTTTCTTCAAGAAGTTCTTAACTCTTCTTGTGAGCATGGCCATACTCCACTTCAGATCCATGCGCTCAAGCTCTTCTTGATCAATTTGACCAAAGTCTTCTTCAGTCAATTCCACTATGTTGTTCTTGTTGGACAGAAAATCATCATATGCCGACAAGAAAGCAGTAAAAACAACCGCATGTTCTTCAGCCACGGCAAGAGATGCGCCTTTGAAATTAGAATAGGTACCACCCCCACTTGAGGAGTTGGTATTTGTATATCCAAATCCGCCAGATCCACCTGGAGCACCAGAACTACCAAAACCCCCAGAAAGAAATGCAGAGCCAGCAGTTTGAGTTGCTGCAGCAGGAACATCCACACCGTATAATTTTGGATTTTGAAGGTGTGAAGTACCCTTGGTTTCCTTTTTCTGCATGTCTAGAAGATCAGCAACAATTTGTCCAATTAGATCATCAAGCTCTATGTCCATGATGTCTTCATCCTTTTCCATCAGTAATACCCTTGTATTCCACTTTTTGGGTAATGAACCCAATAGCTTCTTATTAACATCAGTTTTGTCGAGAATCACACCTCCCTCGACTAATTCACTAACTAGATGTGAATATCGACTGCATATATCTTCAAGAGACTCATTAGGCAGCATATCAAAAACTTCAAACTGTTTCTTGACTAGATCCAGTTTGTTCATGTTTGTACTGATCACTTCCGCCACACTTCTTTTCGAAAGCAGTCCATAAATCATATGCAACTTTGTGATGGCATAGTTGTCTCAAGATCTGTTGAGGTAACGCCATGGTAATGGCAGAAAGAGTTTTTATCTCAGTATCAAAAGCCTTACATTCCTCAGGAGTCATAGACTTAATGGACTTTTCAGGTGCAGGTCCATTAAAGATACCGGTCCTCACAGGGCGTTCATACCTTTCTTCCAAATAAATTAACATTTCAGGATCGTTGAAACGCTTCAAACCTTTGACGCCAGTCCAAATAGTTCATTCCATTTGTATACATAGGTGGTTTATTTGTAGAACCCACCTCACTGTTATGCTTTAGCATTGCCCCGACTTGTCGAATAGATGTTGAAGCAGAAGAAGTCATTGTAACAGGCTTTTCAGACATTTCAAAAGTTAGTTAAAACTGGAGTAAGCGACACTAAGGATGTGTCGCAGATTATGTCGCAGATACACTAGTAGCGACACTAAGATTATGTCGCAAGAGGTATCTGTGGCGCAAAACTTATGTCGCCACTTTATGTCGCAAAGATTGATGTCGCAAAGATTAAGGTCGCTAAAACCCTACAGCGACACTAAATTATGTCGCTATGTTATGTCGCAAAACGGCGCTGTCATACCCCAAAAGCCTCAAAAACGAAAAATTTCGAAACTTAATAATTTTTAACGAAAAACTTCGTGAAACCTTCGAATTGTAGGCTTAAAAACTCCAACTTTTCAACTCCAAAATACCTAGAATGAGAATCAAACACCAAAATATACGTTAAATAATCAAAATATGAATGAAAGACGTACCCAAAACGATTTGATACCACCAAAACCCTTAGATTATGGCTCTGATACCAATTGTAGATCCCTAGACGATCTTGAATCAAACCGTTAGAAACAATCCACGTGCGGAATCCGTTGGATTGGTGTATGTATGTTATAATGATCAATAAATATAAAGCAAAACAATAATCAAGAACAAATTAATATGAACTTTATATTTCTTCAATAAATTATCTCAAGAAAATACAGCAAAAAACATAGAGAATTAATAATGAAAAGTCTGACCCTAATTACACAATAATTAGGGTATTTATACTAATCTGGTCGACAACTGCGACATAAGCACTATGTCGCTATAACTACTAATGCGACACAATTACATTAACAAGCCTTGTGTCGCATCACACAGAAAATGTAAATTTTTCAAACTAAACACAATTACATTTACAATCACAATACATACTTGACCAACTGACAAACACACTAGAATGGATTAACAATCCTCAAATGTCCCGTTAAACTCCTACTTTTTCTTACGATATGGGTGATCCATTGGTAGTGATCTTCGATGCCCCATGAAAACATTTTTTTTTGCAATTATCTAACCATCTCGAAAATGTTTGATCTTCACAAATAGGACACGCATATTTTCCTTTTATACTATATCCGGATAGATTTCCATATGCCGGGAAATCACTAATGGTGCAAAAAACCATAGCTCGTAATTGGAAATTCTCCTTATAAGCATCATACATTTCAACGCCCGGACTCCACAAAGTTTTCATGTCGTCAATTAAAGGAGCTAAATAAACATCAATGTCATTACCCGGTTGTTTCGGACCTTAAATTAACAATGACATCATGATGTGTTTGCGTTTCATGCATAGCCACGGTGGGAGATTGTAAACACATAAAAGAACCGGCCACGTACTATGACTACTACTCATGTTTCCAAATGGATTTATTCCGTCCGAACTAAGACCAAAGCATATATTTCTAATATCCGCACCAAATTCCTTATCAATATTATTAATATTTCTCCATTGAGTTGAATCAGCCACATGTCTTAATATTCCATCCTTTTTACGCTCATCAGAATGCCAACGCAACAATTTTGATTCTTTTTCATTTGCAAATAATCGTTTTAGTCTCGGAATGATGGGAAAATACCACAATAATTTAGCTGGGGGGCCATTTTTAGTCATGTCTTCATTTTCGTTTGCTTCTTTTTTGCGCTTATACCTCGATGTACCACAAGTAACACATTCATGCAAATTTGCGTACTCTTTTCTATACAATATACAATCATTCGGACATGCATTTATTCTTTCAATTTCTAATCCCATTGGACACACCAATTTTTTGGCTCGGTATAGCGAAGTAGGTAACTCGTTACCTTCGGGGAGCATTTCATGCAAAAGCAATAATAAGCTTGTTAAACTCGTATCACTCCAACCATGGCTTGCTTTTAAATTAAGCAACTTCATTACAGCCGAAAGTTTAGAAAATTTCGTGCAACCAACATACAATGGTTTTTCCGAGTCTTCAAATATCTGGTGTAGTTTTTCTTGATCATTATCACCAACATTATCCTCCAAGATATGAAACATGTCTTTTAAATTTTCATGATCATCGTTATCGTCTGAATCAACATTTTCATTGTTATTATATACGGAAGATGAGGTACTATTATCAACTAGTAATTCACCATGTCTTGACCAACAATTATACTTTCTTACGAACCCACGTTTAATCAAATGAGTCTCAACCATACTGATATCATTAAATTTCTGAAAATTTTTACAATCTATACAAGGACACCAAATGTCGAGATCTCCACTTTTCACCCGATTAGCTTCGGCATATATAAGAAAATCTTGCACACCTCTAATAAACTCTGGGTTAGAACGTGGAATTTCGTACATCCATTTACGGTCCATCTAAAATTATAAAATAAAAAAACAAAAAAAAACACACGTCTGAGATGGATGAAATAGAATATAAGTAATCATAGGTACCCAATACTAACCTACTTTTTGACTTGGGATTGTGGTATCCTAAGGATACTAGTTTCGAGCTAACATCTTATTTAGATGCAGATCATGCAGGATGCAAATTAGATCGAAAAAGCACGTTTGGAGGTGCTCAATTTCTCGGAGACAAATTGATCAGTTGGACGTCTAAGAAGCAAAATTGTGTATCCACATCCACAGCCGAAGCTGAATAAATTGCAGCTGCTGTTTGTTGCTCACAAGTTCTGTGGATGCGTTCTCAGTTAATGGACTATGGTTTCAATTACAACAAAATTCCAATTTACTGTGATTCTCAAAGTGCAATTGCAATTTCTTGCAATCGTGTACAACATTTGAAAACCAAACACAACATTCAAAGTGCGTTCACACCTTCATATGTCACCTTACATCATTGGTTTTCCTTCGAACATAGAAGTGGGGGCTTCATATCCGTCTTTTATGCAAATCCACATCCTTACATCATTGTATTTGGCGAAAGATTCAAACCAGTCTTTCCACCAAAAGTAATCTTCTCCCTTTAGGAGTTTAGGAGGTGAGGCCAACTTCCCAACCTCGTGATCCATTTCCATCATCTCGTTGAGATTCGACAGCTTAAAGCAAAGTCACTAAAAGTCAAACATGATAGGTTTGTACGAACTTAGATCACCTAAGTTCGAATGGTCAACAAACAAGTCAAACGAAGTAAACTGACAAGAAATTTGAACTGTTCGTACTTACAAGTTCGAAGGTAGGTTCATACGAACTTAGATTCAAGTAAGTTCGTACGATGCTTCCGTACAGGTTCGTACGAACTTGAACGGATCCAACAGGGTAACAACGCTTGTTAGAGTGCGGAATACTCTTAGAAACAATACGAGTATTTAAAACACGTTTATCTCACTAATTATCCCTTACTTCGTATATATTCGAACTAGGATGATATATACGAACTTAGATTACCGATCTCAGTTCGTAGGAAAGCTTAGAAATGATATATTCGAACTTTGTATTTATAAGCAGCTAGGTTCGTACCTGACTTAGTTCGTACGAACCTATTGGTCTGTACGAGCCTACACACAACATAATCATAAATATTATCTCTAACACATTAATAAACAACATATAACAAAATATTCATTTATTAATATCAAAGACTAATTACAAGCTAATCTATTACACAATAGAAGCTGTTGTCACAACATGTACCAACATATAGAATCCAAATACCTCCTACGATCCACCAAAGCCGGTTGGATCTATTATAGGAGCCACTTTCCAAAATTTCAGGATCAAAGGGTATATTAGGTCTACGTGAGAGGAAGGGTGAAAATCAGTGTGTAGATCAGAATATTCTCAAATTATGCCAAACATCATAACAATTAAAAATGAGAGAGGAATTGAAAAATGAGAGATGTTGAGTGAGGAGTGTGTGACAGGGTTAAAAGAAAATGGAAACCCTTACCAAACTATTTAAATCGTTGGGTTGCCACATATGCTAACGGATGTCATTTGTTGACTTCTGGTATTGAAGAAGACATCATGGACCAAGTGATGCAATGCACATTACCCTCCTAGCCACTCAAGCACTTCTTAAAAAGTCCTTGTTTCACTTTCTCACGGAGATTTAGCACATAATCTATCGACATCTCATTTGGAGATTGTTGATATTGAAACAAGAGGAAATTCACCTCCAGTCCCTGCCTTCATTTCTTGCACTTATAGAGTCTAGAGGCAAATAATATAAAAAAAAATTTAGGACACAAGTGTACGTTTACACTACATGTCTTTTTGACATTATGCATGTCTTTGTGACATTGCCGAAAATGGTACCTAAATAATGGTATTTCACAATGATTGATTGTAAATCCTACCGATGCTAATATCAATGCCAATATTGAACGTAGGTTACTTGATTGATTCATTAATGTGTCAATTGATGTGTAAACTAGTAATCTATGTGATCCAGGAGTTATAGTGTTTACAGAAATGTGTTTTCTAAAAATACTACCAACTTTTATTTGATTCACTCAAATGAATTGTTGTTTTACCCTTTGGTTAATGCATTTGGTATTTAAATCTTATTCATGTTCTGTTGGTACATTAGTGTGTCTGTCACTTGGTCTAAGTTTTGAGTTGTAATTACTTAGTCTATTTCTGATGTAACTAGCGACATTGGCAATATCGCTATTGCGATATTGGCAATATCGCATAGGCGATATCATCAATATCGCCTATCTGATTAGGTAATAGTATAAATACCTAATTAGTGTTTGTGTTACGGGACTTTTTGCCAATCCGAATTCCAGAGAACTTTTGGGTGTGTTTCTCCTATTGTGGTCAGTATTGTATTCAATCTTTGATTATTATTTATAATACAATATTGCTTGTGTTTGTGATTAAACGTACTTGTGTTTAGCTTTTGATTTCCGCTCACTAGCTATTGAATATTGATTTGCTTAAGATCTGTCACTTTATCAGTCCTTCAATTGGTATCAGAGCCATTTATCCATTGGATTAGTGGTTTGTTAAATCAATATTAGTACGTTAAAAAAGGCTAAGTAACTAGTTTCATATATGTTAATTACTTTTTAGCCTTAAAACTGATTAATTAGTGCTTTGTAGTGTTTTCTGGGATTAGTGTTCGTCATTTGCAAACCTAAATTTAATTAGATCTTTGAGAGTAATAATTTTTAGGGTTTACAGCCGTTTTAGCGATATTAGAAGCGACATTGTCTTAATATCGCCTCTAGGGTTTTAGCGACATTACTTGAACTGTACTCATCAGCTTATGAGCGATATCTCTAGCGATATTACTAGAGATATTACTTGGTATCGCCTAATTAATTTAGCGATATTATTCTCAATATCGCCTGTGGTATCGCCCTTTTATTCTGATTTTGATTTGCGCTTTAACTAGCAATATTGATAGCGATATCATCAATATCGCTCAATCATCAGCTTATTAGCGATATCAACAATATCGCTTTATTTTTTAAAAATCAGAATTTTAAAATAAGACAAAACTTAATCTTACTTAATACATATTAAAATGTCTACTTTACAAGCTGTTAATGCTATGTTAAAACACAACGCTGAGGTTGGTAGCGCAAACAAACCTCCATTCTTTGCACCTGGAATGGAGTATTCTGAATGGTGTGGTAGATTTTTATCTTTTGTTGCTTTTACTGACCCTGAAATGGAGATACCTTTGATCGAGCGATATGTTCGACCGGTTGCAAGTGGAGAACATGTGGGTATACCTCCTCCAAAACCTATTCGTTCAATGACAGCTGACGAACGCAAGGCATGGGAATGTGAACGAAAAACTCACTCTGCTATAACCATGTCTCTACCTGCCGATGCTATGAAGATGTTCAAGCAACACGACATAGCTTATGATTTGTGGAATGGTATAGCTGAAAGATGTGGAGGTACTACTGAATACAAGCAAAGTAAGCTGGAGTTAGTGAAGAAACAATATGATCTGTTTGACATCCAGAAGAACGAGACGGTTAAGGACTTGTTCTGTAGATATTCACGTCTAGTGAATGAGCTGACTGAGGGTGGATACAAATTCAGCTCTATTGAGGTTAACAAGAAATTGCTTAATGCTCTACCTCCTCACTGGGAAACTAGAGTGTTGATGATGGAGAATGACCCAGACGTTTTGGCAATGACTTTGGATCAACTTATTGGAAAATTAGAAACATGTGCTTTGGATATCCAAAAGAAAAGCACAAGATCCAGTTCGTTGCTTCCTGATACTAGTAGTTTTGGATATGGAAGTCCAGCTCTTTTATCTGGACCTTCTACTTCTATATCTAAACCTAATTACTCGTCTGATAATAATTCAGGTGGAACATTTTCTTCTTTTTCTGCTCAACCATCTTCCTCTGCTACTGCATTACACAATGAGCATGCAGTAATCTTCAATGCGTTTTTATCATCATATGATGATTTTTTATCAAAGAGGATTAGCTCGGTAGATCTTACTGATGAAGACTTTGCACAAGTTGATCCTGATGAACTAGAGAGAGTGGATCTTCGTTGGAACATGGCTATGCTTACCAGAAGAACGAAAACCTATTTGAAGAGAACAGGAAAGAAATCTCTTGAAGACGTCACTGATAAAACTAGCATGGGTTTCGATAAGTCCAAGATTAGATGCTACAAGTGTCAAAATCTGGGACATTTTGCTAGAGAATGTGAGAAAGGTAGACAACCGTCTGCTGGATTTACAAAACCTTCTACTTTCAAGAAAGAGAATGAAGTCGCCAAGGCAGCTCTTCTGATGGATGAAGAAGCTTATGATTTTTCTGCTATGGACGATCAAGATAACGTAGCTCTTATGGCGGATGTTCAAAATGAGGTAGACTTTGATTCGTTTAATTGTAATTCCTGTATCACACTAACTGGTAAAATCAACAGGTTCATAGTAGATAATGATCGCTTGAATACAGATCTAACCAATCTTATTGAAGCAAACAAAGTTTTAAAAGATAACGAAAAAGTCTTTACTGTAAATCAGAAAAACCTTATTGACGAAAAGAAAGAGTTAAAGGCAATGATTTTTAACAAAGAAGATGAAATTGACAGTTATTTAAAACTCATTTCACATCTTAAAAAGGAACTTGCTGAAACTCAATCTGAAAATGTTGATTTAAAACGAAGACTTGCAAATATCTCCACATCTACTATGGTCTTTTCTAACATTCTGCAAAATCAACGGACTGATACGAAGAGTAAGGCAGGAATTGGTTATCACAACCAACCTCCTCCCTCAAATTTGAATCAGCCCAGTCTTTCGCAGGATGAAATTAAAGACTTTGTACCTCCTGTTCTCAAGAAGGATACAAATCCTGTGGTGAAACCAGTTATTGTTAAGGCTGATGATGACAAGCGACCTGAGTTGCCTAAAGCTCTGAGTTCAAATAACAAGAAGGCTGAGCCAATTAAGCCTAAATTTGAACCAATCATGTTTGCACTTTCAACAAATGTTGAAGAGGTGGTAGAGGTGGAGGATGTAACTCACAAGGTTACACAGAAAGTTGAGAAGAATAACCTCAAACCTGAAAATTTCATCTTTACTAACGAGGGTAGAGGTGGAATGTTTTCTAAAAAGAAACCAGTAATCAAAGATTTAAAAATGAAACTAGAGGAGAATATTCAAAATAGTAAAGTTTCAATTAAAAATCCTTCTTCAAAGATTACCTCAACTGCAAATATGTTTACTCCATCATGTTCGCATAAGTGTTCATGTGCAGTAAATGTACCTGGGCCTCGTAGGGTTCCTCTTTCACCAAAACCTCTATTGAGTAATGATCAAACTTTCCGAGAGAGACGATCATGTTTCTACTGTAAGAAGCAGGGTCATCTCATTAATCAGTGTCCGGTGCTTTCTAGAAAATGGGCATCACGAAATGATCCACGTCATGCTAAAAATAGAAACTTTCAAAAGTCAAAACAATCTGGATTATCTCGAAATGTTCCGATTTCAAAAGTTAATAACATTACACCTACTCAACCAATGGTTCGAAAGGTTGATGTTATTAATAAGCAACCAATTTTTTCTCAGAAAGTTTGGAAAAAGAAAAGTGTAAGGAATAATGTGTCATCTGAAGTTATCACATCAGTAAAAGATAATGATTTACTAAAAAACAAGGTTTTAACTGATGTGGTAATAATCGATGAAGTCTCAGGAGTACCCAAGTCTGTCAAGGCTTGGGTCTCCATTTCAAACTAACAATCTTTTCTTTGTGTTGTGACAGTCAAAGGTGTTGAATAGCAAGTGGTATGTTGACAGTGGCTGTTCACGACATATGACAGGCAATATCTCCCTTCTCTCTGATGTTAAACCATATAATGGGGGATATGTTGCTTTTGCTGGTGATAATGGTGGTTCTATAACTGGGAAAGGTACACTCACAAATGGTCAGGTGAGCTTTGAGAATGTTAACTTTGTGGAGGAGCTAAATCACAACTTGATAAGCGTCTCTCAAGTTTGCGATAAGAAGTTCACAGCTGCTTTTACAGACTTAGAGTGTTTGATATTGAAGCCGGGATTTGTAATTCCCGAAGAATGGATTCTGATTAGAGCTCCTAGAGTGAAGAACTCTTATATTCTGGACATGAGGACAGTAGAAACTGAAGAACATACCTGTCTTCTAACCAAAGCGTCTACTAAGGATTCATTGTTGTGGCACAGAAGGATGGGTCATATTCATTTTCGGAAAATGAATTATCTGATGAAACATGATTTAGTGGAGGGGATTCCTAAGCAATCCTTTGCTTTGGAAGACGATTGTGTTTCGTGTTTGAAAGGAAAACAACACAAGAAGTTTCACAAGTCTAAGCAAGTTAATTCCATTGAATCTCCATTGGAATTACTTCACATGGACTTGTTTGGACCTATAAGCACGAAGAGTATTGGAGGTAAATCTTACTGTTTGGTAGTAACTGATGACTACTCTCGCTTTTCATGGGTTTACTTCTTGCGTACAAAGGATGAAACACCAGATATACTGACCTATCTGTTCGATAGACTTGAGAATCTGTGCAACTTGAAGATAAAGAAGATACGTAGTGATAATGGAACGGAATTCAAGAACAAAATTCTTGAATTATATTGTCTACGCAAAGGGAATTGTTCATCAGTTTAGTGCAGCTAGAACTCCGCAACAGAATGGTATAGCGGAGAGAAAGAATAGAACAATCATTGAAACCGCACGTACTATGCTGTCTGATTCACACTTGCCGATTACTTTTTGGGCAGAGGCAGTCAACACGGCATGCTATGTATTAAACCGTGTTCTGATGAACAAGAAGAAGAATAAGACTTGTTATGAGTTGTTGAATAACCGAAAGCCAAACTTGAAATTTTTGGAACCATTTGGATGTCCTTGCACCATTTTGATATCAAAAGATAAAGTTTCTAAATTTGGTGAAAAAGCACTTGATGGATTATTTTTTGGATATTCGGTTAATTCTCCTAATAAGAGGGTTTTCAACAAGGAAACGGGAAAGATTGAAGAGCATTTTGAGGTAAAATGTTTCAAGTACACGGAGTCTCCTAAAGGAAAAGGTCCTGATTGGTTGTTTGAGTATGACCATCTTGTTAACTCATTCAGTCTTCTGAAATTCAATGAAGTGGATCAAGTTGTTACGCTTCTTCATGGCTTGCATCTTAATCCGGACAATTCTTCATCCACACCGTCTTCGACTCCTGCTACTTCTGATCTTCTACCATCTTCGTCTACTGACATTCCTGAGAGTTCTTCTGCAGATCAACAGCCCGAAGCTTCTCCTGCTACTGTTGATGGTGTAGAAGACATGCTCTATGAGAATGAAGATGATTCTTTCGCTCAAGAGGTTGAGCTAAACAATTTGGAAACAAACCTCACACCTGATTGAATACCTGTCTCTCGTATTCATAAGAATCATTCAATTGAGAACATTCTTGGAGATGTGAATGCAGGTGTTCTAACTAGAAGCAAAGCAGTTAAACCTCCTTCAACGAATGATCATACGGATGAAACTTCTGAAGATCCTGATGATCTTGCATGTCTAAAGGCTACAATTGAAGAATGCATTTTATCCCAAGTTGAGCCAACAAAGATTGATGAGGCTCTAAAGGATTCACATTGGGTTTCTGCAATGCAAGAAGAGTTGCAGCAATTTGTGAAGCTGAAAGTCTGGGATTTAGTTCCACTTCCAAAAGGAGTACACCCAATTGGAACTCGTTGGGTGTTTCGAGTCAAACGTGATGATAGGGGAGTGGTGATTCGCAATAAAGCTAGGTTAGTAGTCCAAGGGTATACACAACAAGAAGGTTTGGATTATGATGAAGTCTTTGCGCCTATCGCAAGAATGGAATCTATTCGTATCTTCTTAGCATATGCAACATTTAAGGGGTTTCGTGTTTATAAGTTGGATGTGAAAAGTGCATTTTTGTACGGTAAGGTTGCTGAAGAAATTTATGTCAGACAACCTCCTGGTTTTGAGGATTCGGTCAACCCGGACTATGTGTGCAAGTTGGATAAGGCTCTTTATGGTCTTCATCAAGCCCCGCACGCTTGGTATGAAAGGTTGGCAACGCACTTGATTAAAAATGGGTTTGAACGTGGTCATATTGACAGCACTCTTTTTATCAAGCGAACTGAAAATAGTCAACTGCTAGTTCAAGTCTACGTGGATGACATTATTTTTGGTTCAACTGATGAATCTCTGTGTCGACATTTTGAAAAGATCATGAAATCTGAATTTGAGATGAGTGCTATGGGGGAGCTAAAATTCTTTTTGGGTGTTCAAGTAGATCAACCAACGAAGGGCACCTACATTCATCAATCAAAGTATGTTAACGATATGTTGACACGCTATAAGTTGCATGATTGTAGAGAGTATGGCACCCCCATTCAAACAAACCACAATCTCGGACCAGCTGAAGATGAGGAGGACTGTGAAGAAAAGCTATATCGGCCGATGATTGGATCTTTAATGTATCTTACAACTTCTCGACCTGATATAGTATTTGCTGTTTCGTTGTGTTCAAGATATCAGTCTCAACCCAAGGTTTCTCATTTGAAAGCGGTTAAACGTATATTTGGATATCTCAAACATAGACCTACTCTAGGACTATGGTATCCAACAGAGAAGACATTTGTGCTCACAGCATACTCGGATTCTGATTATGGTGGCTGTAGCATCGATAAGAAGTCTACGTCAGGAGGATGCCAGTTTCTCGGTTCACGTTTAGTATCTTGGCAATGCAAAAAGCAAACGACAGTTTCTACTTCATCAGCGGAAGCTGAATATATTGCTGCTGCCAGTTGCTGTTCACAAATCTTGTGGATTCAACACCAACTTCGTGACTATGGTTTACTCTTAACCATGACTCCTTTATATATTGATAATACTGCTGCTATTTCTATCACTAAAAATCCCGTACAACACTCTAAGACCAAACACATAGAGATTAGGTTTCATTTTGTTGGTGCATTTCTGTGTGTCAGTCAGTTGGTCAATGTTCGTATTTGTCAAAGTCAATTAGTCTTACTATGTGATGTGATTAATGTGTATATTCAAGTCAGTGAATGAAATGTAATTATAGAATATACATAGAATATTGGTTATGCGACACAGAGCTTATGTCGCAATAGCGACATAATGCCTATGTCGCAGTGGGCTTGGCCTGCGACACAAGGCTTGTGTCGCAGGGTCCAGTATGTCTATAAATAGTGAAGTCAGATTTCATTTGTGGGTGGATCAAACCCTAGAGAGAGATAGAGAGAGAGAGAGAGAGAGATTGTAAGCTTATTCTTCAATTGTTCATATATACAAAACGTTAGAGAAACTGTGCTTGTGATTCAATATACGTTCAATACTCGATTAGTTGGATTCCGCCCTTCTGATTGAGTCATACGATCTGATTAGGTCCAGCAAAAGGGTTCCTACAAGTGGTATCAGAGCCGTGAATAAGTTATTCAACGGTTTCAGATCGTGTTTTTGAACGTTTTCGGTTTGATTCGCGAAGGTTGAATTGTGTAATCTTTGTTTTTGGGTTATTTTGGTTGAAGATTGTGTTTTTTGAAGAGTTTTTCTGGGTTTGTTCGTTGTTTTTCGTTCAAAATTCATTAGGGTTTCGAAATTTTTCGTTTTTGGGGTTTTTGGAGCTGATCAGCGCCGTTTTGCGACATAAGCTTGCGACACAACCCTTGTGTCGCATAATCTTGCGACACAACCCTTGTGTCCCATAATCTTGCGACACAACCCTTGTGTCCCATAATCTTGCGACACAACCCTTGTGTCACATAATCTTGCGACACAAGCTTAGCGACACAAGACCTGCGACACAAGACCTGCGACACAAGCCCTGCGACACAAGACCTGCGACACAAGCCTTGTGTCCCATAAAAAAAAAAAAAAAAAAAAAAAAAAAAAAAAAAAAACTTTTTTGTGTGTCGCTAAATTCAAATATGGATTTCTTTAATACAACATTGAGAGGAAAGTTGAAATCCTTATTTCATAAGGACTTTGATCGTTGGAGAGCTGTGGTTGAAGTGTTGCTTACGCTGTATGATGCAAATTTATGGATATTCATTGCAAATCCGTATGAGAAACCTAGAATAGCCGGAGGTACATCTTTCAAAATGGTAAACCAAATGTCTACCACAGAACGTGCAAATTTTAATTTGGAAAAGAAGACATTTGAGACAATATTGGAGTGTTTACCAAGGGATGAAGCCTCATGTTACAAAAATCAAGATACTTCATTCAATTTGTGGCAAAATCTTCAAGTAAGTTTCGGAAGTAATACTAAGATGAGAATGACAAACCTAGAAGAAGAAATGAAGGAAGAAGTTGAAATCAAAGCTTCGGATAATCAGGTTGATTCTGGACCATCCTCATGTGCTTCATGTATTAACTTAACTGGTACGATTAAAAGGTATAGAGAGGATAATGAACGCCTTAACTCTAACATAGAACAACTAAAAGAAAGTAATGATTTGTTAAGAGAAAATGATAAGGCATGTGAAAAAAAGTTGAAAGCCATTTTTGAAGAAAAGAAAGAACTGAAAGCCAAAATTTTTTGTCAGCAAGATAAGATAGGTAGTTATGTTAATATGCTTACTCTTGTGAAAAAACAACTTGCTGACTCACAGGCAGAAGTTCTTTGTTTACAACGAAAACTTTCAAACTTTTCTACATCCTCTATGGTATTTGATGAGATTCTTCAATCGCAAAGGACAGATACCAAAAGCAAAGCTGGTCTTGGTTATCACCATGTACCACCTCCTAATGACTATCTGCCAATGCCATCAAAGGATTCCATCAAAGACCTTGTGCCTTCTTCTTCCAAAGAAGACACAAAACCTGTTAATTCCTCAGTTAATGATTCTATCACTAAGGTTGATGAGGTTATTGAGGTAGATGATATACCTGAAGTGTCTACCATTAAGGTTGAGAAATTAAATGTCAAACCTGAAAATTTCATTCTTGCAACTGAAAATGATGATTGTTTTAAATGCAAAAGAAAAGCAAAGGTTTACAATGAATCCTCAAAAGTTCAACATGTTAAAAGGGATTCAAAATCTAAATCTTCGGATAATTCACGGTCATCTGTGAAGAATCTCAAGAAAGATAAAGTAGTTGATAAATATGAAAATAATAAATATTCAAAGTCAACTAGCTCAACCTTAGGAACATCTACTTCAACATGCTCACCTAAGAGTGCATGTTCAACAAATGTTCCTATTAATAGGCCTTCAGTGTATTATCCTCCTCCAAAACGATTTGAAGGAACTCACTGGAATAAATCTTTTGTGGATAGACGTTCTTGTTTTTGTTGTGGACAACAAGGACATGTTATTAGGGATTGTAAGTTGATAGCCCTAGACAGGTTTGGTAGAAGAATGCCAAGAACTTATTCATATAGAAGTTCTTGTTCAAAATCATTGTCAATGCGTAGTTCACATTCGCCTTTATCTAGTTATGCATCCTCTTCACCTAAACCTATGGCCAGAGTAAACAAAGTTGTGCCTAGTAGAACCCAAGTTCAACAACACAACATTGTTGAAAACAAATTATCCAAAACTAAGCAGGTTTGGAAACAAAAATCCACAAACAACACATCAATGAAATCAAGTGACTTTTTAAAATATCATAAACTCATTGATGTGATGATTATGGACGCTAATGGACACCCCAAGACTATCAAGGCTTGGGTGTCCCATAAAATCTAATGTTTCATTGTTTGTGGTGATGCAGTAAGCTTTTTGATAGATTATATTTTTAGTGACTGCAAGGATGTGTATTGTGTTAAGAATGCTTTCAAGGTAGTTAAGTGTGGTGCATTGTGATTGAATGGATGAGATTATCAAAGTTTCGAGACGGCATAACGTGGTTAAAAGAATTTGATTTGACTTGATATGTGATTTTGGAACTTTTATTTCGTTTTTTTTTTTTGTTGTTCAATTTGTTAGTATTGCAACAACCATTCTTTATACTCTTTAGTATCAAAGAAATGTAATGTTGCGAAATTTATTTTGTTAAAAAAAAAAAAAAAAAAAAAAATTAAAATTAAAATTAGTTTAATTTTTAGGGGATAACCTTTGAATTAGAATTGAGAAAAGAATTTGCTGTTCAGGGGGAGTAATTTTAAAACATTAAAAATTCTGATTATTTCGATCAGAAATTATTTCGATCAGAAATTTGAACAGCAAGATTCTTAATTCTGGAAGATTCTTAATTCTGGAAAACATTTTGGATTGTGTTTGTAAATGACTTGGGATATGATAGTTCATCAGGTGACATGTACACAAAATGGAAATTTTAAGGTTTATGTTTGATGTGTCAGTAGATTTATCTAGCATACTTGAACTGCCTTCTCTAAATATTAGCTTCATCATATGATGTATTGGTAGACATCTAACATAAAGGTTTTTAAGTGCACAAAATAAACTTAAGTCTCGAAATTATCATGTGAACACTTTCTTTTGATGTATGACGATAAGTCTTAATTCTTATGTGATAGATACTACCATAACACATGTCATTGAGTATCCTAAAGAATTCATCTGGGAGATATACTGAGTGTTTCTTTTGCTACATCCAGAAATATGTTAACCTAGTTTCAGTCAGTATATCTTAACATAGAGCAAACTAGACCAAGATACAAGAATACCGTTATCAAGGTCTCTAGTCAAACTATGTCGCTCTGTTGTACGAAAGTACAGACCTGTCACCTCTGGTTTGATTTTAGATTTGTTTGTCTCTAACCCTAGTCAAATTTAATCTTTAAATGGAGTACAAAAGTACTTGAACATTTATTCATGATTTGACTTTAAAGATGGAATACAATAATCACACTCATTACATGGAAGTTATGCATGTATCCTGATCATAAGAGTATATCAAATGGGAAGCTACTCTGGTAATCATGAATAATAATTCAAAATGCACTTGTAAATTCTGATTGCTAGATGTTTATATGGACAAACATACCAATAATCGTCTTGAACTAATATTTATACCCGGTGATTTAAATATGCTAAGTAAATTTAAAGTTGGACAAATATACTGATAATCGAAATAACACTTGCTATTTCCTAATAACTATATGTTATCCTGATATGATCCTTAAGCAGACATATTACAATCTTATTCCCGATTTATTTTCCTTTTGGTATTCTTTACTTTTCATTTATAAAGAAAATTACAAAAATATTTTATTTCTATGTTGTTTTATTCAATATCACATATCTTGTTAAAGTCAAATATTGAAGATATAAAGGATGTTGGTTATTCTCCAAAGACTGTGAAGATAAATTCTATTGGAGAAGCTGCTAAAGATTGAGAGATGGTCATATAGTTTGAAGATCTTATTGTATGCAAAAGGTGTGTCAGTCACATGAATCTGGACATCAATATTCTGAAGACCATGCTATCTCAATGGGGGAGTTTCAAATTGTTTGAAGACATAGAGGAGTTTGTTGGTGAAGACTAAATGAAGACTATTTGACCAAGCTGATGACATGGGGGAGTTTGTTGGTGCATTTCTGTGTGTCAGTCAGTTGGTCAATGTTCGTATTTGTCAAAGTCAATTAGTCTTACTATGTGATGTGATTAATGTGTATATTCAAGTCAGTGAATGAAATGTAATTATAGAATATACATAGAATATTGGTTATGCGACACAGAGCTTATGTCGCAATAACGACATAATGCCTATGTCGCAGTGGGCTTGGCCTGCGACACAAGGCTTGTGTCGCAGGGTCCAGTATGTCTATAAATAGTGAAGTCAGATTTCATTTGTGGGTGGATCAAACCCTAGAGAGAGAGAGAGAGAGAGAGAGAGAGATTGTAAGCTTATTCTTCAATTGTTCATATATACAAAACGTTAGAGAAACTGTGCTTGTGATTCAATATACGTTCAATACTCGATTAGTTGGATTCCGCCCTTCTGATTGAGTCATACGATCTGATTAGGTCCAGCAAAAGGGTTCCTACAAGTGGTATCAGAGCCGTGAATAAGTTATTCAACGGTTTCAGATCGTGTTTTTGAACGTTTTCGGTTTGATTCGCGAAGGTTGAATTGTGTAATCTTTGTTTTTGGGTTATTTTGGTTGAAGATTGTGTTTTTTGAAGAGTTTTTCTGGGTTTGTTCGTTGTTTTTCGTTCAAAATTCATTAGGGTTTCGAAATTTTTCGTTTTTGGGGTTTTTGGAGCTGATCAGCGCCGTTTTGCGACATAAGCTTGCGACACAACCCTTGTGTCGCATAATCTTGCGACACAACCCTTGTGTCCCATAATCTTGCGACACAACCCTTGTGTCCCATAATCTTGCGACACAACCCTTGTGTCACATAATCTTGCGACACAAGCTTAGCGACACAAGACCTGCGACACAAGACCTGCGACACAAGCCCTGCGACACAAGACCTGCGACACAAGCCTTGTGTCCCATAAAAAAAAAAAAAAAAAAAAAAAAAAAAAAAAAAAAAAAAAAAAAAAAACTTTTTTGTGTGTCGCTAAATTCAAATATGGATTTCTTTAATACAACATTGAGAGGAAAGTTGAAATCCTTATTTCATAAGGACTTTGATCGTTGGAGAGCTGTGGTTGAAGTGTTGCTTACGCTGTATGATGCAAATTTATGGATATTCATTGCAAATCCGTATGAGAAACCTAGAATAGCCGGAGGTACATCTTTCAAAATGGTAAACCAAATGTCTACCACAGAACGTGCAAATTTTAATTTGGAAAAGAAGACATTTGAGACAATATTGGAGTGTTTACCAAGGGATGAAGCCTCATGTTACAAAAATCAAGATACTTCATTCAATTTGTGGCAAAATCTTCAAGTAAGTTTCGGAAGTAATACTAAGATGAGAATGACAAACCTAGAAGAAGAAATGAAGGAAGAAGTTGAAATCAAAGCTTCGGATAATCAGGTTGATTCTGGACCATCCTCATGTGCTTCATGTATTAACTTAACTGGTACGATTAAAAGGTATAGAGAGGATAATGAACGCCTTAACTCTAACATAGAACAACTAAAAGAAAGTAATGATTTGTTAAGAGAAAATGATAAGGCATGTGAAAAAAAGTTGAAAGCCATTTTTGAAGAAAAGAAAGAACTGAAAGCCAAAATTTTTTGTCAGCAAGATAAGATAGGTAGTTATGTTAATATGCTTACTCTTGTGAAAAAACAACTTGCTGACTCACAGGCAGAAGTTCTTTGTTTACAACGAAAACTTTCAAACTTTTCTACATCCTCTATGGTATTTGATGAGATTCTTCAATCGCAAAGGACAGATACCAAAAGCAAAGCTGGTCTTGGTTATCACCATGTACCACCTCCTAATGACTATCTGCCAATGCCATCAAAGGATTCCATCAAAGACCTTGTGCCTTCTTCTTCCAAAGAAGACACAAAACCTGTTAATTCCTCAGTTAATGATTCTATCACTAAGGTTGATGAGGTTATTGAGGTAGATGATATACCTGAAGTGTCTACCATTAAGGTTGAGAAATTAAATGTCAAACCTGAAAATTTCATTCTTGCAACTGAAAATGATGATTGTTTTAAATGCAAAAGAAAAGCAAAGGTTTACAATGAATCCTCAAAAGTTCAACATGTTAAAAGGGATTCAAAATCTAAATCTTCGGATAATTCACGGTCATCTGTGAAGAATCTCAAGAAAGATAAAGTAGTTGATAAATATGAAAATAATAAATATTCAAAGTCAACTAGCTCAACCTTAGGAACATCTACTTCAACATGCTCACCTAAGAGTGCATGTTCAACAAATGTTCCTATTAATAGGCCTTCAGTGTATTATCCTCCTCCAAAACGATTTGAAGGAACTCACTGGAATAAATCTTTTGTGGATAGACGTTCTTGTTTTTGTTGTGGACAACAAGGACATGTTATTAGGGATTGTAAGTTGATAGCCCTAGACAGGTTTGGTAGAAGAATGCCAAGAACTTATTCATATAGAAGTTCTTGTTCAAAATCATTGTCAATGCGTAGTTCACATTCGCCTTTATCTAGTTATGCATCCTCTTCACCTAAACCTATGGCCAGAGTAAACAAAGTTGTGCCTAGTAGAACCCAAGTTCAACAACACAACATTGTTGAAAACAAATTATCCAAAACTAAGCAGGTTTGGAAACAAAAAACCACAAACAACACATCAATGAAATCAAGTGACTTTTTAAAATATCATAAACTCATTGATGTGATGATTATGGACGCTAATGGACACCCCAAGACTATCAAGGCTTGGGTGTCCCATAAAATCTAATGTTTCATTGTTTGTGGTGATGCAGTAAGCTTTTTGATAGATTATATTTTTAGTGACTGCAAGGATGTGTATTGTGTTAAGAATGCTTTCAAGGTAGTTAAGTGTGGTGCATTGTGATTGAATGGATGAGATTATCAAAGTTTCGAGACGGCATAACGTGGTTAAAAGAATTTGATTTGACTTGATATGTGATTTTGGAACTTTTATTTCGTTTTTTTTTTTTGTTGTTCAATTTGTTAGTATTGCAACAACCATTCTTTATACTCTTTAGTATCAAAGAAATGTAATGTTGCGAAATTTATTTTGTTAAAAAAAAAAAAAAAAAAAAAAAATTAAAATTAAAATTAGTTTAATTTTTAGGGGATAACCTTTGAATTAGAATTGAGAAAAGAATTTGCTGTTCAGGGGGAGTAATTTTAAAACATTAAAAATTCTGATTATTTCGATCAGAAATTATTTCGATCAGAAATTTGAACAGCAAGATTCTTAATTCTGGAAGATTCTTAATTCTGGAAAACATTTTGGATTGTGTTTGTAAATGACTTGGGATATGATAGTTCATCAGGTGACATGTACACAAAATGGAAATTTTAAGGTTTATGTTTGATGTGTCAGTAGATTTATCTAGCATACTTGAACTGCCTTCTCTAAATATTAGCTTCATCATATGATGTATTGGTAGACATCTAACATAAAGGTTTTTAAGTGCACAAAATAAACTTAAGTCTCGAAATTATCATGTGAACACTTTCTTTTGATGTATGACGATAAGTCTTAATTCTTATGTGATAGATACTACCATAACACATGTCATTGAGTATCCTAAAGAATTCATCTGGGAGATATACTGAGTGTTTCTTTTGCTACATCCAGAAATATGTTAACCTAGTTTCAGTCAGTATATCTTAACATAGAGCAAACTAGACCAAGATACAAGAATACCGTTATCAAGGTCTCTAGTCAAACTATGTCGCTCTGTTGTACGAAAGTACAGACCTGTCACCTCTGGTTTGATTTTAGATTTGTTTGTCTCTAACCCTAGTCAAATTTAATCTTTAAATGGAGTACAAAAGTACTTGAACATTTATTCATGATTTGACTTTAAAGATGGAATACAATAATCACACTCATTACATGGAAGTTATGCATGTATCCTGATCATAAGAGTATATCAAATGGGAAGCTACTCTGGTAATCATGAATAATAATTCAAAATGCACTTGTAAATTCTGATTGCTAGATGTTTATATGGACAAACATACCAATAATCGTCTTGAACTAATATTTATACCCGGTGATTTAAATATGCTAAGTAAATTTAAAGTTGGACAAATATACTGATAATCGAAATAACACTTGCTATTTCCTAATAACTATATGTTATCCTGATATGATCCTTAAGCAGACATATTACAATCTTATTCCCGATTTATTTTCCTTTTGGTATTCTTTACTTTTCATTTATAAAGAAAATTACAAAAATATTTTATTTCTATGTTGTTTTATTCAATATCACATATCTTGTTAAAGTCAAATATTGAAGATATAAAGGATGTTGGTTATTCTCCAAAGACTGTGAAGATAAATTCTATTGGAGAAGCTGCTAAAGATTGAGAGATGGTCATATAGTTTGAAGATCTTATTGTATGCAAAAGGTGTGTCAGTCACATGAATCTGGACATCAATATTCTGAAGACCATGCTATCTCAATGGGGGAGTTTCAAATTGTTTGAAGACATAGAGGAGTTTGTTGGTGAAGACTAAATGAAGACTATTTGACCAAGCTGATGACATGGGGGAGTTTGTTGGTGCATTTCTGTGTGTCAGTCAGTTGGTCAATGTTCGTATTTGTCAAAGTCAATTAGTCTTACTATGTGATGTGATTAATGTGTATATTCAAGTCAGTGAATGAAATGTAATTATAGAATATACATAGAATATTGGTTATGCGACACAGAGCTTATGTCGCAATAACGACATAATGCCTATGTCGCAGTGGGCTTGGCCTGCGACACAAGGCTTGTGTCGCAGGGTCCAGTATGTCTATAAATAGTGAAGTCAGATTTCATTTGTGGGTGGATCAAACCCTAGAGAGAGAGAGAGAGATTGTAAGCTTATTCTTCAATTGTTCATATATACAAAACGTTAGAGAAACTGTGCTTGTGATTCAATATACGTTCAATACTCGATTAGTTGGATTCCGCCCTTCTGATTGAGTCATACGATCTGATTAGGTCCAGCAAAAGGGTTCCTACACATTTTATACGGGATTGCTATGAGAAGCATTTGATAGACCTTGTCCAAATAGAAACTGATAAGCAAAATGCTGACTTGTTTACCAAGGCATTCTCTAGAACCAGGTTTAACCAGCTTATAGACATGATTGGGTTGCGCTTTCTTTCAAATAAAACAGTAAGTTGTGACAGTTAATTCTTTATTTGATAGTTTCTTCGTTAAAAAAAAAAAAAAAAAAAAAAAGGGGAAGAGCAATAGCCATTCTTTATGCTTACTAGCATTAAAGAAAAAGCAACGTTGCAACATCTGTTAAAGACGTTAAGTTGTGTCTGTAAACAACTAGGGAGATGATAGTACATTAGGAGACACCCCTCAAAAGTCAATCTTAAGTTTTATCCTCGATGTATCAGTAGGTTTATCTCGCATTTGTTATACTTGTCCTTACAGACATCTGATTACTTGCACGATGTATTGATAGGCATTGTCATACTCTTCTTTGAGCAACTAAGAAATACCTTAATCTGTGTTTAAATCTTTTGTGATGACCAACATATGATGTATGACAATGGGTCTAAATTCTTATGTATCAGCTTGCCATGCTTCTATTAACTTGAGCTTGTATATGACAACATTTGGGGATTTATGCTATCTGTTTCCTTTGTTGTACGTCTGTACAGACCTGGTCTCAGTCAGTATACTTTCAAAACTTAAGCAAACAAAAGTCAAAGTACTTTCAAATCTTATAAAATCAAAGATTCCTCACAAGGTCGCCAAATGGTTTGACCAAGTCTGGTTTTGCTTACACCTGAATCAAGTTTAAGTCGCTTTGTTGTACGTATGTACAGACCTGTCACCGCTGGCTTGATTCTTAAAAATGTTGAATTCAAATGCTTTCTCTAACCAATCGAAGTCTTGGGCATGTCTTGATACTAGGAGTATATCTATGTGGGATTCACGGAGACCTATTCACTCTCACAATAACTACTAAGCTTGAAGTTGATTATGTTACATGTTTAAGTGGACAAACAATACCAATAATCGTCTTGTTACTGATTGTCTCTTTGGCTAGTTAACTGTGCGTGCTAAATTTACATTTGGACAACTATACTGATAATCGAATTAAAATTTGATATTGTCTTGCGAATCTGTCTTTCTAATATAATCCCTAATTAGACACCATCTAACTCGTCACCAAAAAATAATTAAAAGTTACTTTTTTCTTTACCTTTAAATTTTAATTAATTTATTTTTTTATTTTTTTATCTTTTTATTATTTATTTTATTATTTATTTTCAGTTTTATTTTAAAATTTAAATTATTAAATTTTAAAGTTTAAATTTTGTCACAAGTTACTGTTTGATTTTGAATTTTGGCGATATTGCATGCGATATTGTTAATATCTCTCAATTGTATACTTGTATATATACAAACGTCTGTTACAGTATTCAATACATTTTCAAAATCATATCAGCGATATTACAGGCGATATTGTACAGCGATTTTTGCGATATTGCCATTTTCTTTTATTTCCCTCTCGTTTTCGCTCCTCATTCAAATCAAACCACATCACTGTGTTCGTCTACATTTATTTCATCGATTGGTATGTTTCTATTGCTTTATACTTTAGTTTTTATGCTGCATTGTTGAAAGTATTGTTCGGTTTTTGTGCAAAACTAGTTTTCTGTGATTTACACTATAAAAAGCCATTCAAAACTAGTGTAAAATAGTTCTGTGTATTGCTCATTGCCTTGTGTGTCGAGTATTAAGTTTTAGATCATGTTTTTATAAGTTTTTTCGACCATAGGGTTCTGTGCTTACGTTTAGCGATATTGTGAGGCGATATTGTGATATCGCCCAAATTGATTTCTGATTTTAGCGATACCATGTGCGATACTGGGAGCGATAATGCTAATATCGCTTAAATTGGATTAATTTCCAAAATTGTAAAATCTAAGCGATATTAATCAAATTGCTTTAATTTAAGCGATATTGTAGCTAATATCGCTTAAATTGAGAATCAATTTAGGCGATATTACTACAATATCGCCTGTTCCAGAAACAAGTTAATTGGGCTAGGCCCAAACTGTTGGTGAATCGGGCCCAGTTTACGTGCTCTAATGTGCTTTTGGCCTGTTTTCGATTATTTCACTAACTGTTTTCGAGTCTTGTGTTTTTATTGACTTGTTTTTGCAGAATGTTGGTACATCTTGTGTGACAACAGCTTCTAGTTTTGTCATTAGTCATTTTGTTTATCTTTGTAATTGTAAATGTTTAAGTTTGTCTAAGTAGGTATGTAAGTTCGTACGAACTTAAAGTAGATACGAACTTAGATACATACGAACTTAGGACATACGAACTTAGACATACGAACTTGTCATGTCTAAGTTCGTACGAACTTACCTAAGTTCGTATGGGCCTGGACATGGGCTAAGTTCGTAGGGCCCAGCCCATACGAACTTGAGCTCAATATATGTCCATGTTCGTACGAATTTAGGAATAAGTTTGGAGAGTAGATTTTCAGTTGTCTTGTGTGAGAGAGAAAACGTTTGTATTGAGAGTTTAGTCTTGATTGAATGTAAAGATTGGTTATATTCAATAAAGACGTGTTTATTAGTGTTCTTTACATATTCGTGATAAATTGTTGATTATCGTTAGGTATATTCAAGGATTCCGCACTTGTTTATACTTGAATATCTCGTAGATCCAGACCCCAGGAACCTACACAGAAATTGAAGATTTTGCTCAGTTCGATTCTAAATGTGATGCCCGTCACAATATTACAGCATTTCTAGATGATACAAAGGACTCTGCTGAGCCCTTCAGGCCGTTGATTGCATTTTTACGCCGCTCGCGTATTTTCACGGCTATTACTGCTTCGGATACTATCTATAGAGATCACGTCGGTCAATTTTGGAGAAATGCTACTATCAATTCTGCTCTTGACTATACGCGATTGATCTCCACCATGCACGAACGCCAGATTATTCTTTCTGAGCAATTGATACGCGAGGTTCTTCGTTTTGGAGATGATCCTGACATGCCGATTTTATTTTCAAACGAATTCATCGTTGGGGCAATGAACCGGATGGGTTATGCTGGTACCCATTCAGATCAATATAGGAAGGGTCACATGACTCGGGTTTGGAGGTGGTTGATGCACATCTTCATTCTCTGTCTATCGAACCGTCGCGCAGGTTATGACGGCACCAGTCATCGGACTGTTTCTGCTATGTTGGCTTTGATATACAACACGCCATACAACTACTCGGGATACATATTTAGATCGATGGTAGACAATGCACAGCTTGGGGATAACCGATGGTTCATGTATCCTAGATTTGTTCAGCTTATGTCCAATCGGATATTTGGAGTTATGAGTTCAAATGGCAAGGGGGTTCCCATTCCTCCAGATACACCGTTGTTTGGTCATATTCTTTACCCAAACTACCAGCCACCAGCAAACGACGGATATCTAGATCCGGTCGTTCGATAGCCAGAACTAGAAGAGGATAATCTTGCTGATGTTCCCGTACAAGCTACGGAAGATCCTTTACAGGATATTTATATGAGTGTTACTTCGCAGGGTGCCTTGCACACTTTGCATGTTCATCATGACACTTCTGAGGGGTCAACTGACTCTGAGTTTTCTGAGCCAGCTGGTGGTGCTACTGAAAGTGACTCTGAAGGTTCGGTCCCGAATCCACAAGAGATTGAGTATCTTAGGTGGATCAATCCTCAGAGATATTTGAGGATTCAGAGGAGGATTGCTGCAGGCAAGCAGTATGTTCCGCAAAAAGACAAACGGGTTAGGGATGCTGGAGATGATGAGTATGTGCCTCCTCCACCGAAGAAGTCCAAGGTTGCTCGTGAGGTTTCTACGTCTTCCAGGCCTCAGGATGCACCGCAGGTTGATATTCCTGTTCAACCTCATCCATCTGTTATACAAGAGTTGATCAAGAGGATGGATGTGATGCAACACACATTGGACTCTCAAGCTGCTGTGATCGAAGTTCAAACTACTAGAGTTGCAGCTGTGGAAAAGGAAAACGAGGAGCTTAGGTCTAGGGTTATGATCTTGGGAGTCCCAGTTGGTCGTTTCAGGGGAGATAGGAAGTAGTGAAAGACCAAATGTAACTCCCCCTGAAACCGAAAATGTAAATATTGAAGCTAGTAATGAAACTGTTCATTTGGACTATTTCTCGTTTGAAGATATACCTGGTCAGCCAAGACCGTTGGCGGTTGTCTATTCTTGTGCCAATTTGACATATCTAGCAAGAATGGTTAACCAGTCTGATAATGTGAGAGAAGATACACCAGAAGTAAACTCTGATGTAGAAGTTGAAGATGAAGAATTTGAAAATGATGAATTTTATCATGATGCTCCGATAATCGAGTCGGACTCATCTGAGGATGAAGATGAACCAGAACCTACCACTGTTTCTTCCTCTTCACATCATGCAACACCTGAAGATTCAACTGAACCTGAAGCTGAAATACCCAAATCTCCTAAGGTTCCGGAAACCGCAGAAGAAAGGGCAGCTCGTCTGGCATCATGGTGGCCTCATGGTAGAGAGAAAATTGTGCCTGTTACCTGTAAATCATACAGGGTTGGGGGAGATTATACTGGATTGATCAAGAGCTGGAAAGCATATAAAGCTAAGTTTATGATCAAGAGGACAGATGGGGTTCAATATTTCAAGCGTTCGTTCAACAAACTGAGTACGTTGCCTAAATGTGAAATTAATAAGCTTGCTCAGTTACAACTGATAAATCCGTTTCAAGATAATAATGCAGATTACATTCAAAGAACTTTGCGCAAGGAAGTACAGACAAAAAGATACAGTTTTATTAAACCAACACTGGGAAAAAGATACAAGTTCAAGAAGAAGTTGGATCCAGTAACCAAGCAGCCAATCTACAAAATACATTATCCACCAGCTGATTGCTTGAAGAAGATTCCTCTGGAAATTGTTCCTCTGGATTTTCTAAAAAGATTTCACTACTGGGAGTTTGACAGTCAGACTGGAGAAGCTGTGTTGGTATTTGTGCCTGGGCATGTAGAACCTGAGAAGACTTCTCTTTATGGGTTGAAAAAAGCACAGTATAGGATATTTGATCCTATGAGTTTGATCAATCTATCAAAGGAAGATATGAGGAAATTGTTTGATAATCGTATAAGATATTATAGGGGAAATCCGAAAAATGAAAAGCTTGCTCAACAATTTCAAAGAATTGTGGATATTTGTGTAACCCATGGAATCCATGTGGGTGGTAAGTTTCCTGCTGGATGGGTTTAATCGACGATTTGACTGAAGATTATTTTTGAAGACCAAGCTGAAGACACGGGGGAGTTTGATGGTACATTAGTGTGTCTGTCACTTGGTCTAAGTTTTGAGTTGTAATTACTTAGTCTATTTCTGATGTAACTAGCGACATTGGCAATATCGCTATTGCGATATCATCAATATCGCATAGGCGAT
The DNA here is from genome assembly GCA_963921325.1 of Logfia minima. Classification (NCBI taxonomy): domain Eukaryota; kingdom Viridiplantae; phylum Streptophyta; class Magnoliopsida; order Asterales; family Asteraceae; genus Logfia; species Logfia minima. Next base: position 24,080,620 of record OY992772.1, read on the forward strand.
ATCATCAATATCGCCTATCTGATTTGGTAATAGTATAAATACCTAATTAGTGTTTGTGTTACGGGACTTTTTGCCAATCCGAATTCCAGAGAACTTTTGGGTGTGTTTCTCCTATTGTGGTCAGTATTGTATTCAATCTTTGATTATTATTTATAATACAATATTGCTTGTGTTTGTGATTAAACGTACTTGTGTTTAGCTTTTGATTTCCGCTCACTAGCTATTGAATATTGATTTGCTTAAGATCTGTCACTTTATCGGTCCTTCATGTTCTTAAAACTTGGTGGTATTCTTCAAACACTATTGAGCTATATTGTATTCATGATGCTCACGACGTATCATAATCATCATGAAAGGGGAGAAATGAGCAAGAGAGAAGTAAATGAGAAGAAAAGAATTAGTGTTTAACGAGAGTGAAGGAAAGAGTTAGTATTTTAAAAATAGTTTGTGTTTGAATGAAGGGAAATTTATTGGTTTGATAAAAAGAGGAGAAAAGAGTATTGCGTTTGCAACGAAAGAAATCAGAGTTTAGTAAAAGAAAAAAGGTCAAAGAAGTTCATTAAGGAAAAAAGTTCAAAGTCTGATCAAAAGAAGTTCAGAGGATAATCGAAAGTCGAAAAGACTATTGGGTTGAGGTGAAGCAAAATAGGACTCGAATTTTTTTTAATAGAAGTTGAAAGCTCTAGAAGATTAGGCATCAAATTGAGGGGGAACAAGAGAGGAAAATCAAGAGTCACGACAAGGAAGAGCGAGAGATTTATTAACGAATTCAAAATAAAGAAAGATCTAAGAAGTCAAGACGAGAAAACTAAAAAGAGAACAATCAAAGAAGGATCAAAATGTAAAGAAAAGAAAGTTCTAGATTTCAATGTAAAAGATTCAAAGAAGATCACTCTCTACAAACTCACTCGAGACAAAGAAATATTTTAGAGGATATCTTCGAGAGATTACTATGAAGACAAAAAGAGTCTGCTTTATAAGAAAAAGATGTTCAAAATACATGATGTTAAATCCTAAGGGGAGATTGTTAGATACAAATAGGATTTTCATTTGTAGGTTCTCGAGGATTGGATCCACGAGGTAAACTAGTATATTCGAGTGCGGAATCCTCAAATATACACAACGATAATAAACAAGTAAACACGAATATGTAAAGAACACTTTTATTGAACGTAAACAAGTATTACATTCAAACTAAGATACAAACTCTCTTTTTATCCTTTCTGCCAACTTGCACTAAGGACTAAGACTGAGTTTCGAACTTACAACCCCTAAAATCTACTTTTCTAAAACATTCGGACTTGTGTATATATAGGCACCTAAGTTCATACGAACTTAGGCAACTTCGAAGCCTCTACGAACTTAGTAAGTTCGTATCTACTTCTAAGGATCATCGCCAATATTGATCAAGTTTATCCAAGCCATTTCTTTTAACTCAATTTTCGGCAAGAGCTAAACACTTCCAGTTTATTTTCTAAGTACTGGAGCCCATTATATCTCTTAATTATGAATACCTTCAGATCGCTATCATAAAACTAGCTAATGATGCCCTTTATCTGCTCACTTGATCCCCTGACTTTGATATCACCCTTGAATTTGATCTCTAGTTCCTTTTTGATCTATTTGAACCACAAGTTTTTCAGCTCTTCTCTTGATAGCTCAATTGGTCCATCTTCTGATTCAACTTCAGGAGTTAAGTCCTCCTCTAAGTTAATCACTTTCTCACCACCAACTTCATCTTCATAAACTATCTTTGTAACAGGTTGCTTAGCCACGATGTATTCGTCAATATCTGCATCAGCATCAGGTATGACCTCATCATCAGACTTCCAATCTGCAACCTCTTTACACAAGATCTCTCCTTCCTCTAACTCTGACCCATCGCTATCAAAATCGTCCAGACCAAGCAACGCTTCGATAATATCGGTCTCGGTCAGATTTACTGGAGTTTGCTATGTTCCGCTCCCACCTTTTTCCTGACCAGACTCCCCTGAGCTTGTACTGCACCCTGCCTTCTAGATGAAGAGCTAGGCAGATCACCTTTTGCTGCATTGGGATCATCGTCCTTATCTTGGTCATTCTTCTTTCTCAACCCATCGCCTCTACATCCCGTCATCTCCCCATGAGCTGCCTCGTGCTTCATAAGTCTGAAGATTAACATTTCGTTTTCGCAGGCCTTGCTCCTCCAATCGTTCATTGATGGCAGTCAAATTTTGGATACGCGTCTCATGACTGCTGACAACTGAAGTCAGAGTGGTAACCATGTCCATTAAGGTTGTGACCCGACCCTGAAGATATGCAAGCTGGTCTGAGTCTGAAAGATTGACCGCTGGGGTGGAGACGGATAGTGTAGTTTGAGATGGAGGTGGAGCGGTAGCTGGTAGTGGTGTTGGAGTAGGTGTGGTGGTTGGTGGGTTGGTGGTGGTTGCTGTAGGTGGTGGAACGGTAGGGACACTACAACGAAATGCGACGCTAGTAGTGTCTCTTGAGTTAAATGCGACTCTTCTAGTAGAAGTGATACTCCAATGAAATGCGACATTTCAAGTGTCGCTATAAAGCGACACTAGGAGTGTCTAAGTGAGTGTCGCAGTGAGCTAATAGTATTATTATAAATAGGATTGTTAGCTCTTAGTTTAAAAGGACTTTTTTACGTAATTCAATTGTTTATATTTTGTGTTGATAGAGTGAGCTTGTAACCGAACATTTGACATATTATATTGAATCATTCTTGTATCAACTCTCTCATTATTCATTCTCGCACTCACAAACACTCACGAATTACATCTCAAGTTGTCCCAAACACTAGAAATTGATCCAACATTATCTTTTTCGACATTTTTTCATTTTTCATTTGCGGGTCTTTAAAAGAGGTTATAAAGCTATGATTAGAGGTGTAATCAAGTTGAGTTGGACATATACAAAGTATTTTAAAGCTCGAGCTCGATCAATCGACTACTCAATAGAGAATCAAGTATCAAGAAGAAAATCTTTATTACCTTTTTTGTATTTGTAGTTAAGATAGTATAAGATTTCAAGAGCCAGGGATAGTAGGAAGTGATGTCCAAATACTTACTAATGTACAGATATTTTCGAGCTCGACTCGATTATTGGTATGGAAATATTAATAATAAATATCGCACCCCCGTGGGGACGACATGCGCAGCGTGCGTGGATCATGAGCAAAGATTACAATGAACGACTTCTAAAAGAGTCGTTAAACAAACATCGTTTTAAATTACATAGTCTTCAAATGTAAAACATCTAAGATTAAAGTCTTAACAACAAAGTTTCAAACTTTATCGAATAACTAGCCTAATTTCAAAATGATAAAGTTTATGCAAACAACCCTTCCAAGTGGATGCAACTCCTACGTCAATAAGGGCGACACTACGGCACAACTACAAGCGCCTTAGTTACCTGAGAATACATGTTAAAACGAGTCAACATAAAGTTAGTGAGCTCATAGGTGTAAGAGTTTCTAAAATAATCTCGTGATTACGAGACTTCAAGTTATATTGCTTTACCACAATATCAAAATGTATTACTATGCCATAAGCTCATGAATTGAAACGTTAACAATTGTTGGCTCGCAAGTGTCCTATTCAAAACACTCGTAGTTCTCAAATGACTATGCGTCCGTTTGACGAGTTGGTGCGACCAACCCGGATGGGGGTGTCAACCCAATATATCAATTTTTCACAATATTCGCGCTTAGGTCCGTAACTAACAATTCATGATAGACACCCATATATAATGAATAGTAGAAACTTATGCAATACGTAACAGTTTTTAGGTACTTGTAACCACAAAAGAAAAGCATGTAATTCTCACTCCAAAATAATTTTAAAACAAGTAAAAATAGGGGCTATGAAACTCACAATTGGGTTCGAGCGTTTTAGTTCGGATGTGTTCCGCGTGCTAGACAACTACGACTCCTATCGGCGTCCTACGAACACGAGGGTTTTAATTAGTTCCTCGGCTAATTCGATTAGTTAGAATTGCTTAGCTAGTTAATTAAATTAGAAAGTGCCAATACAAGTTGAATCTCCCTTGAATTTTGTTAATGTTTAATATTTGAATTCTAAACAAGATACTGAAAGCATATGAAAACGATATCCAAAAATTACCAAACTTTGCATACATAATATAATAGAGTTGAAAATTTGAAATTTTTTAAACTTATAGATTATTTATAATTGGTTTATGTCTAATATATGATTAAAATAAAAATAATATAGTAAATAATCATTAAAAATTCTGAAATTTTTACTATGTCAATTTCTAATGATTATAAAGTTTGTGTAGAATGTTCAAGCTTTTTAGAGCTCTAGAACTTTGGTTCCCAATAAATCATGATTAACAATTCGCAAATCGAAAGATATATCACAAATCACGGAAATGATGTGAAATTTGGAGTGTGATGTCATTTTAGGGTGAAAATGACAAAAAAAATTCCCAGAATTATTCGGGTTTAAAACTAATTTTCATAATTTATTTCCTTGTTCTAACAATAGTTTGTATTATTATAAAGAAAATACTTATATTTTTTTCAACAATTCTAAATTTTATTCTCAAGATTCTTCATACATGAAGGTTTATGAGAAAAATAGTATCCATAATTTTAACATGAGTTTTGATACATTTTTGGATTTTTGTAATATTACCGACACACATTATTCATATTTCAAAGAGTTTACTATGTTGTGTGTTCATGAATTTTCTAAATATACAAGCACATCATCAAAATACTATATTTTTCTCCTAATGAGATAAACATATTAAAGGACTAAAAACATTTTTTTATTTATTTATTTATAGGACACTTTCAAACCCTTGAATATGCATCACAAACTAGTGGTTACATAACAACTTTCTTTGGTGCACCAGTTTTGTGTGACTTGTTTGGAGGTCGAATACTCAATATTTTTGAGTGAGACCACTTGGGTTTGAAAACTAAGACATAGGGCAAAATCTCAGAAGAAAAATCATAATTTTTGGACCATTATTTAATTAATTGTGGTCTGTTGAATTCAGATATATTTTCTGGACAGATTGCATGCAAGCTATGCGTCAGGTTTTGGAGTGTTTAGACTACCAATTCAATCCCTAGGCCTTAATCATTGACTTAAGCCTAGATTCACATGCATGCACATAATTTCCAGTGGATATAATCATATTTTTATGAGTCCAAGATCTAGCTATGATTTTTGGTTAATGCAAGCCCCAAAAATGGGTATTTTGTTCTGAAGGAAGAACACCAATTTGTACTTTCTATAAACTTATTTTGAGATTTTTTGTGATTAATATTTGAGTTATAAAATTTGACGTTGTTAACTTCTAAAATAATTAAATTTCTAAAATTTATTTTGACTTCTAAATGCAGTTTAAACATTAACCCTTAATAAATTTAAAAAAAAAAGTCAAAAAGCATCAAAGAATCTAATAAAAATCAACAACCGTTCTAACAGCCGATTCAGTCCAAAAATGGATTTTCAAAATATTGGTTGATCGGTCTATAGTTTATACCATCACTGCACAAATTATTTGTAAAAACGTAGGATTTTGGTTTTTCACCCAAACGTCCAGCACTCTACCCGCTTCCAAACGCCACTTTTTCTCGGTTGTTTAGTCAAAATCCCCAAAAGACGTATGCTCCAAACATAATCACAACTACATCAAATTGCATTCTCTAAACTACAATTTACTTCATATATTTCAACAAATAAATTTCAGCAAAACCCTAATCTTGTAGTATTAAATTGCACAATTAATTCCTAAGTTCCAAATCAATCACACAAGATCAACTCAAAAATCAAACACAATAATGGAGGGAAAACAACTTGCTAAAGAAGATGTATCATCAGCAACCGCTGTGTTTCTTGGAGCATTAGCCCCTGGTGTTAACGTCCGTACAGTTTCTGAAATCTTTAAAGTTTTGATTTTTATTGAACAAGTTTATATCTTTTCTTGTTTCAATATCAGGGTCCTACTTGGAATGCACTAAAAGGAACTTTTGTTATGTTGGGCATTTGTCTTTGTGTTATGTTGGGCTTAGCTTTCTCTTCTAGTGACTCTGCGTTGGTGATTCATGTCACTTTTCTTGTTTTGATCACTGGGACATTGTTCTTCCTTCTTAGCAGGTAAAGTTTTTAAAATTTCATTACTTTTCGATGAACTTTGATAATGGTTTTTATAATATGGTCAATATGAAATTGGGTTTGTTGGATGTGTTAATCAGAATGCTTTTAGTAATTTATGATTGCTCTTTGGTTTTATTTGATTTGAAAATCAGTTCTTATAACGAAAGTAGTTACTGTATGATTAGTAGTGTGCAAGATCCACAAGATCATATCAATGAGATTTACGTTTTTGAGTAGACATTTGGTTTTAGGATTAGCTAATAATGGAATTGAGGACTATTAAGGATTTTGTATTCTAAAAAAGTGACTATGTTGACAGTCGAGAAAAACTTGGGTTCGATAACAATTCCTATTTAACTTCATATGATCTAAGGGGGACTTCTTTCTTAGCAAATTGGCTGTCATTTGTATATTTATAATTGAAACAGTCAACAAATGTATACATTGATGACCCTAAAAGGATACTTGAACACAAAAGGTAATGGTTGTAGGATACTGATAGTGTTGGATCAAAGGTCACTTGGTAAGACTCGTTACATGGTATTAGATCTTGGACATCTTACTTCACTTCAATTCGGTGACCAATAACTTGTTCTGCCTGTAATCATTTTAACCTCAATGATCCTAATTTGGACCACACAAAGGTTCTTTGGGAGTAGAATTCCTGTATGGATACCTGGACATAAGGGTGTGCAACATGATCAGTTGCATAGGGCCTCATTGTGTTAGGGATCCCAAAATAGTAATATCAGTTTCTAGTTATGAAACTATGATGATAAAAAATAAATTCTTGGTCCAATGGAAAAGATAAAAGCCATTTGATAGTTGGTTGGGTGTTCGAGGCATTGCATGTTCTGTTTTTAGCATTTATTTTTCCAATTCAAATGCTTCACTGTTAAATTTTTTGGAAGGCAATTTAAGTCTGTAGTAAATTCAAGTTGTCCAGTGTAACCTAGTTACTTTGATCAAAAAAGTTTTCCATAGTTAATTACTTAAATATTGCTTTTGTTTAGTTTGAAGCAACACTAAACTTAATTTTAAGTATCGATTAAGGGCCTAATTTAGAATTTCGGCACACGGCCTCCAAAATCAATGGGACGGCCTGGGGTTAGATAATAAATAATAATTCGTTTATCCTAAAATAAATGCAACGTGTGATTATATCTACCGGTATACATGAAGTGTCTAGCTATTAGTTATCTATATATATTCCCTTAATGATGAAAAGTAGAGCAATCTTGCGGCCTAGCATTATTTTATTGATATCTTATAAGGCTTAAGTGCACGAAAATGTAATTATTTATGCTCTGACATTCGTAGTGTTATCGAACTATTAAGGCTTCCGTTGTGTGTAGTGAACTTGTTATCCATTGCAATTGTATGTAATTTTTTGTAATTTTACTTGCTAGTCCAATGGAGGATCCAAAATTAAAAACCACATGGTTTCTTATTAACCTAGTTTGGATCATGTGGAGTGGGGCCGGGTAAGGTCGGGAGTTTTTATACAAAGCACATATGACGTGTTCAATAATAGTATTAAAGTCAACAAAAACATACCCGACGAGGTTTCATACACTGAAAATACTCTGTAACTCTGTAAGTGTATCACTACTTCACTAGTAATACCATCTATTCCGATATATCAAACCAAAACAACAACTATCTATAAATAGATCACCAATTTTTGATACGCAAATTAATCTTCATTTACTCTTTTGTCGTAAACTAATGCATATTTCTCGTGTTACTCTAAACATAATCAATGCTTGTTATGCTGCCGTAATCGATTAGATAACTAATCTGTTAGAAGTATTATATATATCTAGCATGGTTGTAAAACTTGGCCAACTCGGCCGAGTACTTGTGACTCGAGGGTGGTCCGAGGCGATTCGGTCACTTGGACTAAAACTCGGTTAACTTCGATCAACAGTCAAACTCGGTCAACATTCTAATATGTTTTAAAATTAAGGTTTTTAGTCCAATTAAATATTTGGACTGCTTTCTTTTCCTTTGGTCTCACTCTTTAGTGCCGTTGAGAACCGTTCTTCACTCTCTAGTCTATATTTAGACATAAATTTGAAATATATTATTTAAATGTAAAAAAAGGTCAATCCGAGTACTCCTCACCTAGAACGAGTACTCGCTATAAGGTCCCGGCCGAGTACTCCCCAACCTAATGAATTCTACAACCTTGATATCTAGTAGATTGTTGCCTCATATTCGCAATAAAATGCACAATATGCTGATAAATATAAAAATAATCTTTTAATCTAATATAAATGCGTACTAATAATAGAAAGCAAAACGTGATTATTAGTAATTTAACAAAGGGTTTAAGGGGCTGTTTGTAATTGACACAAACCTATAAAAGAAAGAAAGCAAAAAGATCTACTTGGTGAGGGATTCGAATGGCTGACATGTTGATTCCTAAAGATCACAACAAGTGTTATTGACCACTAGGCTAAACCAAACTTCTTGTTTCTTTAAGGTAGTTCCTATAAAAGTTTGATGGGGGCCCTTATGTTTCTGGCGGCCCATGATCGAGTGATTAAAGGGGCTTCACGAAAATGGCCATAACTTAGGCTACGAGGCTCCGTTTTAGGCACATGAGCTGTTGTATCGAAGCGTGGAGCAAGGAGCATAGTGTGCCTAGCAGCCGTAGGACGCTTACCCAGTTTCGAGGCCTAAAAACGCTTTTTGAAAGAGTTATTGGCACTTTAATGTTTTTTATGATTTTTTTTGGATATTATTTTTGGGCTTGTGTATGACCCGTAGTTCTCTTTATTCCAATTCGAAATTCTGGCTCTTTTTTAGGGTTTGTTGGTGGTCATGGAACATTTGGTTATAGATTGAATATGTGTTCCGTTCCTTTTTACATTGCCTCAAAGTTGCTCCAGCATTCCCACCAAAAATTGATAGCTAAGGATTAATCCTCTCATTAAAAGTTTGTTTCTTTGGTGTTTCTGCAGCTTTCTTGCCCAGACCGGCTTGGTTTCAGTTGAAGATCAAATGCAGGAGATAGGTTTAGCACCCAATGAAGCTGACAAAAAAAAATGAAAAGAGGAATAAAGAAGAGACTTTTGGCTATAGTACAGCTACTTGGTTAAGACCTTCCATGTTATCAGTTTTAGATACTCAATGTTGATAGTAAATTTTGAAATTATTCTTCTAATTTCTCTGATATTTCTTGACACTATGCAGATTTCCTTCCTTATTATGTGACGTATAACTTTTAATACATAATTTTTATAGCACAGTGTAACAAATCTATATGCTTCAAGAACACGAGCAGTAAATCTCCTTTAGCACTTCTACATTGTTAGCACTCATTATTTTTTGGCAAATCGCACAAAGGGTTACTCTCCTTATGTACAATTTTTATAGCACAGTGTAACCTTAAAATTGTCAATTTATTCACATAAAACTTTTATTCTTTGCACAGAAAAACACTCTTGACCTTCTAAATAGGTCACAAACCTAGCCAACAGGAATCGAGACCTTAATGTGCACATATGGTGCGTAAAACTACTGTTGATTGATAGTAATACTAAGAATGAAACTACAAAAATAAATAACTTTGATACCTTTATGTGCACATATGGTTTGTGAAACTACCATGGATAGTAATACTAACAATGAAACTACAAATATAAATAACTCGATCATTCGTTTGATATTTTCTGATGAATATTTAGCCGTCAATGCCTTTGCGTAAGATAGGAGTACAAGATAATCAATATCGAAAGATTGTAATCTAATGACAATTAATTTATCGCCAATGACAACATATACGATAGTCTAATTTATTTGCATAATCACACCCTTGCCAAATAAGTTGGAGGGGATGAACAATGACCCTGGAGTGAAGATCATTATAAAAGTGTCTAAGAGAGTCCCTTTGTGTATATGTTTGCATATTGAGAAGACATAAAAATGGAGAACTTGAACTTGGTCAAGAGCGACCTTTTCAAGGACAAAACGATTACGAATTTCTTCAACATAAGAGGATCTTATGAGATAAATCAAAAGAAACCTCTGCAATTTGAACTTAGGGTGTGTTCAGAATTAATGAGAATGACAAGTGTTTGCTTAATAGGTATGGATTTCATAATTGGGAATCAAACCCTTGAAACTTGGGTTTCCTCAAAACCCAAAGAAGGTGTGTTTAGAAATCATTTCCATTCCCATTTTGCCCAACTATCAAATTCGTACTCATAGTAATTCTTTACGTCAAACCAAATGCTAGTGCTTGCAAAGACAACGGCACACATAATATGATGCATTCTTTCTTTTCTATTCAGGCACACACATTTCACATCCTCAATTTATTGTACTCTGTTTTAAAGTTAATTGGTGTTGATAGAATAATTTTTTTAACAATCGTAAGATAAATACGAAGAATTTGTAATTTTTAAGCTTAAATTTCTTCCTTTCAATCCATTAACCGTACCAAAATTTAGTAAATAAATTATGACCGTTATTATACCTTTTATATATTTGGCATGAATGTGTGAAAGAAAGACACAAAAAGAAATGTGTGAGCTATAGATCGAGTTTTTTTCTAGGTAGATAGGAAAATATGGCAGGTGAGTTGAGTGAGAAGCAAGGTGGCAAGTGCCTTCAACAATCTGCGGATTCACCTTATAATGGCGCCTCTTTATTTGGTTCACCATCTTGTCCTCGATGTTCCTCTGAACACACAAAGTTTTGTCACTATAACAACAATAGCTTGTCAAAATGACACTTTTTTTTGTAAGAATTGTCGTCTCTATTTTACTCAAACCTTTGTGTCACCAATCAGTGCAACCAATAAGGCCAATGGACAATGGTCGCACAATGGTTACACAAGCGACGGTTGATCAAAACGGGGTTGGTCGTAGACTTGACCCACTTCCATCATCATTCCCTCGCCTTACCTTAAACGATTCCCATGCACAACAACCCACACCAGAATCCGCTGTTTGGGCTAATGATAGAATGCCTGGTAACATTCCTACGACGAATGGTAGATGACTGACTTTAGATGCTGATGTATTCAAGATTAGTGAATTTTCTGAACTTTTTGCTATGGAGAGCGATTATGATGTACTGTCTCCTTGAGTGTTCGTTATGATTTGAGTACTAGATTGGAATTTCATAATTTTACATTTCTTGTTTATTTTTTTACCTTTTCTTTTCAGGATTCAGGGTTTATGGTCTTTAGGTATTGAGGGAATGGGGGAAAGATATGGGGAAAGAAATATATAATTTCCTTTTGAACCGACTTTCTTAACGTTCTGTTATTGTGCTAGTCGTGTTCATTATTCAATCAAAAACAGAATGGTTGAAAATTTAAAAATAATTTGCTGGATTGGAAAGCGAACAACATTTCTTGCTGTCAGTATATTAGCCTTCTTAAATTTGGTTATTCGTACCTTAGCATTATACTGTTTATGGTTATTACTTTATCGCTCTGTTATCGTTGCTGAAATTCAGATCAAGCATAGATCTTTCAGGTGGATACCGAGAAAGGCTAATAATCCGTGCTAGAAGTGTGTCACTCACTAGGTACACATGAGTTAGAAATTAATCCTAGCTATAATCTGATTTTTTTTTTCTTTCTTCTTCTAGCACACATCACATCCTCAATTTTATGGTACTATGTTCTAAAGTTCTTGTATCTTTCGTGTTCAAAGTGCTTAGTTAATAAGCATATAATGCAAGTCTTCAAACATAAAACTTTTTTTAAAAAAATATTGTTTTACAAATTGTTACATAGAACATTTGTGGAACGCTGCTAAATGTATAAGTTTGATTTTAAATTAATAATTAGAGTTTGTAAATGAGTTTGTCCATCTTTTATTATATATCATATTATTATATTATATTGTACAATTTATCAAATAGTAATTAATGTTTGACAAAATAAAGTATTTTAGCAATCACATGATAAAAATGTATGAAAAATTCTCAATCTTTATGCTTTAATTCTCTTCCTTTTTAGTCGTGTCATAAACCATACCAATTAAATTCGAATAAAATAGTCAATGAGATTTATATGAACTTCTTTATATATTTGTCATTAACATTCGTCATAAATAGTAAAAGAAAGACAAAATGAGAGAAAGGAGAGAGCTATAGATCGAGCTGTTTTGCTCTAGAGAGGAAGATATGTCAGGTGAGTTGAGTGAGAAGCAAAGTGGCAAGCGACCCCAACAATTTGAGGATCCCTCTTCATTTGGTTCGCCATCTTGTCCTCGATGTTCCTCTGAACGCACAAAGTTTTGTCGCTATAACAATAATAAGTTGTCAAAACCGCAGTTGTTTTGTAAGAATTGTCGTCTCTTTTGGACTCATAGTGTAGCAGACATTTCAGCTGAATCTAGCAGAAAGCGTGCTAGGGCTGATGTCTTAACCCATCGTACAAGTAGTGGTTTACGTTCAAGCCTTGGTCCTCAAATATATTTGTCACCAATCAGAGCAACCATTCAGACTAATGGACATGCATATGGTTGCACAACGATTACACAAACAAGAGTTGATCAGAATGGGGCAGGTGGTAGAGTTCATCCACTTCCATCATTATTCTCTCGCCTTACCTTAAACGATTTCCATGCACAACAATCCACACCACAATCCACTGTTTGGACCGGTGAGAGAATGCCTGGTAACATTCTTACAACAAATGGCAGAGGACCCACTATAGATGCTGACGTATCCAACATTAGTGATCGGTGTGAACCTGATGTTATGGAGATTGAAGATGGCATGATGAATGGCTTAGATGTACCGTTGCCTTGAGTGTTATGATTTGAGTATTAGATTGGATTTCATAATTTTACTATTCTTGTTTATTAGTTACCGTTTTTCTTTTTTGTCTTTTTGTTTTGTTTTGGATTTAGGGTCTATGATTTCTAAGAGATTGAGGGAATGGGACAAAGCGAGAAAGAAAAATATATTTACCTTATAAACTATCTTCTTAACATTCAGTGGCTTCTATTAGTAGGAGTTTTGTCGCTTTGATAATAAAATGCACTATGTTTTCATTTCGTTCCTTGACTTCTTGTAACAAGTTTGACAAATGTAAACTTATAAGGGTGTATTGTCATACATAATGATCCTTATAATTTTCATAATAATATAATACTGATCATAACTATTAGTGTCCTGGTCGTTATCATTAATCAAATCAAGACAATTAACCATCATTGAGAATCTAAAAACAAAATTGACCGGAATGAAAAGCAATAATGTTTCATGTTGGCAGTAAATTAGCCTTCTTAAATTTGGTTATTCGTAACCTAGCATTATACTATTTACTATTGCTTCATGGCTCCATCGTTGTACTCTTTTTCATAGGTTAGTTTAAGTTGTCTAGATACTTTAGAGTGCATGTGGATGTTTTCGATTTGTTTTTTTCTTTTCAGGAGATCAAAGATTTAGTCCGTGTTAAATGGGGAAATGTTTTTTCAAAGTTTGCAGAAACTGTAATAGCATGCTTATCTATGCTGAAATTCGGATCAAGTATATATCTTTCAAGTGGATTCCGAGAAGGGCAGAAAACTATCATGTAAATTAGTCTCACAAAACGATCATCTAATTTAGACTCAGGCCTTTTAGCAAAGAATTGGTTTTCCGAATTAGCTACCACATCTGAAAAACTTCTTCTCCAAAACCCATCTTCTCGTCAGACTTTTTATGGGAAACCTAGTCTCAATCCTCTGGCTTTTAGATATAAACTTGTTGCTACATGTTAGGATAGACGATCGAAGTATAGTTAGATATCTTGACAAATTGATTTCTACCACCAACCAATTCAAGCAAGCTAGATTCATACCTTATCCAGAAGATAGTTATAAATTAAGATTTAAAAAATAAATCTAAGATAGGAAAATAAAAGGAAGTATTATTTGCCTGCCACGAACATGAGTGTCAATCATTCACCAAATGGAAAAACGCACAGCTGCATCATGGTTAATGGGCTTAAAGCTTTCATGAATGATCATAAATACCTCCCCTGCACCAGAGATATATGTGTTCTTTGCAACAACAAGATCATTAGAACTTATATGTAAATTCAAATAGTAATACAATCTAGTATGTTCAAGTGTGTTCTTAGTTGCAGGAATAATCAGCTTAGAGATATTTAACAGATTTTTTGTTGTTGTTGTAGCTAGTGAGTTGCAAGTCATTCAACTAGTTTGTATTAAGTGCTTTAGTCATATCTATTCCCCTTACCCATTTTGTATTAAGTGTGTAGAGACATCCTTGTTGTAATCTGTATTACATCCGTGAATATCTGTTATATGTATGTAGCTTGTTAGAATCGTATTCACCTCTCTAAGTACGTGGCTACATTTTTTACCTATGTTGATTCATTTAAAAAGATTCAAAAACAGGTTTTTTTTTTTTTTCCCACTGATGTAAATAGTGTGAACAATGCAACATAAACAATAACAAGAGAGATCCAGGAGAAGCATTATCAGATTAGGAACATCAAGAGAATAATTTCGTTTACTATTTACTTTGTCTGTCTTTGTTGAGTGTGAAGATTAACAAAGAACGAACAAACGGTTTGAGGCATTGTACCCATCGGGTACAATCCTATCCGGTGGCTAGGCCGGACCAATCCGGCAGATAGGATAGGTCGGCCGCGCAATTTTGTTTCATTGTTTCGTTGACACTATAAATTGTAACCCCTACTCTAGTAAACCCTAACACCTACGAATTCTAATAATATTTCTCTATAGTTGGTTGTGGATTAAACCAATTGAGTAGATAACCACATTAATTTCGTGTGTTCATTTAATTCTCGTACATTATTAATTGTGCGGTTGCTTGTTTGTTTGATCCATTTATTGTTCGGTATAACTAGGGTTGTACGTTTCTTGTTTGGGGCTTATAATTCCTAGCAAGTGGTATCAGAGCTCGTGATTCAAGTTATGGGAACAATGGTGGACAAAAGCAGCATAAATATTGATAAATTTAATGGCAACCATTTCGGTTTCAGGAATATGCAAATCGAGGATGTTTTGTATCTAATAAAATTATATCAACCATTTTTGGGTACCTGATGAGATGAAGCAGGATAGTGGGCATTGTTAGATTGTCAGACACTTGGGGTGGTTCGACTTTCTCCGACCAAGAATGTCGCCTACAATATTGTGGGGGAAAGCACGACAACGGGGTGTGTTGAGGGCGTTGCCTAAGATGTATGAGAAACTCTCAGCTTTAAACATAGTTTTCTTACCACCACAGATAGAGAATACGAAGATGGTCGAAGGTGCATCAGCAGTGGATCATGTGAACGATTTTAACTCGATCTTGACTAGGTTAAGATCTGTTGGGGTTAGGTTTGAGGATGAGTTGGAGGCACTGTTTATGTTATCATCATTGCCTGACAGTTGGTCCGGCACTGTTACAACTGTTAGTAGTTCATCTGTAACTGCTAAACTTACATTTGAGGGGATCCGTGATTTGGTACTCGGTGAGGGAATTAGGAGAAGGAGTTCCAATGAGTATTCAGGTTCGGCTTTGAGTACGACGGGCAGAGGGCGTAGTGTGTTTATACATTTATGTGACAAGTAACTCAAGTTGGAAGTGTTAGGATTGTAAAGGTTTGTGTACAAGTGTTTTGGCGACACTTGTAGTGTCGCTATGTCTGTTAGTGTTAAAGTGTATATATAGTTAAAGTGTCGTTCAGTTTAGTAGTGAATCAATCTGTGAGATTTGTGAGCGAACAGTGAATTGTATTGAGAGTTTGTTTGATCTTTTGTAATCATCTTATTGAATATCAATTGAAAACAAAAGTTTATTTAGAATCGTGTTTACTACATATCAAATTTGTCATCTTAGTGCCACTAGAGTACTTAAGTCTTTGGTTAGATCATCTCTAATAGTAAGTAGGTTGCGACTGACCGAGAGGGGTGAGGAAGATATTTTTTCGAGAATCATGATTAATATCTATACAGTTTGAGTTGGCTCGTTGGGAAAAAATGTGTTTGTCCGCAATCATGTGCTTGTTTGTGGTCGATGATCCAATGGTGAAAGCAAGAGTGATTGAGTGGATGTGTCATGGTGTTCTCACACTGTTTCCTTGATGGTATTATTCACGTGGTAGTTCTACCGGGTAGTCTTCTCTTTGTTGGAAAAAAATACTTTGTAGACAGACTGTTGTATGGGTGGGATGCTAGTGCAATGAGGTACTGGAGCCGAGTCGGGCTTCAACCGGTTCTCATGAACATTGGGTGTGAAACTAGAGAGAGATCTTGCTCCCAGTTTAGCGGAGTTCAGTTAACTTAGTATTGAAAGTGTTATGATGTTGCATGGTTGAGCGACGTGTCTCAGATGGGTTTCCCGACGGCATAGATAAGTTAAAACGAGTGTTTATTAAAGGGGCGATGAAAGGGTTTTCTTGTTGGTTAACAAGTGACCAGAGTTTTGTTGAATCTTCAAATGAGAGATTATTGGATGAGAGGATTAAACAAATAATGAACAAACGAGTATGAAATTCTGAGTCTGGAGGAGTATGCGGTGGACAGCTTCTTGTATCAGGTGGATGTATAGTCTTTGTTCGTTTTGTACCCGGTTTGAGGCATTGTACTCGGGAGGTAAAAATCCTATCCAGCGGCTAGACTGGACCTATCCGGCGGATATGATAGGTCGGCCATACAATCTTGTTTCCTTGTTTTGTTTACACTATAAATTGTAGCCCCTACTCTTGTAAACGCTAAGACCTACAAATTCTAATAAGATTTCTCTCTAGTTATCCGTGGATTAAACCAATTGAGTAGATAACCACGTTAATTCCATGTGTTCGTTTAAATGCTCGTACATTATGTATTGTTTGATTGCTTGTGTGTTTGATCCTTTATTTTTGTGGGGTATAACTTTGGTTGTACGATACTTGTTTGGAGCTCATAATTCCTAACGGTCTTAACTTGCTTTATGATTGAACAATAAACGTAAACATATAAATAAAGATATATATTGAGTATAATCAGATGTTGATACATATTAGTGTGACAAATAGCTTGTTTAGAAAACTTAGCTTGATTGTGAATGACACTTTTTGTATTCTAGTGACACTTGTTAGTGTCGCTTGCAACGACACTCAGTATTGTCGCCTGATGCATGAATTGTATATATATAGTAGCAGTAAGTGTCAGTATATGTCTGTAGTGCAGTGTTATTGAGATAGAGTTTTGAGAGAGAATCGAGCTGATATTGTAAAACACTTCTGTAATCACTAGTAATTGCAAATAAGTTGAAAATAAGTTATTTAAATTAATCACAATCACATACGAAACAATCTAAATTGGATTCCGCACATTTAGATTGTTTGATTCGAATTAAGATCCTTATGAATACGACCTACAAAGTGGTATGAGAGCTTAGTGAGGTGATCTGGATCATATTTGTGTTTTGGTTTCGGGTTTTTGAGCTTTAACTTGGTTTAGTTAAAATTAGGATTGTAAAACTGATTTTAACGAGAAATTATGATGCGCGATGGATTGTATTTGTGACTAGTTGCATTCGGTGGATTGGTCGTAAAATGGAAATGTTTATGATTCTACATATTGGGCGACACTGTTATTCATCCAGCGACACTAGTCAGTTAGCTATTTTTTGTGTAGGATCGACACTTCTCAAGCGACATTAGTTAGTGTCACATGACCTGAAGAATATTAGCGACACTCTAGGCGACAGTCGTTAGTGTCGTTTTAGAAATTACAGGCGATACTCAGCTTTAGAACTTAAGAAAAAAAAAAAATGGCTTCTCGAATATGACCGCGATGCTGAAGTCTCTATTTTATAAAGACTATGCTGGTTAGAAAACTAAGCTTGAAGATTTTATTACATGCACCGACCTAAATTTGTGGACTTCTATTGAGCGGTATGAGAGACCAAGATTCGAGGGACTTTCTGAGACGCATTACTGTTTAAAACAATTAGACAAATGTCAGCCGAGGAACAAATTGCTTTTGAGAAGGATAAGAAAACATATTAAAAAATTACCATGTGTTTACCAGAAGATGTGATTTCATGTTTCAAAATTCAAAAAACCTCTTATGATTTGTGGGAAGCACTTATAGAGGTATTAAGAAGAAATGATAAATTGAAGAAAATTCTAGACGAAGGGATCAATGAAAAGTTGATAAAGAAGGAAGAAGAGATTAAATCCTTTAATTACAAATACTTATAATGGAGATTGAACGTGAAGAAATGTATTCAAAAATTGTCGGACTGGAAGAGCGGATTTTAGAACTTGAGCGTCAACAAACGGTGGTAACCAAACTTCAAGAAGATCATGATCTTGCATTAAAAACTGTTCAAGATCTTCGCGAGTAAATTAATCAAGTCTCTCACTCAACTAAACCACCAGTCAAGGTTCCTAAGAAAATTTACCAGGCTAAATCTTCGAAACCATGTTCGATAATGGTTTGTGTGAAAATGATTTCACAGTTTACTAATTATTTTCTACAAAAGAATAAGAAGTATACTAAGAAATCACAATCAACTAGAATATTCGATCATCATAAGGTTGATTGTTGTGATTCTGTAGCCTTTGAACGAACCAAAAGATCGATTTCAAGATTTCAAAAGCTAACAAAAGTTTCAAAATCGATACAACCGGAATCTGGTCAAACAAAATCTTTCGTATATTCAACATAGCAAATGTTTGTTCTTGCACCACCACGTTCTTTCCATATGGTGAAAAGACGAAAAGATTTTGTTCCTTTCTCCCTAAGAATAAATCTTTCAACATTGGTTCCATGACAAGTTTTAAGAAATGAAACACCACGTTTCAATTTCAGATGTAACTCAATGTCTTTGGATTATATTGACACAACTTATAAATGGTTTTCGAAATTTTCAAATCCTATTGACACCGTGCTCAAATGGGTTCCTAAAGGTGTTGTCTGAATTAGAAGAGGAAGGGGAGAAAGGTAGAAGAAAGGAGAAAGAAAAAGAGAAAACTATTGACATTTCTTAATATCACTTCACGATTGATGATCAACAACGAATGCTTAAATCTGAAGATCCTTCAAGAGTTAAATAAGAAATATGTTGTTCATGCGGAGAATTCCAAAATTTCGATGATTATTCGAGAACTTATTCGGGAGATTCCGAGAATGAATGATAATCAAAATGGTGAACAGTCAGATTCTTGAAGTTTTTCGTGAAGTTGTTGCCGAGGGGAAGGTGATATTGTTTTATGACCTTAAGCTTACGAGAATGCAAAGTTCAATGACATTTCAAAAGGGTCACGATTTTCAGAAAAGAAAAAGTTGAAGATATTTGTGTAAAGAAATGGATATGCACTGGAAGACAATTCTTTCATCAAGCTAAGGTTGAAGATTAGAAAATTTCTACAAGTTGTTGTCAAGGGGGAGTTTGTTGATACATATTAATGTCACAAACAACTTGTTTAGAAAACTTAGCTTGATTGTGAATGACACTTCTTGTATTCTAGGGACACTTGTTAGTGTCGCTTGCAGTGACCCTCAGTAGTGTCACATGCTGCATGAATTGTATATATATAGCAGCAGTGTGTGTCAGTATGTGTCTGTAGTGCAGTGTTATTGAGATAGAGTTTTAGAGAGAATCGAGCTGATATTATAAAACATTTCTGTAATCACTAGTCTGACAACCGTCAAAATCTCCGGTCATTGCCGCACTTAAATCTCTAGAATCTCAAGTTTAATTTGTAGCATTTTAAAATCCTAACGGAAATTTAGGTTACGACTCCTTAAGTTTACTAAAATCATGTAACGTAATAGTAATTTCTTAGCAAACTCTAAGTCTATGAGAAACACTTAATTAGGTTACGAAGTGCCAATGAAAACAAAGGAAATTAAATTTCATATATCATCACAAGATTTTATCTTATAAAAAAAAATTGGAATTTAATCAGGATTCCGTAACTCGGCAAACGCTACTCGAATTCGACAGATTAATTGTTAAACATATTCAAGCAAGATTATGATGAATGTTGAGAGAGAATTTGGTGGAATGATTTTTCTATTAAGCACAAAATGAATATTACAAGGTAAGTGTTTTAAATGACAAAGGTTAACCACCTATTTAAACTAATCTCATACAACTCACACTTAATACAAATAATACACATGCAAATCCTACTTATATTCCTAACAATCTCCCCCTAGGATTTAACATCTTGTATTTTGTACATGTTTTCCTTATCAAGCAGACTCTTTTTGTCTTCATAGTTTAGCTCTTTGATATATCCTTTAATTCTCTTTGATTCTTCTGCTTTAAACTCTTGAATTTTCTTTCCTTTAGCTCTTTGAGCTTTCTTTGCTTTCTTTGCTTGAGATCTTAATATATCGTCTTTGAATTATTTGGTATTGAGATCTAGAACTTTCTTTTGAATTCTAGAAATCTCTTTCCTTTGATCCTTCTTTGATTTTGATCTCTTTAGGCTTCATTTGCTTGTTGCCTTTGATGTATGAAAGATTTATGTTTTTATCTTTGCAATCTTGATCTTTCGTTTAATACTTTTAAAGCTTCTCTTCTATTGCTCCCCCTCAATTGAATATTGATCTTCTGGAGCTTTCACTTTCTAATTGAACCATTTTTGAATCTTCACTTGCTCCCCCTCAAATTAATAATCTACTTGCTCCCCCTCAAATCAATAATCTTTTCCCAAACTATTAGAAAGGTGATATTAGTTCTTCATTGAAGCTTTATCTTTCCTTAAACATGTAATCTTCAACATATAAACCATTATCTTCACTTATCTTCAAACACCAACTCTTTTCTTTAATATCTCCAAACACTATTCTATTTTCTCCCCCTTCATGATGATTATGATACATCGCGAACATCATGAATATGGTGTAGCACAACGTGTTTGAAGAATAGTAGTATACACAAACTCTTACGAACATTCCTTTGAATGTTGAATACTCAATAAGCACCATTTTGTAACCTTAGGGTGATACAACAATTCACTTGATTAAATCAAAGAAAAGTTGTTTGTATTTTCAGGAAACACATTGCTGAAAACACTATAACTCCTGGATCACATAGATTACCAGTTAACACAACAATTGAATCAATTAAATGTTTTAATTGAGTGACTTACGTTCAATGTTGGCTTTGATGTTAGCATTGGTAGGATTTCCATTCAATCATTGTGGAATATCATTTTAGGTATCACAATGAATGTTCCGGCAATATCACATAGATATGCATAATGTCACTTAGACATGGTGTGTAAAAATACACTTTGTGTCCTAAAAATATTTTTATATCTTTTGGCTCTAGACTCGATTTGTGCACTAATTGAAGTCAGGGACTGGAGCAAACTGTCCTCTTGTTTCAATATTAACAATCTCCAAACGAGATGTCAATAGATTATGTACTAAATCTCCGTGAGAAATTGAAACAAGGACTTTTTAAGAAGTACTTGAGTGGCTAGGAGGATAATTGTGCATTGCATCACTGGGTCCATGATGTCTTCTTCAATACCAGATATCAACGAATGAAATCCAATAGTAGATGTGGCTACCCGGCGATTTCTTGTTTAGTGAGGGTTTTCTTTTTCTTTTAACCCTTTCACACACTCCTCCCTCATTTTCATTTGGCATTATTGAATGTATGCTGATCTGCACTTTTAATCTCCACCAACCCTCTCACTTAGACCTAAAATACCCTTGCATCCAAAATTTATGGAAGGTGGCTCCCGTGGTAGATCCAACCGGTTCTGGTAGATCATAGGAGATATTTGAAATCTATAACACTCAGTGCCGATTGCAGCATTTGCCAACAATTGATCATGTATTGATCATTTGTATCACAATGTTGTGATATGAACTTCGTCGGTTTGATATTTCAAGAAAATTTCCTCAAGGTGAGAAGTACCGAAAAACATTGAAAATCTTCCAAAGTGTTTGATAAAGACAAGTAGTTTTAACACTTGGAAGTTTTAATTTTGTACGAGCTCCCCCTCAAATATAACATACATTTCTCAAAAGAAAGTATAACGGGAGCTCGATCTCAAGCTTTAAGCTCTTTCAATTATAACGGGTTTGAACTGAAATGTTCAGAAACCATTTTCATTTGAAGAACAAGTTATGAACCGATTTGTTCATAAGTCATTTTAAAAACTAGACAACAACTTTGGGAACCCATTTAAGAACAGTACCAATGGGTTTTGAAAATTTAGAAAACCATTTATAAGTTGTGTCTATTTGGTTTAAAGACGTTGAATTCCATTTGGAATTGAAACTCGGTGTTTCATTTTGAAATAAGTTTCGTGGAATCAACGGTGAGTGAATTCTTTTGGAAGCAGGGGAAACAAAATCATTCATTCTTTGCACCGAATAAGAAATGTTTTGTAGTGCAAGTGCAAACATTTTCGATCTGGAATAGTTGAATGACTTTGGTTGAGAAGATTGTTCAGAAAAGCTTTGTTTCGATTTCCAAACTTTGGTTTTCTTTGGAAATTGAGAAACCGGTTTACGTGAAGTGTTGAAAGCATAAGAATCTGAACGATGAAAATTCGTTTGAGTAAATGTTCCAGGTGAATGTAATTTCTTAGAATAACCCTTATTCTTTTGCAAAGAATAGTTGGTGTAGATCCCTATGTGATCTTTTAATAAAGCGTAGGATGGAAATAATCACAAGAATATAAAGCTTAAACAACTAAGAACAATTCCAAAATCACTTTATATTTCTTATACAAATTCTCTAAAAATACAGCAGCTCAAAACACAGAGAATAGTATGTGAAAAAGTCTCTATCTAAAATTCTGTAATTTGGGTATTTATACTAACCTGGCCGACTTATGCGACATAAGCACTATGTCGCTAAGGTCACTAATGCGACATAAGAACTATGTCGCTATTACAACTAATGCGACACAAGGCTTGTGTCGCATAACACAGAAAACGTATTACTAACTAACTCAATTACATTAATTAACACAATACAGACTCGACCAACTGACAGACACACTAAGATGCATCAACAAACTCCCCCATGTCTTCAGCTTGGTCTTCAAAATCTTCATTCAAACCTAGCCTGCAGGAAATACACCGCCAGCGTGTATTCCATGAGTTACACATACGTTGACAATCCTTTGAAATTGAAATGCAAACTTTTTATTACCTGGCCGACTTATGCGACATAAGCACTATGTCGCTAAGGTCACTAATGCGACATAAGAACTATGTCGCTATTACAACTAATGCGACACAAGCCTTGTGTCGCATAACACAGAAAATGTAATTCTAACTAACTCAATTACACTAACTAACACAATACAGACTCGACCAACTGACAGACACACTAAGATGTATCAACAAACTCCCCCGTGTCTTCAGCTTGGTCTTCAAAATCTTCATTCAAACCCAGCCTGCAGGAAATACACCGCCAGCGTGTATTCCATGTGTTACACATAGGTCGACAATCCTTTGAAATTGAAATGCAAACTTTTTATTCACAACATTTCTTTCATTGAAGCGAATTGGATTATCAAACAGCTTTCTCAAATCTTTCTCTGAGAAATTAATCAAGCTCATTGGATCAAAAATACGAAATTGAGCTTTCTTCAGACCATACAGTGAACTCTTCACTGGTTGCTCTGTTTCAGGCACAAAAATCATAACTGCCTCACTAGTATGAGCATCCTGTTCCCAGAAAAGAAATCTTAGAAAGTCAAGGGGAACTGTTTCCAGAGGAATCTTCTTTAAGCAGTCAGCCGGAGGATAACGCATTCTGCATATCGGCTGCTTGGTCACTGGGTCTATCTTTTTCTTATAGATATACCTAGTTCCCAAAGTCGGTTTGATAAAATGATATTTCTTTGTACGAATTTCTCGCTGCAAAGTGGTTTAGATAAAATTAGCACGGTCATCTCCAGACGGGTTAATCAAAGAGAGCTGAGCAAGACGATTAACTTCTCCTTTAGGCAATGTGCTCAGCTTGGTGAATGATCTCTTGAATTACTGAATACCATCTAGTCTCTTGATCATAAACACACCATTTGATATCTTCCAACTCTTTATCAACCCAGTATACGCCCCACTAACCTTGTATGATTTACAAGTTACGGGTATCTGAATCCCAGTTTTACCATGATGCCACCATTTAGCAATTTTCTCAGCTCTTGTTTCAGTCGTTTCAGTTTCTGGAGCCTGAGTCTCCGATGTTCCTTCAGCAGGTGTCTCAGATGCTTCTTCAGCTTCATCTTCAGAAGAATCAGTTTCAATTATCGAAGCATCATCATAGAACTCATCATCATTTAGCCCTTCCTCTTCAATCTTGACATCATCGTTTTCTTCAAAAACTTCATTCTCATAATCAGAATTAACTTTGTTTATCGTGCGTTATATGAATGAGAGGTCTGCACATGAATAGTCAACAGCCAATGGTCTAGGCTGTCCTGGTATTTGGTGCACAGGAAAATACTCTAAAGTGGGCATTTCATTACTTGAATCAATATTTACATCTTCATTTACAGACTCAGACCTCGGTCCAATTGGTTCTAATGATGGACCAGAGGGAACAGACTCCCCCGAACCAATTGACCGGGTCTCAAACTCCCTAAACTTATCTTCTAAATCATTAATCCGGGAGATTTGAGTCTCTATCAGTGCAGCTTGTGACATAATGAGTGAAGCTTGATCGTCCACTGTCTTTTGCATCGCCTCCCTCCGTTCCAATAGTTGCTTGATCACATCCGGATGAGGGTGCACTGGAGTCTGTATTTCAAAAGTCCCTACAGAAGAAGAGGTGCGAGGACAATTGGATGTAGGAATATCGTCAGAGACAATGTAAGTGACATCCTCACGGGGCCTTTCGCCCGTCGACCTGGGAGGAGAGGGACATAACTCATCAATATCCCTAAAAATATAATCATATTGAGGATCGGGATTCAGAGTTTGTTGCGGTTCTTGAGGTGGTGGTTGCTGGATAGGTGCTTGCTGTTGAACAGGCGCCTGTGGAGGTGGTGAAAGCGGCCGCCTTTGAACAGGAACCGGATCGTCAAAGTTATCACCCTCCGGAGGCACATAGGCCTCATTTATCACATGGCCGAACAAAGGCACACCAGGTGGGACCGGTGCGCCCGTGCATACTGACCGGACACCACGAAAATACGTGTATTCATCGGCGTCTGTCGAAATTGGTGGTGCGGAGCCACCGGTAGACCCGGGAGCAAATGATTGATCAAAAGTTGAACAAAACGTGGGTATAAGGCCCACTGTCCATCCCCTGCCTGGGCGTTGTCAACAAGTAGCCAGAAGATATAACCAGAAAAGTTGTACGGCTTGTTGTAGATGAGAGCAAGCATAGCAGAAGCTGTAGAGTAGCTCATTCCATCTAACCCTGCCTTCCTGCCAGACAGGCACACAATCATAATGTGCATCAGATAGCGCCAGACCTTGGTGAGAAAGGCCTTGTGGTACTGATCATGCGGGACACCCGGATAACCTATCCGAGCCATACCACCCGCAATAAAAGAATTCGCAAAAGTAACCGACATGTCAGAATCATCAGGAAATTGGAAGAAATCCCGAATGACCTGCTCGGATATAATAATGTCTCGATCATGAACCCGAGAGAGAATCCTGGTAAACGGAAGATCCGAATTGATATGAGCATTTGTCCAGAAATCCGAGACATGATCACGGTAGAGGGTGGTTGTAGTCGTGATTGCAGTATAAATCCTTGAACGGCGCAAAAATGCAATCATCGGGCGATACGGCGTCGCCGATTCTTTTTCGTCGTCTAGAAAAGCCGTGACATTATGTCGTGGTTCCCAAAAATAAGCGTTTACATTTATATCTGCCATAGCTCTAAGAGCAAAGTAAACTTGGAAGCCGTTAGATTTAAACAATTTAAACAATTAACATTTTTCAAGTTAAAATGTCATGCGACACAAGGGTTGTGTCGCAAATCACATGTGCGACATAACGAGTTATGTCGCAATTTAGCAATATAATCAAATTAATGATTTACAAGCGACATAAGGATTGTGTCGCAAAATAACACGGCGACATAAGCATCGTGTCGCAAAAGACCATGGCGACATAGGGCAGCGACATAGACACTTGTGTCGCATCCACAAGGGCGACATAAAGGGTTGTGTCGCAGATCAGATGCGACATAAAACCAAAGACATCCTGCGACACAACGGTTGTGTCGCAGGTTATGTCGCAATGAAGAACACGATGAACCCACGAAAAAATTCAGATTAAATTTTTTTTGGGGTTTTCATGTTTAAACTGTTTCCAAAGATGCACTAGAATGTCCGGAACATATTTCAACAATCAATACACGCATTTAAACACTTTAAGTCATTTAATTTCGCAAACATATCGAAAAACCTAAAACCGAAACTTTAAATGCAAATGCGAACAGAAATACGAAGTAATAATGGATAAAACTATACCTATGGATTCGTATGATGAAGGAGAACAAGAAACAAGCGTTGAATCGAGCGGAAAACCACAGAAAATCACAAAGTAATCGAAGATTGCGTCAGAGTGCTTGTGTCGCAGGGATCCAGGTTGTGTCGCAAAATTTGAGCTTGTGTCGTAGGTAATTAAAGTTAATTATAGCGACACGAGGGTATATATACCCGGACCCATTAGGCGACATAAGGTGCGACACAAGGTTGTGTCGCATAGTTCTCAAGAGAGACAGCGACATAAGTTGTGACACAAGGACTGTGTCGCATTTTATGCAACAATATTGTGCGACACAAGTCTTGTGTCGCAAAAGTCAATCAAGGGTTAAATCTCTTTAATATTTATTTGTGACACTTATAAAAGTAAAATTAAAAGAAAACAGAGATAAGAAAAGAACGTTTTGAGGATTGTCTATTTAGGGATCATATTAGAAAGACAGGCTAGCCGGACAATATCAAATTTTAATTCGATTATCAGTATAGATGTCCAAATGAAATTTACCAAGTATAGTTAACAAACAGAGAAACAATCGGTAACAAGACGATTATTGGTATTGTTTTTCCACTTAAACATGTAACACACTCAACTTCAAGCTAAGCAATTATTGTTAGAGTGAGTAAGTCTCCGTGAATCCCACAGTAGATATACCCCTAGTATCAAGACATGACCAAAACTTCGATTGTTTATGTAGGAACCCTCTTGCTGGACCTAATCAGATCGTATGACTCAATCAGAAGGGCGGAATCCAACTGATCAAGTATTGAACGTATATTGAATCACAAGCACAGTTTCTCTAACGTTTTGTATATATGAACAATTGAAGAATAAGCTTTACAATCTCTTTCTCTCTCTCTCTTTCTCTCTAGGGTTTGATCCTCCCACAAATGAAATCTGACTTCACTATTTATAGACATACTGGACCCTGCGACACAAGCCTTGTGTCGCAGGCCAAGCCCACTGCGACATAGGCATTATGTCGCTATTGCGACATAAGCTCTGTGTCGCATGACCAATATTCTATGTATATTCTATAATTACATTTCATTCACTGACTTGAATATACACATTAATCACATCACATAATAAGACTAATTGACTTTGACAAATACGAACATTGACCAACTGACTGACACACATAAATGCACCAACAAACTCCCCCATGTCATCAGCTTGGTCAAATAGGCTTCATTTAGTCTTCACCAACAAACTCCTCTATGTCTTCAAACAATTTGAAACTCCCCCATTGAGATAGCATGGTCTTCAAAATATTGATGTCCAGATTCATGTGACTGACACACCTTTTGCATACAATAAGATCTTCAAACTATATGACCATCTCTCAATCTTTAGCAGCTTCTCCAATAGAATTTATCTTCACAGTCTTTGGAGAATAACCAACATCCTTTATATCTTCAATATTTGACTTTAACAAGATATGTGATATTGAATAAAACAACATAGAAATAAAATATTTTTGTAATTTTCTTTATAAATGAAAAGTAAAGAATACCAAAAGGAAAATAAATCGGGAATAAGATTGTAATATGTCTGCTTAAGGATCATATCAGGATAACATATAGTTATTAGGAAATAGCAAGTGTTATTTCGATTATCAGTATATTTGTCCAACTTTAAATTTACTTAGCATATTTAAATCACCGGGTATAAATATTAGTTCAAGACGATTATTGGTATGTTTGTCCATATAAACATCTAGCAATCAGAATTTACAAGTGCATTTTGAATTATTATTCATGATTACCAGAGTAGCTTCCCATTTGATATACTCTTATGATCAGGATACATGCATAACTTCCATGTAATGAGTGTGATTATTGTATTCCATCTTTAAAGTCAAATCATGAATAAATGTTCAAGTACTTTTGTACTCAATTAAAGATTAAATTTGACTAGGGTTAGAGACAAACAAATCTAAAATCAAACCAGAGGTGACAGGTCTGTACTTTCGTACAACAGAGCGACATAGTTTGACTAGAGACCTTGATAACGGTATTCTTGTATCTTGGTCTAGTTTGCTCTATGTTAAGATATACTGACTGAAACTAGGTTAACATATTTCTGGATGTAGCAAAAGAAACACTCAGTATATCTCCCAGATGAATTCTTTAGGATACTCAATGACATGTGTTATGGTAGTATCTATCACATAAGAATTAAGACTTATCGTCATACATCAAAAGAAAGTGTTCACATGATAATTTCGAGACTTAAGTTTATTTTGTGCACTTAAAAACCTTTATGTTAGATGTCTACCAATACATCATATGATGAAGCTAATATTTAGAGAAGGCAGTTCAAGTATGCTAAATAAATCTACTGACACATCAAACATAAACCTTAAAATTTCCATTTTGTGTACATGTCACCTGATGAACTATCATATCCCAAGTTATTTACAAACACAATCCAAAATGTTTTCCAGAATTAAGAATCTTCCAGAATTAAGAATCTTGATGTTCAAATTTCTGATCGAAATAATTTCTGATCGAAATAATCAGAATTTTTAATGTTTTAAAATTACTCCCCCTGAACAGCAAATTCTTTTCTCAATTCTAATTCAAAGGTTATCCCCTAAAAATTAAACTAATTTTAATTTTAATTTTTTTTTTTTTTTTTTTTTTTTTTTATTTTTTTAACAAAATAAATTTCGCAACATTACATTTCTTTGATACTAAAGAGTATAAAGAATGGTTGTTGCAATACTAACAAATTGAACAAAAAAAAACGAAATAAAAGTTCCAAAATCACATATCAAGTCAAATCAAATTCTTTTAACCACGTTATGCCGTCTCGAAACTTTGATAATCTCATCCATTCAATCACAATGCACCTCACTTAACTACCTTGAAAGCATTCTTAGCACAATACACATCCTTGCAGTCACTAAAAATATAATCTATCAAAAAGCTTACTGCATCACCACAAACAATGAAACATTAGATTTTATGGGACACCCAAGCCTTGATAGTCTTGGGGTGTCCATTAGCGTCCATAATCATCACATCAATGAGTTTATGATATTTTAAAAAGTCACTTGATTTCATTGATGTGTTGTTTGTGGATTTTTGTTTCCAAACCTGCTTAGTTTTGGATAATTTGTTTTCAACAATGTTGTGTTGTTGAACTTGGGTTCTACTAGGCACAACTTTGTTTACTCTGGCCATAGGTTTAGGTGAAGAGGATGCATAACTAGATAAAGGCGAATGTGAACTACGCATTGACAATGATTTTGAACAAGAACTTCTATATGAATAAGTTCTTGGCATTCTTCTACCAAACCTGTCTAGGGCTATCAACTTACAATCCCTAATAACATGTCCTTGTTGTCCACAACAAAAACAAGAACGTCTATCCACAAAAGATTTATTCCAATGAGTTCCTTCAAATCGTTTTGGAGGAGGATAATACACCGAAGGCCTATTAATAGGAACATTTGTTGAACATGCACTCTTAGGTGAGCATGTTGAAGTAGATGTTCCTAAGGTTGAGCTAGTTGACTTTGAATATTTATTATTTTCATATTTATCAACTACTTTATCTTTCTTGAGATTCTTCACAGATGACCGTGAATTATCCGAAGATTTAGATTTTGAATCCCTTTTAACATGTTGAACTTTTGAGGATTCATTGTAAACCTTTGCTTTTCTTTTGCATTTAAAACAATCATCATTTTCAGTTGCAAGAATGAAATTTTCAGGTTTGACATTTAATTTCTCAACCTTAATGGTAGACACTTCAGGTATATCATCTACCTCAATAACCTCATCAACCTTAGTGATAGAATCATTAACTGAGGAATTAACAGGTTTTGTGTCTTCTTTGGAAGAAGAAGGCACAAGGTCTTTGATGGAATCCTTTGATGGCATTGGCAGATAGTCATTAGGAGGTGGTACATGGTGATAACCAAGACCAGCTTTGCTTTTGGTATCTGTCCTTTGCGATTGAAGAATTTCATCAAATACCATAGAGGATGTAGAAAAGTTTGAAATTTTTCGTTGTAAACAAAGAACTTCTGCCTGTGAGTCAGCAAGTTGTTTCTTCACAAGAGTAAGCATATTAACATAACTACCTATCTCATCTTGCTGACAAAAAATTTTGGCTTTCAGTTCTTTCTTTTCTTCAAAAATGGCTTTCAACTTTTTTTCACATGCCTTATCATTTTCTCTTAACAAATCATTACTTTCTTTTAGTTGTTCTATGTTAGAGTTAAGGCGTTCATTATCCTCTCTATACCTTTTAATCGTACCAGTTAAGTTAATACATGAAGCACATGAGGATGGTTCAGAATCAACCTGATTATCCGAAGCTTTGATTTCAACTTCTTCCTTCATTTCTTCTTCTGGGTTTGTCATTCTCATCTTAGTATTACTTCCGAAACTTACTTGAAGATTTTGCCACAAATTAAATGAAGTATCTTGATTTTTGTAACATGAGGCTTCATCCCTTGGTAAACACTCCAATATTGTCTCAAATGTCTTCTTTTCCAAATTAAAATTTGCACGTTCTGTGGTAGACATTTGGTTTACCATTTTGAAAGATGTACCTCCGGCTATTCTAGGTTTCTCATACGGATTTGCAATGAATATCCATAAATTTGCATCATACAGCGTAAGCAACACTTCAACCACAGCTCTCCAACGATCAAAGTCCTTATGAAATAAGGATTTCAACTTTCCTCTCAAGGTTGTATTTAAGAAATCCATATTTGAATTTAGCGACACACAAAAAAGTTTTTTTTTTTTTTTTTTTTTTTTTTTTTTTTTTTTTTTTATGGGACACAAGGCTTGTGTCGCAGGTCTTGTGTCGCAGGGCTTGTGTCGCAGGTCTTGTGTCGCAGGGCTTGTGTCGCAAAGCTTGTGTCGCAAGATTATGTGACACAAGGGTTGTGTCGCAAGATTATGGGACACAAGGGTTGTGTCGCAAGATTATGAGACACAAGGGTTGTGTCGCAAGCTTATGTCGCAAAACGGCGCTGATCAGCTCCAAAAACCCCAAAAACGAAAAATTTCGAAACCCTAATGAATTTTGAACGAAAAACAACGAACAAACCCAGAAAAACTCTTCAAAAAACACAATCTTCAACCAAAATAACCCAAAAACAAAGATTACACAATTCAACCTTCGCGAATCAAACCGAAAACGTTCAAAAACACGATCTGAAACCGTTGAATAACTTATTCACGGCTCTGATACCACTTGTAGGAACCCTCTTGCTGGACCTAATCAGATCGTATGACTCAATCAGAAGGGCGGAATCCAACTGATCAAGTATTGAACGTATATTGAATCACAAGCACAGTTTCTCTAACGTTTTGTATATATGAACAATTGAAGAATAAGCTTTACAATCTCTTTCTCTCTCTCTCTTTCTCTCTAGGGTTTGATCCTCCCACAAATGAAATCTGACTTCACTATTTATAGACATACTGGACCCTGCGACACAAGCCTTGTGTCGCAGGCCAAGCCCACTGCGACATAGGCATTATGTCGCTATTGCGACATAAGCTCTGTGTCGCATGACCAATATTCTATGTATATTCTATAATTACATTTCATTCACTGACTTGAATATACACATTAATCACATCACATAATAAGACTAATTGACTTTGACAAATACGAACATTGACCAACTGACTGACACACATAAATGCACCAACAGTTTAGAGAAATGATATGAATTCAACATTTTTAAGAATCAAGCCAGCGGTGACAGGTCTGTACATACGTACAACAAAGCGACATAAACTTGAGTCAGGTTTAAGCAAAACCATACTTGGTCAAACCGTTTGGCGACCTTGTTAGGTGTCTTTGATTTTATAAGACTTTTAAAGTGCTTTGACTTTTGTTTGCTTAGTGTTTGAAAGTATACTGACTAAGACTAGGTCTGTACAGACGTACAATAAAGAAAATAGTCAGCATAAGTCCCCAAATGTTGTCATATAAAAGCTCAGGGTAATAGAAGCATGGCAAGCTGATACATAAGTTGGTTGTCTACTAAAGGCATTCTTGCAAAAGAGCAAGAAGCGGAACTAGACGTTGTCATGATTCCATTGTTAAAAAAACTCTTCCTTTCTCCTTTGGCATAGGAAGAAGGGCACATAAATTAAGACACATTGTCATACATCAGATTGTGGTCATCACAAGATAATAAACACGAATTAAGAATATTTTTTAGTAGCTCAAAGAAGAGTATGAAAATGCCTACCAATACATCGTGCAATGATACGAAAGTCTGTCAGGACATGTATAAGATATACGAGATAAACCTACTGATATATCAAGGATAAAACTTAAAATTGTCGTTTGAGGAATGTACGATCATATCCCTAGTTGTTTACAGACACAACTAAACGTCTTTTGCAAATGTTGCAACGATGCATTTCTTTAATGTTATAAAACACAAAGAATGGCTATTGCGTTACCTTTTTTTTTTTTTTTTTTTAAATAACAAGAACATAACATTAGGTGTTTTTTTTAAACACAAATAATGGCTTTAGTGAACAGGTCGGCATTCTGCTTAAGTGTATCGATTTGGACCAGATCAATTAGGTGTTTTTCAAACATTAGGTGTTTTTTTTTTGTTTTTTTTTTAAACACAAAGAATGGCTTTGGTGAACAGGTCGGCATTCTGCTTAAGTGTATCGATTTGGACCAGATCAATTAGGTGTTTTTCATAGCAGTCATGAATGAAATGAAACCTAATTTCTATTTGTTTGGTCTTAGAATGTTTGACAGGATTACGTGTAATAGATATAGCAGCAGTATTATCTATATGAATAGGAGTCATAGTTAAGAGTAAACCGTAATCGCGCAACTGATGTTGTATCCAAAGAACCTGGGAGCAGCAACTAGCAGCAGCAATGTATTCAGCCTCTGCGGTTGAGGTAGAGACAGTCGTTTGCTTTTTACACTGCCATGATACAAGCCTAGGTCCAAGAAATTGACAGCCACCAGATGTGGACTTCTTATCCATATTGCAACCACCATAATCCGAGTCCGAGTAAGCAGTAAGCGCAAAGATCTTCTCATTAGAATACCATAGACCAAGAGTTGGTCTATATTTGAGATAACCGAAGATCGGCTTAGCCTGATACCTGGAACAGAGAGAGACGACAAAGACAATGTCCGGACGTGATGCAGTGAGATATATCAGAGAACCAATCATATATCGGTAATCTTTCTCCGGACAGTCATCTTCATCCTCTGCTGGACAGCAAGGTAATGATTTAGCTCTAAAGGCGTCCCATAGGATTTACAGTCAGTCAAATTATACCGTGTAAGCATATCATTGACATACTTGGACTGATGAATGTAAATCCCTTTAGCAGACTGTTCGACTTGTACACCCAAGAAAAATTTCAGTTCCCCCATTGCACTCATCTCAAATTTTGACTTCATGATCCGCTCGAAGTCACGACACATTTCATCCCTGGTAGAACCAAAGATGATGTCATCCACATAAACCTGTACTAATAACAATTCAGTCCCGTCATGTTTGATGAAGAGAGTACTGTCGATCGTTCCTCGTACAAATCCATTCTTCAGCAGATGAGTCGCAAGCCGCTCATACCAAGCTCTAGGAGCTTGATGAAGACCATACAACGCCTTGTCCAGCTTGCATACGTAATTTGGATGTACGGAGTCTTCAAAGCCAGGAGGCTGTTTTACATAGACCTCTTCAACCACTTGACCATACAAAAACGCACTCTTCACGTCAAGCTGATAGACCCGAAAACCTTTGAATGAAGCGTACGCCAGGAAAATACGGATGGATTCCAACCGAGCAACCGGGGCAAACACTTCATCATAGTCCAAACCTTCAATTTGAGTGAAGCCCTGGACCACTAGACGTGCTTTGTTGCGAATAACAACACCCCGATCATCCTTCTTCACACAATAGACCCAACGAGTGCCAATGGGATGAACACCCTTCGGTAAAGGAACCAGCGTCCACACTTGAAGCTTTTTGAATTGTTGAAGCTCTTCTTGCATAGCCTCAACCCAGTATGGATCTTTCAAAGCATCTGCAGTCTTCTTTGGTTCAACTTGTGATAGAAAGCACTCTTCAATTTCCAAAGCAAGACAAACTGGATCAGTATCTGCAGCAGGTGATGTCATCAAAGCAGATTGTTCAGCAGCAACAATCTGTATTCTGGTTAAAACTACTTTTTCTAAATCACCAATAATTGCATCAACTGGATGTGACACGTTTATACGAGAGCTTGGAATTGCAGCCGGAACAATGATAGAATCAAGATTAGTAGAGTCCACTTCAAGTCCAAGTTCAAGTACAGGTAAATTTTCAAGTTCAGATGCAGGTGATTGTTCGGAAGCCTCAAACATTTGTTCCTCATTATTTTCAGAATCAGGAACTTCATCAGCGACAATCGGTGGCGGAGTCTCCTAGGTAGCAGTAGGAGTAGTGGTGGGTGTGGCTGTAGGAGGTGGAGACGCAGAGATGGGTGGTGTATCAGCCGTGATATCCATCCCATGAAGTAATTTCACCATTTCCTCTTCTTCATGCTCCTTAGGAAGATTAAAAGAGTCAAACAGTGTTTGATAGTCAAACAAGTATTCGGGTCCCTTTCCCTGAGGGTTGTCAGTGTAATGAAAGAAGGTGACCTCAAAATGCTCTTCCACTCTCTTTGTCACCAAATTATACTCTCTCTTGTTCGGTGAATTATTAGAGAATCCCAAGAAAACAGCTTCACATGATTTTTCACCAAACTTAGCAATTCTTTCCTTGGTGTACATGATAGTACATAAACAGCCGAACGGTTCAAGAAATTGTAGATTTGGCTTTCTATTGTTGAACAATTCATACGATGTCTTGTTCTTTTGCTTAACCGTTAACACCCGATTGAGGACCTAACAGGCTGTATTAACAGCTTCGGCCCAAAAGGTGATAGGAAGCTTTGAGTCGGATAACATGGTTCGAGCAGCCTCAATCAATGTCCTATTCTTACGCTAAGCAACCCCATTCTGCTGTGGAGTCCTTGCAGCACTGAATTGATGTTCAATGCCATTACTCAAACAATACAATTCCATAATCGAGTTTTTAAACTCTGTACCGTTATCACTTCTAATCTTTTTGATTCTCAACACACACAAATTTTGCATTTTATCGAATAGGTAGATGAGAATCTCAGGCACTTCATCCTTAGTCTTCAGAAAATATACCCATGAAAACCTCGAATAGTCATCCGTTACCACTAAACAATACGAAGCTCCTCCCAAACTCTTCTTTCTAACTGGCCCAAATAAATCTAAGTGGAAAAGCTCCAATGGCTTTTCAGTTGAATTCACCACCTTTGGTCTGTGAGACTTCTTGTGTTGCTTTCCTTTCTCAGAGGGAACGCAATGATCATTCAATCCAAAGGATTGCTTAGGAACACCACGCACTAGATCATTCTTGATCAGATAGTTCATTTTGCGAAAGTGCAAATGTCCCATACGCCTATGCCAAAGTAATGATTCCTTTTCGGGAGCTTTTGAGAGAAGACATGTGAGCTGTGTGGTTTCCACAGTACTCATGTCAAGAATATAAGTATCTCTCTCCCTAGGTGCCCTCAGTAACACCCATTCGTCAGGGATCACAAATCCCGGTTTCAAGATACAACACTCAGTGTCTGTGAAAGCAGTAGTGTACTTTTTGTCGCACACTTGAGAGACACTGAGAAGATTGTGTTGTAATTGCTCCACAAAATTCACCTTTTCAAAACTTACCATTCCATTGGTAAGCGTACCCTGACCAGAAATGACTCCCCCCTTATCACCAGCGAAGACCACATAACCTCCATTGTAAGCATGAACTTCAGATAACAGAGAAACATCACCGGTCATGTGCCGAGAACAACCGCTGTCAATATACCATTTACTATTCTGTACAGATTCAGGTTGCTGCGGCACCACAAACAAGGTAAATTAGTTAGAAATGGAGACCCAAGCCTTCTTATCTTTTTTATTCTCAACTCACACAAGTTTTGCAATATATCGAACAAGAAGATGAGAATCTCAGGCACTTCATCCTTGGTCTTCAGAAAATATACCCAAGAGAAACGTGAATAATCATCCGTCACAACAAGGCAATACGAAGCTCCTCCCAAACTCTTCTTTCTGACTGGCCCGAATAAATCCATGTGGAAAAGCTCTAAAGGCTTCTCAGTGGAATTCACCAGCTTCGGTCTGTGAGACTTTTTGTGTTGCTTTCCTTTCTAACACGAAACGCAATGATCATTCAGCCCAAATGATTGCTTAGGAACACCTCGCACTCGATCATTCTTGATCAGATAGTTCATCTTACGAAAGTGCAAGTGTCCCATACGCCTGTGCCAAAGTAACGATTCCTTTTCGGGAGCTTTTGATAAAAGACATGTGAGCTTTTTGGTTTCCACAGTACTCATGTCAAGAATATAAGTATCTCTCTCCCTAGGTGCCCTCAGTAACACCCATTCGTCAGGAATCACAAATCCCGGCTTCAATATACAACACTCAGTGTCTATGAAAGTAGTAGTGTACTTTTTATCGCACACTTGAGAGACACTAAGAAGATTGTGTTGTAATTGCTCCACAAAATTTACCTTTTCAAAACTTACCATTCCATTGGTAACCGTACCTTGACCAGAAATGACTCCCCCTTTATCACCAGAGAAGGCCACATAACCTCCATTGTAAGCATGAACTTCAGATAACAGAGAAACATCACCGGTCATGTGCCGAGAACAACCGCTGTCAATATACCATTTACTATTCTGTACAGATTCAGGTTGCTGCGGCACCACAAACAAGGTAAATTAGTTAGAAATGGAGACCCAAGCCTTCTTATCTTTTTTATTCTCAACTCACACAAGTTTTGCAATATATCGAACAAGAAGATGAGAATCTCAGGCACTTCATCCTTGGTCTTCAGAAAATATACCCAAGAGAAACGTGAATAATCATCCGTCACAACAAGGCAATACGAAGCTCCTCCCAAACTCTTCTTTCTGACTGGCCCGAATAAATCCATGTGGAAAAGCTCTAAAGGCTTCTCAGTGGAATTCACCAGCTTCGGTCTGTGAGACTTTTTGTGTTGCTTTCCTTTCTAACACGAAACGCAATGATCATTCAGCCCAAATGATTGCTTAGGAACACCTCGCACTCGATCATTCTTGATCAGATAGTTCATCTTACGAAAGTGCAAGTGTCCCATACGCCTGTGCCAAAGTAACGATTCCTTTTCGGGAGCTTTTGATAAAAGACATGTGAGCTTTTTGGTTTCCACAGTACTCATGTCAAGAATATAAGTATCTCTCTCCCTAGGTGCCCTCAGTAACACCCATTCGTCAGGAATCACAAATCCCGGCTTCAATATACAACACTCAGTGTCTATGAAAGTAGTAGTGTACTTTTTATCGCACACTTGAGAGACACTAAGAAGATTGTGTTGTAATTGCTCCACAAAATTTACCTTTTCAAAACTTACCATTCCATTGGTAACCGTACCTTGACCAGAAATGACTCCCCCTTTATCACCAGAGAAGGCCACATAACCTCCATTGTAAGCATGAACTTCAGATAACAGAGAAACATCACCGGTCATGTGCCGAGAACAACCGCTGTCAATATACCATTTACTATTCTGTACAGATTCAGGTTGCTGCGGCACCACAAACAAGGTAAATTAGTTAGAAATGGAGACCCAAGCCATTATAGTCTTGGGTACTCCAGTGACATCATCAACAACGACCACATCAGTCAAAATTTTATTTTCAAACATTTTAGAATGTTTGACTGATGAGTTATTGTTAGATGTAGAATCTTTGCAAGATTCTTTAACCTTCCAAACCTGTTTTGGTTTGGATGCTTGCGTATCAACAACTTTGAGCTTTAGTTTTGGCAAGTTATTTTGCTCAAGTTTGTTGATTTTGACAGCTGGGACATGAGTCTTTGAGCCTTTCATTGAAACAGATTTCTTTGAAAGATTTTTGAATTTAGAGACTCGCGAAACTTGTTTCCCAAACTGTTTCTTCGCAAGCACAGAACAATCATTTATCAAATGACCTTGCTTCTTGCAGTAGAAGCAAGATCGATGCTCAACAGTAGATTGAGATTGAGGAATGAATTGATGAGACCGACCAAAAGAAGCATGTGGAGAACAATCACATTTACGTGAGCATTCAACAGGTGATGCTTTAGAAGTATTTTTAGCAGATTTATTTAGAATACTCGTTTTAGAAACAATCTTCTTTTGAGGTTCAGCCGTAGCTTTACCTTTTCGTTTTGACATAGTCTGTTCATTTCTTTCAGTAGTGATTATATAATTTTCAGGCTTCACTAGTATTAGCCCTAACTGGCTCGGGCTTACTAGTTTCAGGTTGTGGAGATGCAGTGATGACAGTTTCAGCCTTAACTAACTCAGGCTTACTTATTTTAATGCTAACTGCAGGTTGAACAGGTTTGACATCTATCTTTGTAAAGATAGGCATCAAGACATTGATATTATCCTTGACAGGCATGGGTAGATAGTCCTTTGGAGGTGGGACTTGATCATAACCAAGTCCTGCCTTACTTTTAGTATCAGTCCTCTATGCCTGTAGGATTTCATCAAAGACTAGAGAGGAGACATAAAAGTTTGAAAGCTTTTTCTTTAAATTTAGAACCTCAGTTTGAGATTCAACAAGTTCCTTTTTAACAGATGATAGCACATCAACATAGCTACCAATTTCATCTTGTTCAAAAATTTTAGCTTTCAATTCCTTTTTCTCTTCTAAAATAGCTTTTAACTTTAAGTCACTTGCCTTATCACTATTTCTTAACATGTCATTTGTTTCATTTAAATTTTCAATAACAGTGTTAAGGCATTTGGTATCCTCTCTATACCTGTTTAACTGGTTAGTTAATTTTATACACGAAATACATGATAAAGGTTCATCATCTACCTCATGTACTTCAGCCATCAGTGCTCTTTCTGCATCATCTTCATCTGGATCAGACCATTCCCAAGCATTGTTGGAAAGCAGCGGAAACCATCGCCTTCTCATCATTTTTGGTCTTATCAGATGAGTTGTACTGAGAAGGTTTAGATAAACCGGAAGGTGGATTCTTCTTGTGATCACATTCACGAGCAAAGTGTCCATAGTTATGACACTGGTAGCATTTCACCTTGCTCTTGTTAAAACCCAGACCTTTCTCTTCATGATCTGTCACATTCTTCCTTCCAGTCTTCTTCAAGAAGTTCTTGACTCTTCTTGTGAGCATAGCCATACTCCACTTCAAGTCCATACGCTCAAGCTCTTCTTGATCGATTTGACCAAAGTCTTCTTCAGTCAGATCCACAGTACTGTTCTTGTTGGATAAGAAGTCATCATATGCCGATAAGAAAGCTGTAAAAACAACTGCATGTTCTTCAGCAACTGCAGGAGATGCGCCGTTGAGGTTTGAATATGTACCACCCCCACTTGAGGAGGTAGTATTAGTATATCCAAATCCACCAGATGTACTTGGAGCACCAGAACTACCAGAACCCCTAGAGAAGAATGCAGAACCAGCAGCTTGAGTTGCTGCAGCAGGAACATCCACACCGTATAACTTCGGATTTTGAAGGTGTGCAGTAGCCTTGGTTTCCTTTTTCTGCATGTCTAGAAGATCAGCAGCAATTTGTCCAACTAAATCATCTAGCTCCATATCCATGATGTCTTCATCCTTTTCCATCAGCAGTACTCGTGTATTCCACTTTTTAGGTAAGGAACCCAAAAGCTTCTTATTTACATCATATTTGTCGAGATTGACACCTCCCTCGACTAATTCACTGACTAGCTGTGAATATCGACTATACATATCTTCAAGAGATTCACCCGACAACATATCAAAGACTTCAAACTGTTTCTTGACTAGATCCAGTTTGTTCCATTTGTACTGATCACTTCCACCGCACTTCTTTTCAAAACCAGTCCATAGATCATATGCAGTTTTGTGATGGCGAAGTTGTCTCAAAATCTGTTGAGGTAAGGCCATGGTAATGGCAGAATAGGTTTTTCACTCAGTGTCAAAGGCCTTACGTTCCTCAGGAGTCATAGACTTAATGGATTTTTTAGGAATAGGTCCATCAAAGATACCGGTCCTCCCGGGGCGTTCGTACCTTTCTTCCATATAAATCAGCATTTCAGGATCGTTGAAAGATACAAATGCTTCAAATCTCTGACGCCAATCCGAGTAATTCATTCCATTTGTATACATAGGTGGTTTATTGGTTGAACCCACCTCACTATTATGCTTTAACATAGCCCCAACCTATTGAATAGATGCTGATGCAGAAGACGTCATCGTAACGGGCTCGAGAGCCTTTTCAAAAAGTTGCTGGAAACTGGAGAAAGGAACACTAATGTTGTGTCGCAGATTGTGTAGCAAAAGAGCTGAAAGCGACACTAATATTGTGTCGCAAAGGTATTTGTGGCGCAGAACTTGTGTCACAAAACAAGTATGTCGCAACTTTAATGTCGCAAAGATTAAGGTCGCTAAAACCCTATTAGCGACACAAATTAATGTCGCAGACTTGTGTTGCAAAACGGCGCTGACAGATCCCAAAAACTTCAAAAACGAAAAAAATTTGAAAGCTGATAATCTTTTAACGAAAAACTTCGTAAAAGCTTAGATTTTTAGGCTTAAAAAACTCCAAGTTTCAGCTCCAAAACACCTATAATGAAAATCAAACACCAAACTAGATGTTAAATAATCAAAATATGTATTAAAAACGTACCTAAACGATTTGATACCACCAAAATCCTTAGATTAATGGCTCTGATACCAATTGTAGATCCCTATGTGATCTTTTAATCAAATCGTAGGATGGAAATAATCACAAGAATATAAAGCTTAAACAACTAAGAACAATGCCAAAATCACTTTATATTTCTTATGCAAATTCTCTAAAAATACAACAGCTCAAAACACAGAGAATAGTATGTGAAAAAGTCTCTATCTAAAATTCTGTAATTTGGGTATTTATACTAACCTGGCCGACTTATGCGACATAAGCACTATGTCGCTAAGGTCACTAATGCGACATAAGAACTATGTCGCTATTACAACTAATGTGACACAAGGCTTGTGTCGCATAACACAGAAAATGTAATTCTAACTA
The DNA here is from genome assembly GCA_963921325.1 of Logfia minima. NCBI lineage: Eukaryota > Viridiplantae > Streptophyta > Magnoliopsida > Asterales > Asteraceae > Logfia > Logfia minima. The sequence continues at coordinate 24,122,328 of OY992772.1, forward strand.
ACTCAATTACATTAACTAACACAATACAGACTCGACCAACTGACAGACACACTAAGATGCATCAACAGTTGGTAAACTGAGAAATCCTTTTTGAAAGAGGTTTGGAAGACTTATCCATGTAAGTCTTCACTGGAACATTCACTTGTGGTTTCAAAACGTGTTTGACATTTGAGGCTTTCTTTTTGTCAAACTGTTTTCCTAAGGTCTTCTCAAATTCAAGTTCATGGGTAGATTTTGATAATGATGCTGAACTAGATGAAGATGAAGTACTTTGGAGCTGTTCAATAGTTTGTAAGAGAGTTGTTCGTTCTTGATCAAAATTTAGTTGTAGAGTGGTTATTTGTTTTTCAAGATCAAAAATTTTATTTTCCAAAATTAAATTTGGAATATAAAGTTTTGTTTTAACCACTTGTTCCATAACCTCATCTTGATCAATAACAGGTATTGAACAACTTAGAAAATAATCCTCAGAAAGAGGAATTTTCCCTGTGCCATAACTCGCATTTAACTCAGCTTTAGCTCTATTAAAGTTCTCAATGACTTCTTCTTCATTAGTTGTTTTGCCAAAATACATTTTTAAAATACTTCCATGTCACCGTAGTTATACAAGGTAGGTACTTTAGTAATAGCTTTTTGTAAATAGCAAGGATTTTCAAAACCTAATCCTTCTCTTGGATTGTAAAATTTGATATCCATAGGTTTATTGAAAAAAATGGTTTGATCTGTTTGACCACGTTTTAACAAAGCATCTTCAAGTTCTTTCAACTTGCTAAAAACTCTCTTATTCTCTGCAATTGCATGAGCATGTTGTTTAATAGCAAGTTTTTCAACTCGTTCGGATTCCTCAAGTTTAGAAGATTTCTGAAAGAATTCTTTGTGAAAAGATTTCTTTTCAATTTCAAGTTTTTCATACATATCTTTGTAATCTTCCATGTGAGTTCTCAAAATTGATTTTTCACGAGTCACAATTTGTATGACATCAAGGTTATTCGCCAGTTTCTTTGCAAGTTCCTTAACCTTTTCTTTTTCTGAGTTTAATTGGTTTTGACACTCATTTATAACTTTAGAATGTACCTCAGATTGTGTCTCGATTTGAGTTTCAAGAAGCTTGATTTGATGCAAAGCATTTGACTTTTCAGCTAACAGCTTGACTACTTGAGCATGTTCTTCTGAATACTTCACTTCCCAATCCTGATTTATACTTTCTAACTCTTTACTTCCCAATCCTGATTTAAGTCTCTCATTTTCAGCCTGAAGTGTTTCAATTTGCTCTTGAAGATTCTTAACTTCAGCTGACTTCTCAGTACTCAATTTTTGAACACTTGTTATGTTAGAATAACATCCTTGAAGTTTCTCTTCCAACATTTTAATAAACGCTATTAATTTGTATTCTGTCATTTTATCTGGTCGTGGATTTTCATAAAAGATTTTTAAATATTTTTGCGTAGCATTGATAATCGACATCATAAAATCGTTGCTTGAAGGGATCTTTTAAAGATTAAAGATTTTGAAGTGTTTAAAGAATCATTTTCTTTAAGAAAAATGTTGATCGAAAATTTCAAATTTTATCCGTAAGAATTTTCCCTCCAAAATTTTTGAATTTTGCCCGACTAAAATGAAAATTTTCTCAAACTAAAATTGTTCAACGGGAAGCTCAAATTTAAATTTTGATAATTGCAAAATTTTCCCGCTTTTTTTTTTTTAGAGAAATTAAGTTCGCAAGTATAACTTTGAACCTGAATGCGACTTTAATGATAAGTTCGCATAGATAAGCTCGCATAAATAAGGTTACAGAGGCAAGTACGCAGAAATAAAGTCTCAGAAGATGATATGCGACCTTACTTATAAGTTCGCACAAATAAAGTCGCTGAACCTGATAAAGTCGCAGGTGCTGTTCGTCGTCTTCACCAAGAACACCAAATCTGAGATCGATCAAATGATGAAATTAACTCCTAAACTTGATTTCTGATTGATCCATAACACTAATGGAGTACTTTGATCGGTGGAATTTCACTTAAACAAGCTTAATCAATACAAATCAAACTTAAACCACCATTTTTATGTTTGAATCAAATTCGAGAATTTGTATGATTTAACCGTGAATTCTTGTTCCTCTCTGTTGTAGATCACTATTAGAAGCTTCGTTGATGCTTTAATTGTACAGAAACACACGATTTAATCGAATTTGATCACTAATACGAATCTAACACTTATAATACCCATTTTGACTTTTCTTCAAATTGGATGATCTTTTGTTGTAATTTGATCAAATTGATACTTGATACTTGTTCCTTGATCAGTAGTCTTCAATTCTAACAGATTACTTTCACCATAACACAATCAAATCTCCGAATTTGATCCTTAAAGTCACGAATTTGACTTTTTGTTGACTTTTTCTTTGATGAATTCTTGTTTGATAATCTTCAAATCTTTAATCCTCTAACTCTGATACCAATTGTTAAACATATTCAAGCAAGATTATGATGAATGTTGAGAGAGAATTTGGTGGAATGACTTTTCTATTAAGCACAAAATGAATATTACAAGGTAAGTGTTTTAAATGACAAAGGTTAACCACCTATTTATACTAATCTCATACAACTCACACTTAATACACATGCAAATCCTATTTATATTCCTAACATTAATACTTAAACATCTATTATAAATAATCCAAATACAAATTTAAGTATTTTAGAAATTAACAACATCAAATTTTATAACTTAAATATTAATCACAAAAACATATTAAAATAAGTTTATACAAAGTACAAATTGAGCACAAATTTAGTACATAAATGATATAAGATTTAAACATATAATTTTATAAAATCCCTCTTTTTTGAAACCTCAAAAATTTGTCCAGCTCCCCCCCCCCTCCATACTTAATCAAATCTCCTCACTTTTCATTTCTTTCACTCCATTCAACCTCTCACTTTTCACACTCACTTTTCATTCTCTCCATCTTCTCTCTACCTCTCTCTCACTCTAAAACCTTCAAGAAATCATCCACATTGGGATATAAAACCCAAGAACTCTAAGGTGTTCTTAAAGAAAATCAAAGATTCAAAGGTAAAACAACCATTCATACTTCCATTTCTTTCGATTTCATGTTCTTCTTTACATGAATGCAAAGAAATATGAGTTTGCTTTTGTTTTTGTTTATTTAGTTCATGTAAACTCTCTTAAAAACTTGTTCAAATGAATTACTAGTAGATTTTACAAATATTTGGGGTAATGGGAAAAATGATTGCATTTTTGGGGGAGCATGAGATCTTGACAACTTTCTGTCAGGAAATCAAGGACGACTTTGGAAAGTTGTATCTCCATGAATACTCCACCAAAAATGTTGCATTTTCTTTTGGGATTTATGTCTTCAAGTTATCTCTCAAAAACAAGTAGTCTCATGCAAAAATATTGAGATTTGAACTTTCAAATAGTGGTTGAATGACAAAGGGGTCAATATGTCAAACCTGGACAGATTCTTTACCCAACTTTGGACGACCATATCTCTTTATTTTTGTTATGAAAAATTATAATTTTTATTTCTGAGATTAGATCTTTAAGTTACATTTCAAACCAAAGTGGTCTCATGCAAAAATATTGAGATTTGAACCTTCAAATAGTGGTTGAATGACAAATGGGTGAATTTGTCAAACCTGGAAAAATTTCTTTACCCAACTTTGGATGATCATGTCTCTTTGTATTTGTTATGAAAAATTATGATTTTTAATTTCTAAGCTTATATCTTTAAGTTACCTTTCAAATCCAAGTGGTCTCATGCAAAAATTTTGAGATTTGGACCTCAAAATACTTGTCAAATGACAAAGGGGTGAATCTGTCATGCATGGCTGATGTATGTTTAATTTCAAAAGCTTCTTCTCAACAATTATGGTTGTGGCATCGTCGTTTTTCTCACATCAATGTCAAACAAATCAATCAACTATCTTGCTCTGGTGTTGTTCATGGTCTACCTGAATTACAATATGATCAAGATCATTTTTGTAAATCATGCACACTAGGTAAACTGCATCATACATCACATAAATCCAAACCTACACCTAGTTCAGAATCTGTCCTTCATCTACTTCTGTGGATCCCTTAATGGTGATCTTTACTCAAATCATATGGCTAATGAAGACACAACAATAGATATAAAGTTTGTATTAAATGCAAATCAAAAGAAAACAAAACTTTATAAGTACTAATCCCAAAATATTCTCTTACAATCAGTGAAGCAGCCAAAACAGAGAATAAAAATGATTGGGAAAATGTCTTACCCTAAATATCTCTAACAAGGGTATTTATACTAAACTGTCTGGCCGTTCTGCGACACAAGCCTTGTGTCGCAGAGATCACTATTGCGACACAAGCACTGTGTCGCAGTACACAAAAAATGTAATTATTCTAAGTCTATTACATATACAGACACTCTAATATGTATCAACAAACTCCCCCGTGTCTTCAGCTTGGTCTTCAAGATCTTCGTTCAAACCCAGCCTGTTGGAAATACACCGCCGGCATGTATTCCATGTGTTATACAAACATTTGACGATCCGCTGATATTGAAATGCAAGCTTCTTATTCACAGCATTTCTTTCGTTAAAGTGAATCGGATTATCAAACAATTTCCTCAAGAATCAAGAATCTGACTGTTCACCAAAATTTAATAATTACCCCCCCTGAACAGCAGAATCAATCGTTATCTTTTCTTCAAGCAACAACTTTAGGAACCCATTTGAGCACGCTGCCAATACGATTCTTCTTTTTGGAAAGCCATTTGTAAGTTGCATCGATATAATCCAAAGACATTGAGTTCCATCTGAAATTGAAACGTGATATTTCATATCTAATAACTTTTCGTGGAACCATTGTTGGTAGAACCATTCTTGAGGAGAAAGGAACAAAATCTCTTTGCATTGTCACCACCATACGACGAGATGGTGCAAGATCAAACATTTGCTTTCTTGAATATACAAAAGATCTTGTTTCACTAGATTCCGATTGTGTCGGTTTCAATACGTTTGTTGGCTTTTGAGATCTTGAAATCGATCTTTTGATTCGTTCAAAGGCTACGGAATCACAACAATCAACCTTATGATGATCAAAATTTTTGGTTGATTGTGATTTCTCAGAATACTTCTTATTCTTTTGCAAAGAATAATTAGTAAACTGTGAAATCTTTTTCGCACAAACCATTTTTGAACATGGTTTGGAAGATTTAGTCAGGTAAATCTTCTTAGTCACCTTGACTTGTTGTTCAGGTAGGTGAGAGAGTTGAGGTTTGGTTAGATGCTCAAATTTTAAAATCCGCTTTTCAAGTTCAACAATTTTTGAACGCATTTCTTCACGTTCAGTTTCCATGTTAAGTATTTGAAGTTGGAAAGCTTTAATCTCTTCTTCCTTCTTTATCAACTTCTCATTTATCCCTTTGTCTGAACATTTATTCAACTTATCACTTCTTGCTTCGCGTTTAGATTTCCCTTGTTTAGAAGCCACAATATACTCAGTAGTAATGATGTGATTTTCAGGCTTGACATCAAATTTGTTAATCTGTTGTGTTGGCACATCACATGCTTCGACTTCATGAACAATTTCAACAAACTCATCCTTGATCGGTATTGATGTATATCCGATACCAGCTTTAGATTTCGTATCCTTTTTCTGAGAATGAAGCAGTTGATCTAACCTCAAGGAAGATGCTTCAAAACTTGAGAGCTTGCATTGATATGTTAAAAATTCACTTTGAGCTGCAGCCTTTTCTTTGCGAAGTAAATTGATTTTAGTCTTGTAACTGTCGATTTCAATTTGTTGATTTGATACTTTAACTTTCAAATCATGCATTTCAACGCTTGGATCTTCTTGAATTTGCTGTTTATATTTTCTTCCGTAGGTTTCTTCAAGTGATCTCCACAATTCATAAGATGTATCCTTATATTTGTAAAGTGGAATATCTTGTGCCACATCATTTGGTACACACATGATAATCTCTTCACGTGCTGTCTTGTCGTTGTCAAAAGCTTTTTGTTCTGCGACTGACATTTGACTAATGAGAGTTGGTCTCTCATATTTCTCAGTAATAGAAGTCCACAAATCTGAATCAATGTATTCAATATATTCTTTAAACTTCTCCTGCCAGCTAGCATAGTCGTTATAGAACAAAGCCTTCAAATACTTGGGATATTGCGAGTACATTTTCCCTCCAAATTTTTTCGAATTTCGCCCGAGTAAAATGAAAATTTTCTCAAATTAGAATTAGTCAACGGGAACCTTAAATTCAAAATTTGATAATTGTAGAATTTTCCCGCCTTTTTTTTTTTTTTTTTTTTTGGATAAGAGTAAGTAAGCGACACTAGAGTTGTGTCGCAGCCTTATGTCGCACCGTATGTCGCAACTCTATGTCGCAAGATTAAGGTCGCAAAGAACCTTATGTCGCAGGTTATGTCGCACAATTAAGGTCGCTGAAACCCTACAGCGACACAAATTTATGTCGCACACTGTGTCGCAAACACGGCGCAGTCAGTACGAACAAGCCTCAAAAACACAGATTTTCGAACCCTAAATGTTTTTTATCCAAAAACCAATAAAGATACAGCTTTCTAGGTTCAAAAACACTACAAAACAACTATATAGCACCAATAAAGAAGATCAAACACTAATAAAATGTCAAATGATCAAGAAAATGCATACAAGTTCAACCAAATGATTTGAAACCACTATCAATCATAGATATTGGCTCTGATACCAATTGTGGATCCCATAATGGTGATCTTTACTCAAATCATATGGCTAATGAAGACAAAACAATAGATATAAAGTTTGTATTGAATGCAAATCAAGTGAAAACAAAACTTTATAATCACTAATCCCCAAAATATTCCCTTACAATCAGTGAAGCAGCCAAAACAGAGAATAAAAATGATTGGGAAATATGTCTTACCCTAAATATCTATAACAAGGGTATTTATACTAAACTGTCTGGCCGTTCTGCGACACAAGCCTTGTGTCGCAGAGATCACTATTGCGACACAAGCACTGTGTCGCAACTACAACTAGTGCGACACAAGCACTGTGTCGCAGTACACAGAAAATGTAATTATTCTAAGTCTATTACATATACAGACACAGTACAGACTTGACCAACTGACAGACACTCTAATATGTATCAACAACTTCATATGGATTTATGTGGACCAATGCGCATTCAAACCATCAATGGCAAGAAGTACATTCTTGTAATCGTGGATGATTTTTCCCGTTACACATGGGTCTATTTCTTACAATCTAAATTTGACACACCAGAGACTCTCATCAACTTTCTCAAACAAACTCAAGTGAATCTGCAACTTCCAGTGCGCTCAATCAGATCAGACAATGGCACGGAATTCAAAAACAAAACCTTATCTTCATATTTGGAATCGGTTGGCATTACTCATCAATATTTTCCGCTGCACGTACTCCACAACAAAATGGTGTCGTTGAACTTCGAAATCGAACTCTTGTTGAAGCAGCTCGCATAATGCTCATATACTCTCAACTACCGATGTTCTTATGGGCAGAAGCTGTAAATACTGCATGTTTTACTCAAAACCGGTCAGTAATCCATACATGGTTAGGCAAGACACCTTATGAGATTATCAACAACCGTCCTCCAAAATGTATTAAATGATCGTGAAGATTTAGGAAAGTTTTCTCCAAAGAGTGACGAAGGAATTTTTATTGGTTATTCAAAGGATAAAGTTTCTTATCGGGTTTATAACAAGAGAACAAAGATCGTCAATGAAAGTGTTAATGTAAAGTTTGATGAAATGTCAGAAATGGTTTTTGAACAAAACAGTTCAAAACCCGGTGTAACTAGCTCAAGAGGATAAACCTGAAACATCACAATCAATTGAGAATGATCTTAATGAATTATTCTCAGATCTTTATGAACAATACTTTGGTAATTCAACGACTTCAACTCCAACTCAGACACCTTCAACTGAGTCTGCTCCAGTACAACCTGAAACCAGAATTGAAATTTTACAAACCGAACCAACTTCAGTTGTCTCACCAATCCAACCAACGACTGTTTCTGAAGAACTTATTACTTCTACTCCATATGCTGATTCTTCAAATTCCAATTTTGAGTATCAACATCTTCCTTTTGAACGTAAGTGGACTAAATCGCATCCAACTTCTCAAATCACTGGTGATCCTAATACTGGGGTTCAAATTAGGAAGCTACTCAAAATGAGTGTCTATATTCCAATTTCCTAAGTTCCGTTGAACCTGCGACTATAAAGGAAGCTCTTTAATATGCAGATTGGATTCTTGCCATGCAAGATGAGTTGAATCAGTTTAATCGACTCAAAGTCTGGAGATTAGTTCCAAGACCAAAGGATAAGTCCATAGTTGGAACCAAATGGATTTTTAAGAACAAAAAGGATGAACATGGAATTGTGGTACGGAATAAAGCTAGAGTGGTTGCAAAGGGTTATAGTCAGCAAGAGGGAATCGACTACGATGAAACATTTGCTCCAGTAGCTCGAATTGAAGCGATTCGTATCTTCTTAGCATATGCTGCTCACAAGTCATTTACAGTTTATCAAATGGATGTGAAGACGGCTTTCTTAAATGGCATTCTTAAGGAAGAGGTGTACATGGGTCAACCTGAAGGTTTTGTCAATCTCAAGAGACCAAACGATGTCTACATTCTGGACAAAGCTTTATACAAACTAAAACAGGCCCTGAGAGCTTAGTATGATGTCTTGTCCACATTTCTTGTTCAATCGGGATTTTCAAAAGGTACAATTGATGCTACACTATTCATTAAGATACAAAAAGAAGATATAATTCTAATTCAAATATATGTTGATGACATCATATTTGGATCCACTAATGCTAAATATTGCAAGAATTTTTCGGCATTAATGGTATCCAGATTTGAAATGAGCATGATGGGTGAAATGAACTTTTTTCTTGGATTACATGTTAAACAACTACTAAATGGAATTTTTATCAATCAATCTAAATATATTTTGGATATATTGAAAAAGTTTCAAATGGTAGATTGTCAACCTATTTCTACACCCATGGGTTCTCGGTCACAACTTCATGTTGATCCAACGGGAAAATCAGTTGATCAAACACTATATAGAAGCAGGATTGGCTCCTTGATGTATTTGACATTAAGCCGTCCAGATATCATGTTCTCTACATGTGTTTGTGCACGATACCAAGCAGCTCCTAAGGAATCACATCTCCAAGCTGTCAAACGAATTTTACGATATTTAAAATTTTCAATTGACTTGGGATTGTGGTATCCAAAGGATACCGGTTTCAAACTAACAGCCTATTCAGACACAGATCATGCAGGTTGTAAGCTAGACAGAAAAAGCACATCCGGTGGTGCTCAATTTCTTGGTGATAAGCTAGTTAGTTGGACTTCCAAGAAGCAAAACTGCGTTTCAACATCCACAGCTGAGGCAGTTGCAGCTGCTGTTTGTTGTTCACAAGTTTTGTGGATGAGGTCACAACTAATGGACTTTGATTTTAAATTTGAAAAGATACCTATGTATTGTGATTCTCAAAGTGCGATTGCTATTTCCTGCAATCCGGTACAACACTCGAAAACAAAACACATAGATATTCGGTATCATTTTAAAAAAATATAACATTGAAAAAGGGCATATCGAGTTATTTTTTGTCAAAACAGATTATCAATTGGCCGACTATTCACCAAACCTTTAGATGATAAACGATTTCATTTTTTGGCGTCTCAGTTAGGCATGCTTTCACTTAAGCAATAATCTGTCTATTTCAACTCGAAATGCAAAATACTGTCATATTTTGAGGGGGAGAATCAAAGAGTTGAAATATTTTGTATAAGTGATGCATAATGGTTTTTACTCAAATTCAGATTAAAACTCAACTTCATATGTACTATTTTATAAATCTTATGCATATGTTAAGGGGGGAGTATTTTTCAAAATCCAAAACTTTCAAGTGTTCAAAACCTATTTGCATATTGCACAACACTTTGAAAGATTCTCAAAGACTTTTTGAGATTCCAAGGATTGATGGATAATCAGATCACCAGTTTCAATCAAATTGTTTGGCAAAATGCTGTTTTCTGTACTAAGAGCGATAGTTTAAAAACTACTCCTATAATCCTCCAGAGCCGGTTGGATTTACCAAAGGAGCCACTTTCCAAAATAGGATGAAAGTTTAGGTCATAGAATGAGGGAGGGTGAAAATACTAGTACAGAACAACATATTTTTAAAACAAATGCCAACTGAGGGTGGAGTAGAAAAAATGAGTAAGGTTGAGTGAGGAATGTGTGAAAGGGTTAAAAGAAAAGAAAACCCTCACTAAACAAATAATCGCCGGGTAGCCACATCTAGTATCGGAAATCATGTGTTGATTTCTGGTATTGAAAAAGACATCATGGACCAAGTGATGCAATGCACATATACCCTCCTAACCACTCAAGAATTTCTTAACAAATTCTTGTTTCAGTATTCTCACGAAGGTTTTACACATAATCTATCAACAACTCTGTTGGAGTTTGTTGATATTGAAACAAGAGGACAGTCTGCTCCAGTCCCTGACATCATTAATGCACTAATCGAGTCTAGAGCCTGAAAAGAATATAATTTTAGGACATATGTGTATTATTACACTCCATGTCTAAGTGACATTATGCATATCTATGTGATATTGCCGGAACATTCATAGTGATACCTAAAATGGTATTCCACAATGACTGAATGGAAATCCTACCAATGCTAACATCAAATTCAACATTGAACGTAGGTCACTCAATTGAAACATTTAATTGATTTAATTACTGTGTTAACTGGTAATCTATGTGGTCCAGGAGTTATAGTATATTCAGAAATGTGCTTTCTGATTATACAATCAACTTTTCTGCGATTACTTCAAATGAATTGTTTTTTACCCTTTGATTACAAAAATAAATTTGATAACACTCCTTCACAAGCTCAGAAGAATTCGTATCATGCAAGACAAATCTTAAATGCTATGAAGAGGAGTGACAAGAAGATTAAAAGCTCAAGACACACATTCAGGAAACAAAGCATACAAGAGACTCAGTCAAAGAAAGGATTTAAAAGTAAAAATCTATGGTGAAGATTGGATTTAAACGATGAATGGTGAAAGAAATGAGATTTTTAGAATTCAAAAGAAAGCTCTAAGATTTCTAAAATAAAGAAATTAATAGACAAAAGGATTAAAAAGGATGTGATAGAAATTCAAAAAGTGATAAAGCTCCAGAAAAGTTTATATTATATCAAGGGGGAGCCATCAAGAAATTCAGAATTGGGAAGAAAGATCTAAGGAAAGAGAAAGCTAGAACTCAAAAGAAAGTTCTATTTCTCCATGTCAAAAGACATACAAGTACAAGAGTCAGAAGACAAAAGACTTCTCAAATAAAAAGGCAGAGATTAGATTCTCAAGACTGCAAAAGAATTCAAGATCAAAGAACATACTCAAAGATACAAGATCTAAATCCTATGGGGAGATTGTTAGATATAAAATAGGATTTGCACTTGTACATATTAGAACCTGCGACTTTATTAAGATGTGACACTAAGATAGTGTCGCAATAACAAAAGGTGCGAACTTAATATTAACGTCGCAATAACTATTAATGCGAACTTAAATGCGAACTTAATTTTAAGTTCGCAATAACAAATAAGGTCGCAGGTATAGGCTAATATAAATACAGCACTTAGGTTCTCATTTCAGGGGAAGTTGAAATTTGAGAGATATGTATGTGCGTTTGTATATCTATTGAGAGAGATTGAGAGCTTGTAACTGATTCATAATATCAATTCATTATCATTTTATTACTTGTTCATATACATACATATACATACACATATATACATACGGATTACACTCATATCACGTCCAAATCACAAAATTAGATCCAACAACTCTGAAGCTTCACAATATTAACTCTTCATCACAGTATTAACTCTGGTAACAGTACAAACTATCAAGGACAGTAGAAACTCTGAAGCAATACAAACGTTGAAGCAATACAAAGTCTTCATAGAGTATAAACTTTGAGCACAGTATCAACTTCTGAAACAGTATAAACATATCTAATCCCAACAGATTTTACAAATATTTGGGGTCATGGGAAAAAGGATTACATTTTGGGGGAGTACGAGATCTTGACAGTTTTATGTCAGGAAATTAAGACCAACTTTGGAAGGTTGTATCTCCATGAATACTCCACCAAAAATGATGATTTTTATTTCTGAGATTAGATGTTTAAGTTACCTTTCAAACCCAAGGGCTCTCATGCAAAAATATTGAGATTTGAACCTTCAATCAGTGGTTGAATGACAAACGGGTGAATCTATCAAAACTGGACAAATTTTTTTACCCAACTTTGAGACGACCATATCTCTTTGTTTTTTTTATGAAAAATTATGATTTTTATTTCTATGATTAGATCTTTAAGTTACCTTTCAAAACCAAGTTGTCTCATGCAAAAATGTTGAGATTTTGTCCTTCAAACACTTGTCAAATGCTAAAGGGGTGAAGCTGTCATGCATGGAATCGTTAACAAATGCTGAGATTAGGATGTTTCAAGTGAAAATGGTTGTATTACTGTAAGGTCGCAAGATCTTGGTTCAATAACGGATTATCTTTAAGTATTGAGGTGCGGAATCCCTCAATACATTAGGTTTAAGCTTATATAACTTTATTATCAATTAAAGGGCTTCGTTTTGATTATTAACTAAGTTAATCACTCAAAACCGAGCCTTTAATACTATAATAAATATATCTGCACGAAAAACGAGGAGAATAATTAAATATTTGGTGTGTGTAATGATGGCACGGATATCTAGATATCTAATTAATGAGCAGCAATAAATATTTATATTTGTTTCAACTCGCAGCCCATGGGCTTTGCGAGTTGACTCAACTCGCAACCCATGGGCCTGCGAGTCCAGATGCCATTGCGAGCCCAGTTCTCAACTCGCAGGTGAGACCTGCGAGTCCAGATGGTCTGCGAACTAAGATCTCAGCTCGCAAGTCTTGTTGACTTGCGAGTTGACTTCTCAATTCGCGATTTTGAATTTAACTTGAAATAGATACTTGTCAAATAACTTTTAACAAATAATAATAACAAGTTAATATCATATATTTACAAGTCTAAACCAATTATACAAGTATTATTATAAATACACTAATCCTATTACAAGCTAGATCTGTTGTCACAATAACATGTCCCAACAGACTCCCCCTTGACAATAGCTCTAGCGTCGTTATCTTGAACTTTGTCTTTGGTCTTTAGTTGTAAATACTACTGCCCATATGAATCTTCATTCTAATACAAGTCTTCACCATTAATTGATAATCTCTTGCAAGATCACCCCATGCTTCAGTCGTCAAGATCCTGTTTTCGTTTAACTTCAACAGGTCCTTCTTCGACAGATTCATCAGGTGTCGATGGTCATAGACTGTTAGAATTACTCTTTCTCCTCCTTCGACTTCTTCATCAGCTTCAACCATGATAGCTTCACCAGTCTCTAAGTCCACGTGCCAGTTCAGAAGATTTCCCAGAATATTCTGTGGCATTGTCTTCAGTGGTATCTGCTGTATGCACTTGACAGCTGGATAAGTTTTCTTCCTTAATCTTCGGCCAGTTCTCTGACTGCGTTCCTTCAATTTGATCGTCTTTCCGACTCTTGGCTTAATCTTCTCAAACTTCATTGATCTACCCTCAGTCCGAATGATTCTCTCAACATAAGTTGCGTAGGGATCATTACTGGGATTTATCAGTTCTAAGCGTGCCAAGTCTGGGATTTCAAATCGAGGAAGCGAACTGAATACTTTGAGCTTCTTATCAAAATATTGAACTCCGTCAAACCTTTTGATAGCGAAAAGTTTCAAGTCAGAATCAAAATACCAGCCGATGATCCCCTTCCTTGGAACTTTCTTTCCAGTTATATCTACTTCAGACATCCCAACCTTTTGCTTTCTCCTCTTCAGAGATTTAAACATGGGATTGTCTCTGAGTTTTTCTGGAAGGTCATCTTCTGATTCAGAACTGGTTGAGTCACCTAGATTTTCATTTAACTCAACAACCCTTTCTCCATCTTCTTCCTGGATGACCACTTTAGTTGTAGATGGGCTTACGATGTGTTCAACAACATCAGCGTCAAGATCTACACACTCGTCCCGCCTCATCATTAACAATAAAAGTCCAATCTTCAGGAGGTACAAACTCTCCTTCTTCAAGGTCAAAATCAATGTCCTCATCTAATTCATCCGGCATGTCGCCTTCAGAATATGATAAGTCCACCATCTCAAGACCTATAGACATTCATACACAAATATATTAATATCATAAGTTCTTTCATTGATTTCCCTGAATCAATCTAAGATTTTCCTTATTAATCCATTTATGTATTTAAAATATATTATATATACTTATTCAAACTTTTCATCGATTATCATAATCAATCTAACATTTGAATAAGTCTTATAATATACGAACATCTTATAATATACGAACATTATGTATTATATGATCTTATAACTCTTTTATCGAACAATGTCAATCTAGAATTACAAAAGACTTATATTATACAAACATTCATTATTATAGAGTTATAACATTTAAACATTAATATTTTACATATTCAAGTTCAAATGTCTTAATTACAAAATGATTCAAAGTTACAATGTATTAATAATTACAGTCAGTCTATATTAATACAAGTGTCACCTTCTTTAGCTCCACCCTTCGCAGTACCAGCACCAGCTCCACTACCACTTGCTTCAGCACACTCCCCCTGAAATGTAGTCTGTTGACCAGTCGTTGAAGGACCGGCCAGCTCACTATCCTTCTGAGCTGAGGGATCATCATCTTCATCATTCTTATTCTTCTTCGCCAGCTCATCTTCCTTGCAGGACTCCTGATATATCAATACCTCCCCTTGAGATGGCTTGTCCTTCAGAAGGCTGATGACCAGGCGATCAAGTCTGTCAATTTGTCTTTGCTTATCAGCTACATCATCTATTAAATTACTATTCATCTTGATGAGTAGTGAGTAGGCGTTATTCTGTGTAGTGACATTGTCGGACAGTTGTAGGAGCTGTGTAGCAAAAGTGTTAGCCACTACTTGCAATTCTCTAACCCTAGACTCCAATTGTGTAATGCGTTCAGCATCAGTCATAGGTGAGGTGGATGGAGCTTCAGTAGTTGTTGGTGGAGTCGTCGCAGCAGGCGGTTGCATTTTCTTAGCTATCTCAGTAGCTACATCCGTCAGAAGACGAGCGGCAACCCTGCTTGATTTGGTAGTTGGGTGCGAAGACGGGCGAACCAAAGCAACAATCATTTCAGCCTCTGAGGGCGTAGAACTTGATTGTAGATGAGCTGCAGAGGTTGAAGCTGTTTGTCTGAGCAGCTTGCGAGGTCGAGTAATAAGTACCTCCTCCTCTTCTTCTTCATCCTCATCTTCTTCGACAATAAAGTCGGGATCCTGATCAATGGCTTTCCTTTTTAGCTTCAGCGCCGGATCCATAATCAGTCTTGACCCCTTTCGGATCATCCCTTCTGGAATCCCAGATACAAACCCAGGAGGTCCAGAGTCATCATCATTATCAGAATCAGATTCAGAGGCTGAAGCAGCTTCTTCATCTCTTCCTGATGGCCCAGCAGCATCAGGCGCCTCAGAAGATGGTTTTTCAAACCTTGATGCCTCAGCAACATACTGATCCACATCCTGCATGATGGGATCATTGGCATCATCGTTCTCAGCCAGTACTTGTTGTACCACTTCAGCTGCAACATCAGCATCAACTTGTTGCTCTTGCTGATGTGCTTGGATAAGAACTTCCTCTATAAGCTCTTGTGGCTCAGGCACAGCTGCAGCCATTCCAACATCTAGCCAACCATGATTCGGTGGCGCCATGTAAGCAGGATCAATCAAAAATCCAAACAGCTCTGTCAGCTGTGGTTGCATCTCAAATCGGCGAGAGGTTTGCATAAACATCGCATTATATGCCCGCAGTCCAATGGTATCCACTCGAATATCTGCTTGAAAAACCGGCAGATCAGGGATATTGGCTCTGATGATCAGCATGCAGAATCTTGGGTATAACATGAATTGCGATCTAGCTCCCCCCAAGATCTGGTGAACGAATTCCCCAAAGATGTAATCGGAGAAACTGTATGGTTTGTTATAAACCAGTGACAGTAAAGCAGATAGGAGAGAGGAGCTCAACTCATCATAGCCTCCCTTCTTTGGGCCAAAAATAGTGACAAGAACATGCCACAGGAACCTCCATTCTCCGAAAACGAGCGCTTTCAAAAACTGACGGCCTCTCTTGGGTCCAACATACCCCATACGTCCTAGAGCTCCCTCGATAAAGTCAGACGGAAACTCAGTTGGTCCATCTTCCTGCTCTACAGTTCCCAACTGTAATATGTTTCTCAAATCAGAGGCAGAGAAGATAACCGGACGATCATTAATCCTCGTTCGAATGACCGGAGGATTTACAGCAGTATCATACTCAATATGAGTCCAGAACTGTGTAAGTATATCCCTGGACAAGGCAGGTGACTCTGTAATGGCATACTGTATCCTCGATCGACTCAGAAACGTAAGAATCCGAGTCAATCTAGATGCACCACGTGCGTCGACGTCCAGATCAACAAGAACATTATGATGTCCAACGAATTGTCGAGCCATATCTGTAATATCACAAATCACACATATGTTAGACAATTGTTGGGACATATTACTGTGACAACAGATCTACCTTGTAATAGGACTAGTGTCAAACTTGTATATATTGGTTTAGACTCGTAATATATGATATTAACTTGTTATTATTATTATTATTTGTTAAATGTTATTTGAACAAGTATCGATTTCAAGTTAAAGTCAAATTCGCGAATTGAGAAGTCAACTCGCAGGTTTGACCTGCGAGTTGAGATCTCATCTCGCAACCATCTGGACTCGCAGGTCTCACCTGCGAGTTGAGTTTTGGGCTCGAAGCTTTCTTAGTTCGCAGGACCTGCTTGCGAGCTGAGATGTGGGCTCGCAGTCCATCTGGACTCGCAGGCCCATGGGCTGCGAGTTGAGTCAACTCGCAAGGCCCATGGCCTGCGAGTTGAATCAGATATAAATATTTTAATGCTGCTCATTATTAGACATCTAGAAATCCGTGCCATTATCACACACACCAAATATTTAAGTATTCTCTCCTCGAAATTCGTACTGATATAATGGCTATCATTGAATAGGCTCGGTTTTGATTGTTTAACACTAGTTGATATCAAAACGAAGCTTGTTAATTGATAGATTAGTTATATAAGCCTAAAACCTTAAGTATTGAGGGATTCCGCACCTCAATACCTAAAAGATAATTCGTTATCGCTAACCAAGATCTAGAGACTTACAATTGGTATCAGAGCTTTCGGGCTTAGAAACGTTGTGGTTACAAGGTTTTTGGTTATATAACATCTTTAGGGTCGTTTTTCGAACGAAATCTACAGATTTATTCGTAAAATACCAAAAAGTTTCAGTTCCCAGATTTCGAGGCGCCGTTTTGCGAGTTGGGATTAGGGTTACTGTTATTTGCGAGTTGAGAATTAGGGTTTGAGCTGCGAGCTGAGTTTCTTGCGAGTTGAGATTCAGCTGCGAGTTGAAAGTCTCTTGCGAGTAGAGATTTACTTGCGAACCGAGTTCCTTGCGAACTGAGTTTTCTGCGAGTTGAAATTACTTGCGAACCGACTTCCTTGCGAACTGAGTTTTCTGCGAGTTGACATTTCCTGCGAACCGAGTTCCTTTGCGAATTGAGTTCCTGCGAGTTGACTTTCTTTGCGAGCTGAAACCCTTTGCGAGCTGAGATATTCTTGCGAATTGAAGTTGTAATATCTTGTGATTTGACAACTTTTAAGACTTACCAAGATGTCTGACTTGAGTAGAATGATTGAAATGGAACATGAGGTTGGAAAATCTAATGTTCCACCAAAATTGCTTAGACTCGAGGACTATTATGGGTGGAAAGACAGGTTCGAAAGCTACTGTAGATTCCATGACATAACTATCTGGATGTGTATTAAAAACGGATATGTTGCACCTACAGCTGAGGTAGGGAACGCAACAGTGATTGTGACTTATGATCGAATGAATGACAATCAGAAGAAAGAATTCACCATCGATAATAAAGCACATTCTTCAATTAAGATGAGCCTTCCTAAGGAGATCAACCATCAGTTGAAGTCCTTTCACACAGCTAAAGAGCTGTGGGACGCTCTAGAAAAGAGATGTGAGGGGAGCCCTCAGGTGAAAGCTGGTAAATGTAATCTTCTAAAAAAGCAGTTTATGGTATTTAAGGCTTTTAGAGAAGAAGATCTTGAGGCTTACACCACCCGTTTCTATCATCTATTAAGTGAGCTTGACGACCATGCTATCTTCTATAATGACAAGGAGAAAACCGACAAGTTTATTGAGGGTTTACCTTGTAAATGGGAGATGTACGGTATCATGCTGAAAGATAATGATGAAAGATATGCAACCATGACCCTAGAGAAAGCGATTGATAAACTAAGGGGTTATGATTTCTCTAAGAGAACGAGAGATACAGATTCTGATCATCTACAGAATCCTGGTCTGTACCATGGAAAGACCAGTATCTCTAATTCCTCATCCAATTCGACCACGGCTTTGTTTGCGGGTGAAATTGATGAGATTGGAGAAAAATTGACTGAGGATCTCTGTTTCATTGCTTCGGATAGCGGTGAGAAACGAAACAGGAACACCACCTCAGATAAATCCACTCAAGGGCATCATAACATGCCGATGAGTGTGAAATCAGCCGAACAACAACTTTCTGTGTTGGCATCGTTCGTTGCTTCCTATGAAAACTATATTCAAGGGAAGATAAACGATCCGGCACAATTTGATGAAGATTATGATCAGGTTGACCCTGATGACTTAGAGGAAATGGACCTCCAGTGGCAACTGGCTATGGTGTCAAGGAGAGTAAAGAATTTCCTAAAGCGTACGGGTAAGAGAGTGGTTGGAAATCGACCAGGTTTTGACAAGTCCAAGGTCAAGTGTTATAACTGTCAAGGTTACGGACACTTTGCCAGGGAATGCCAAAGACCAAAGGTTGATGCTGGAACTTCAAAACAAGATTCGGGAAGTAATCTAACTTCCAAAGTCTTAGTGGTTCAGCAAATAGACGGATCTTATGATTGGTCTACACCATCAGAGCAAGCTCTCATGGCTGAGATTGAAGATCAAGAGAAACAAATTGAATCCACTTCCTACATGCCGACTACTGAAGAACTTCAAGCTAATGTGCCACACACAGAAGTTAAGGGGATCGCGGAAGATGTTCTCTACATCAACTCGACAGAAGAAATGAGTCCCGATGATTTTGTGGCATATATGGCCGATATTCAATCCGAAAGGAAAAAGGTATGTCTAGATCTCCTTACTCTCGCTGATGTGTGCTATTTAGTTACTGATGTTTAAACTTGAATGTTTAAAATGTTATAATTATGAATGTTCGTATATTATAAGCCTTTTGTAATTCTAGATTGACTATGATCGATAAAAGAGTTATAGGATCATATAATATATGATGTTCGCATATTATAAGACTTATTCAAATTTTAGATCGATTATCATAATCGATGAAAGATTTGAATAAGTATATATATATAATATATTTTAAATACACAAAGGGATTAATAAGAAAAATCTTAGATTGATTCAGGGAAATCAATGAAAGAACTTATGATATTAATCTATTTGTGTATGTATTTCTATAGGTCATGAAATGTTGAACTTATCAGATTCTGAAGGCGACATGCCAGATGAATTAGATGAGGACATTGACTTTGACCTTGAGGAAGGAGAGTTTGTACCTCCTGAAGATTGGACTTTCATTGTTAATGATGGGGCAGACGAGTGTGTAGATCTTGACGCTGATGTTGTTGAACACATTGTAAGCCCATCTACAACTAAAGTGGTCATCCAGGAAGAAGATGGAGAAAGGGTTGTTGATTTAGATGAAAATCTAGATGAATCAACCAGTTCTGAATCAGAAGATGACCTTCCAGAAAAACTCAGAAATAATCCCATGTTTAGACCTCTGAAAAGGAGAAAGCAAAAGGTTGGGATGTCTGAAGTAGATATAACTGGAAAGAAAGCTCCAAGGAAGGGGATCATCGGCTGGTATTTTGATTCTGACTTGAAACTTTTCGCTATCAAAAGATTTGACGGAGTTCAATATTTCGATAAGAAGCTTAAAGTATTCAGTTCGCTTCCTCGATTTGAAATTCGAGACTTGGCACGCTTAGAACTGATAAATCCCAGTAATGATCCCTACGCAACTTATGTTGAGAGAATCATTCGGACTGAGGGTAGATCAATGAAGTTTGAGAAGATTAAGCCAAGAGTCGGAAAGACGATCAAATTAAAGGAACGAAGTCAGAGAACTGGCCGAAGATTAAGGAAGAAAACTTATCCAGCTGTCAAGTGCATACAGCAGATACCACTGAAGACAATGCCACAGAATATTCTGGGAAATCTTCTGAACTGGCACGTGGACTTAGAGACTGGTGAAGCTATCATGGTTGAAGCTGATGAAGAAGTCGAAGGAGGAGAAAGAGTAATTCTAACAGTCTATGACCATCGACACCTGATGAATCTGTCGAAGAAGGACCTGTTGAAGTTAAACGAAAACAGGATCTTGACGACTGAAGCATGGGGTGATCTTGCAAGAGATTATCAATTAATGGTGAAGACTTGTGTTAGAATGAAGATTCATATGGGCAGTAGTATTTACAAGTAAAGACCAAAGACAAAGTTGAAGACAACGACGCTAGAGCTATTGTCAAGGGGGAGTGTTTTGGGACATATTACTGTGACAACAGATCTAGCTTGTAATAGGACTAGTGTCAAACTTGTATATATTGGTTTAGACTCGTAATATATGATATTAACTTGTTATTATTATTATTATTTGTTAAATGTTATTTGAACAAGTATCGATTTCAAGTTAAAGTCAAATTCGCGAATTGAGAAGTCAACTCGCAGGTTTGACCTGCGAGTTGAGATCTCATCTCGCAACCATCTGGACTCGCAGGTCTCACCTGCGAGTTGAGTTTTGGGCTCGCAGCTTTCTCAGTTCGCAGGACCTACTTGCGAGCTGAGATGTGGGCTCGCAGTCCATCTGGACTCGCAGGCCCATGGCCTGCGAGTTGAATCAGATATAAATATTTTAATGCTGCTCATTATTAGACATCTAGAAATCCGTGCCATTATCACACACACCAAATATTTAAGTATTCTCTCCTCGAAATTCGTACTGATATAAAGGCTATCATTGAATAGGCTCGGTTTTGATTGTTTAACACTAGTTGATATCAAAACGAAGCTTGTTAATTGATAGATTAGTTATATAAGCCTAAAACCTTAAGTATTGAGGGACTCCGCACCTCAATACCTAAAAGATAATTCGTTATCGCTAACCAAGATTTAGAGACTCACAACAATTAGTTTAACCAATATTGATAAACTTATATGATCTACAACTTCTAATTGAACTATTAAGTCGTGAAACTTAATTAACAATTATAGTTGTTCATCATATATAGAATCAATAAGTCTAACTTTCTATTTAACCTGCTACACAAATATATTACTTATTACGGAAAGTCATAAGTCTTATATATAGAGTATACGGTTTTACGTGTTTACATTTAAGTCGACACGTCTAATCGTAGACTATTTTAACTTATAAACGCTTAATTAGTTAACTAATCGAGAGATCGTAAATTAAAATTAAGAAATCAAACTTTTCAAAAGTCAACTCGCAAGTTCAACTCGCAGTCAACGAAAGTCAACTCGCAAGTTCAACTCGCAGTCAACGAAAGTCAACTCGCAAGTTCAACTCGCAGTCAACAGAAGTCAACTCGCAAGTTCAACTCGCAGTCAACGAAAGTTAACTCGCAAGTTCAACTCGCAGTCAACGAAAGTCAACTCGCAAGTTCAACTCGCAGTCAACGAAAGTCAACTCGCAAGTTCAACTCGCAGTCAACGAAAGTTAACTCGCAAGTTCAACTCGCAAGTTCAACTCGCAGTCCACGAAAGTCAACTCGCAAATTCAACTCGCAGGGCAGACTTGCAAGTCAACTCGCAAGTTGGACTCGCAAGTCAACTCGCAGAGTGGACTCGCAGGAGTGGGCTGCGAGTTGAGTCTGGATCTCAACTCGCAGCATGAACTGCAAAGATGACATCATAAAAAATTTCAATTTAAGCGAGTTATAACACAATCAGTCAAAGTCATCTTGTTCAATATACTCTAATTGACATAAACCCTAAGGTTTCTTGTCCATTTAAGCACTATATTAAGGATTTTAGTAATTTTAAAAATCAAAAACCCTCATTTTAATAAAGTGTCGATTATGATCAAATTACACGGTGGATTAGCTTGAATTATACCTTAAAATGATCACGTTATAAAGATGTATAAGAGTGACAAGATCAAAATCTCTTGACTTCGAAATCAAAGTCAAAATAATTGCGAGTTCAAATCTGGGTTCGCTGTGAGTTTGGGTTCGCAAGAGCAAGTGAATTCGCAGTGTGGAACAATTGAACTCGCAGCACCCTTTTATACCATTTTAATCTCGGCTCGCAGAACTCAACTCGCAGAGTTGAGTTCAACTCGCAGCCCAAAAGTCAACTCGCAACACTGTTCTCAGCTCGCAATTTTTGTCCAAAAATACATTTTAATTATAAAACGTAATTTTTAAGTCCAAATTGTGCACAAGTCTAAAATCTGAAGATCTTTCACTTGTGATGCAATAATACGAACAATAAAATTATAAGAAAAATAAAATAAAGAGAAATAAGATAAAATGAAGTAAATAAAAGTACAATGATTCATATTAAACATTGGTATTAAGTACCCTTGTATTAATGAAACACTTTGACTAAAATTAAAATGACAATAAAATAAAATAAAGTAAAATAAATCCTAATCGAGGGCGTTAAGAAATTATCGACAACGGGATCATATTAGAAAGAAACAGCTGAATCAATTGTTGAGTAATGATCTAAGAAGATTGTTAGTATTCATACCTCATGAAATTCGCAAAAAGTTACACAAAATCTCACACCTTAACCATTTTCAACTTACATTTATAAAAGTATAACTTGGTTACCTATTTCCACAGAATATAATATCCACATCAAAATGAAGTGATTTAAATATCATAGACAGTTCAAGATGATTACCGGTATTATAATCCATATAAACAAAGTCTACACTGATTTTCAAGAAAATCTTTATTGTTTGGATGTGAATTACCTAATGTGATCCAAAACATGACATACTGAGAAATCAAGTGAAACACATAACACTGTATCTTTCACATTCAAGGTAGAGGTCACTAAATGATGTTCCTTTTGAAGCATATAACATACCTTTGAGTGAATTTTTTTTTTTATTTTTTAAATGTGACAAACATCAAACCCGGTTTGTAGATACTAGTGGTTCTAGTTCTGTACTTAGTACAACATAAGATCCCTTAGTATAGACAAAACAAGCTTGAAACCATTGGCAAAACTAAAGAGGTCAGGTCTGTACTTAGTACAATAAAGACACCAGTAGTTTCACTAACAGCCATAATTCTTATTATTTGTCTGGACATATTTTCATAGATACAAGATAACAGTGTTCGGTCAGACTATCCTTCATCAATTAAGACTTATGTCATACGTCATATAGCAAATCACACGAGATAACACACAGAAGATTTATAGCTTATTATGTGCTCGGAAATCATAGTAAAATCTGCCTACCAGTACATCATATGATGAGGCTGTCTAGATCTAAGGTTTTTCAAGCAAATTATAACGTGTGGAGAGAGGTGTATACTAAAATAAAGATAAGTATAAGCCTGGTTTTAAAGATGTAAAGTCCATGTAACTAATTTGAATCTACTAACACATCCTGTTGGTGCATCTAGAGTGTCTGTCACTTGGTCTTGATTTCGAGTTGTAACTAATTAGTTAGATTCCGTAAATAGCGACATTGGCAATATCGCTTTAGCGATATTGACAATATCGCATAGGCGATATCACCAATATCGCTAGTATCACTGATTAGTCACCTATAAATAGTCGTTTAGGGTTTCAGATCTGTAGTTGCTGAAATACGAAATTGTGCAGCCTGTGTTGTTTCTCCAGTCAATCATCTGTAAATCACAATTGGTTTGTTTGATTAATATTATTATTGTGATTGCTTGTGTTGAGTTTAATTGTTAACGTACTTTGATTTTGCTATTGAATTCCGCGCTTTAGCATTTTTGATATTGATTCATTGTGAAAGGTCGTTCCTTTAACGGTCCTACAAGTGGTATCAGAGCCAATAATCATTGGATTAGTGGTTTATTGAATCAATATTCGTACGTGTTAAAATCTTTTAAACTTGTTTTACGATAAACAAATCGTTTATCTGTCTTAAAAGCATTTTATTCAGTATTTTTAGTGATATCTGGTGCTGTGTTCGTCAATTTTAAACCTTATTTTTGTTTGATTCGTAAAAATTATTTTTTTTAAGGTTTACAGCCGTTTTAGCGATATTGATAGCGATATTACCATCAATATCGCCATTAGGGTTTTTAGCGACATTGCAAATTCAGGCCTCATTAATTTGAGCGATATCACTAGCGATATTATCCCAATATCGCCTAGTTGATTTTAGCGATATTATCCCAATATCGCTTGATTGATTTTAGCGATATTATCCCAATATCGCCCTTTTTCCTCTGATTTCAAAAAAAAAAAAAAAAAATTTTCCTCTGAGTAAAAAGGCGGGAAAATTCGGCAATTATCAAAATTTGAATTTGTGCTTCCCTTTGCCTAATTCTTGTTTGAAAAATTTTTCATTTTACTCGACCAAAATTTTGAAATTTTTGGAGGGAAAAAAAATTCGTTCGAACAAATTTGAAATTTTTAAAAAATGACTACTTTACAAGCTGTGAATGCTATGTTGAAACACAATGCTGAAGTTGGTTCTGCAAATAAACCTCCATTCTTTGCTCCGGGAATGGAGTATTCTGAATGGCGTGGGAGATTCTTATCGTTCGTTGCGTTTACCGACCCTGAAATGGAGATACCTTTAATTGAACGATACGTTAGACCGGTTGCAGGTGGAGAACATGTGGGTATTCCTCCTCCAGAAACCATTCGTTCAATGACTGCTGAGGAACGTAAGGCATGGGAATGTGAACGAAAGGCTCACTCTGCTATAACCATGTCTTTACCTGCCGATGCTATGAAGATGTTCAAGCACCATGATAAAGCTTATGATCTGTGGAATGGTATAGCTGAAAGATGTGGAGGTACCACTGAATACAAGCAAATTAAGCTGGAATTTGTAAAGAAACAGTATGATCTGTTTGATATTCAGAAGAACGAGACGGTTAAGGACTTGTTCTGTAGATATTCACGTCTTGTGAATGAGCTGACTGAGGGTGGACACAAATTTAGCTCTATGGAGGTCAACAAGAAACTGCTAAATGCTCTACCTCCTTCTTGGGAAACTCGAGTATTAATGATGGAGAGTGATCCAGACATATTGGCAATGTCTTTGGATCAACTTATTGGAAAATTAGAAACATTTGCTTTGGACATCCAAAAGAAAAGCACAAAATCTAGCTCTTTGCTTCCTGATAACAGTAGTTTTGGATATGGAAGTACAGCTCTTCTATCTGGGCCGTCTACTTCTGAATCTAAACCAGGAACATTCTCTTCGTTTCCAACTCAACCATCTTCCTCTGCTACTGCATCACAAAATGAGCATGCAGTTATCTTCAACGCATTCTTATCATCTTATGATGATTTCTTGTCAAAGAGGATTAGCTCGGTAGATCTTACTGATGAGGATTTCGCACAAGTAGATCCTGATGAGCTTGAGAGGGTTGACCTTCGTTGGAATATGGCCATGCTTACAAGAAGGACTAAGACATATTTGAAGAGAACTGGAAAGAGATCTCTTGAAGATGTTACTGATAAGACAAGCACGGGTTTTGACAAATCAAAGATTAGATGCAATAAATGTCAAAACCTAGGTCATTTTGCTCGTGAATGTGAGAAGGAAACTGAGGTCGCCAAGGCTGCTCTACTGATGGACAATGAACCATCTGATTTTTCTGCTACGGATAACGTAGCTCTTATGGCGGATGTCCAAAATGAGGTAGACTGTGATTCTTTTATTTGTAATTCTTGTATAAAACTAACTGGTAAAATCAACAGGTACATAGTAGATAATGATCGTTTGAATACAGATCTAATAAGTCTTATTCAAGCGAACAGAGTGTTATAAGATAATGAAAAAGTTTTTGTAATAAATCAAAAGACACTTATTGAAGAAAAGAAAGAGTTGAAAGCTATGATCTACAGCAAACAAGATGAAATTGATAGCTACTTAAAACTAATTGCTCATCTTAAAAAGGATCTTGCTGCTGCTCAAGCTGATAATATTGATTTAAAACGAAAACTTGCAAATATTTCAACATCTACTCTGGTCTTTTCCGACATCCTGCAAAGTCAAAGGACTGATACAAATAGTAAGGCAGGAATTGGTTATCACAACCAACCTCCTCCCTCAAACTTGAATCAGCCCAGTCTCTCACAGGATGAAATAAAAGATTATGTCCCTTCTGTTCTCAAGAAGGATACAAACCCTGTTGTGAAACCAGTTACTGTTAAAGTTGAAGAGGTTACACAGCCTAATCTTGTTAAGGCTTTTGATGTCAAGCGACCTGAGTTGCTTAAAGTCCCGAGTTCAAATAAAAAGAAGGCTGAGCTTATTAAGCCTAAATTTGAACCTATTTTGTTTGTGCCTTCAACAAATGTTGAAAAGGTGGTGGAAGTGGAGGATGTAACTCACGAGGTTACAAAGAAAGTTAAGAAGAATAACAACAAACCAGAAAATTTAATACTTACTACCGAAGGTAGAGGTCAAATATTTTCTAAAAAGATTTCTTCAACTGCAAATACATTTACTCCTTCATGTTCACATAAGTGTTCATGTGCTGTAAATGTACCTGAAAACAAGCCTCGTAAGTCATCTCCTTCACCGAAACCACTGTCGTGTGATGACCAAACTTTCCGAGAGAGACGATCATGTTTCTATTGTAAAAAGCAGGGTCATTTAATTAATCAGTGTCCGGTGCTTGCTAGAAAATGGGAATCACGAAATGATCCACGTCATCCTAAATATAGAAACTTTCAGAGATCAAAACAACGTGAGTCATCTAGTAATGTTAAAATTTCAAAGGTTAATAACATTATATCTTCTCAACCGCTGGTTAGAAATTTTGATGTAGTTAATCATAAATCATCCAATGTTAAGCAGGTGTGGAAACAAAAATCCACAAACAAAACAACAATGAAATCAAGTGACTTTTTAAAATATCATAAACTCATTGATGTGATGATTATGGACGCTAATGGACATTTCAAGCCTATCAAAGCTTGGGTGTCCCATAAAATCTAATGTTTCATTGTTTGTGGTGTTGCAGTCAGCTTTTTGATAGATTGTATTTTTAGTGACTGCAAGGATGTGCATTGTGATTGACTGGCTGAGTTTATCAACGTTTCGAGACGGAATAACGTGGTTAAAAAGAATTGATTTGACTTGATATGTGATTTTGGAACTTTTATTTAGTCATTATTTGCTCTTTTTGTTAGTTTATGCAACAACCACTCTTTATACTTTTTAGTATCCAAGAAATGTAACGTTGCGAAATTTATTAAATTAAAAAATTATATATATATTTCAAATTAGTTTAAGTTTTAGGGGATAACCTTTGAATTAGAATTGAGAAAAGAATTTGCTGTTCAGGGGGAGTAATTTAAAAATCAGAAATTTGAACAGCAAGATTCTTAATTCTGGAAAACATTTTGGATTGTGTCTGTAAATATCTTGTGGTATGATAGTTCATCAGGTGACATGTACACAAAATGGAAATTTTAAGTTTTATCCTTGATGTATCAGTAGGTTTATCGCGTACATGTTATACTTGACCTTCTAGACATCTGATTACTTGCACGATGTATTGGTAGGCATTATCATACTCATCTTTGAGCAACTAAAAAAATCTCTTAATCTGTGTCTGATCTTTTGTGATGATCATCATATGATGTATGACAATGCGTCTTAATTCTTATGTGTCAGCATGCCATGCTTCTATTAACTTGAGTTTGTATATGACAACATTTGGGGAATTATGCTGTCTGTTTCCTTTGTTGTACGTTTGTACAGACCTGGTCTCAGTCAGTATACTTTCAAAAACAATGCAAACAAAAGTCAAAAGTACTTACAAATCTTATAAAATCAAAGATTACTTACGAGGTCGCCAAATGGTTTGACCAAGTTTGGTTTTGCAAGCACCTGAATCAAGTGTATGTCGCTTTGTTGTACGTAAGTACAGACCTGTCACCGCTGGCTTGATTCTTAAAAATGTTGAATTCAAATGCTTTCTCTAACTAATCGAAGTCTTGGGCATGACTTGATACTAGGGGTATATCTATGTGAGATTCACGAAGACTTATTCACTCTCACAATAATTGCTAAGCTTGAAGTTGAGTTTGTTATATGTTTAAGTGGAAAAACAATACCTCTAATCATCTTGTTCCTGATTGTCTCTTTGGCTAGTTAACTCTGCGTGCTAAATTTAAATTTGGACAAATATACTGATAATCAAAATAACACTTACTATTTCCTAATAAATGCATGATATCCTGATATGATCCTTAAGCAGACATATTACAATCTTATCCCCGATTTATTTTCTTTTTGGTATTCTTTACTTTTAAATTATAAAGAAAATTACAAAAATATTTTAGTTCTATGTTTTTTTATTCAAATATCACATATCTTGTTAAAGTCAAATATTGAAGATATAAAAGATGTTGGTTATTCTCCAAAGACTGTGAAGATAAATTCTATTGGAGAAGCTGCTAAAGATTGAGAGATGGTCATATAGTTTGAAGATCTTATTGTATGCAAAAGGTGTGTCAGTCACATGAATCTGAACATCAATATTATGAAGACCATGTTATCTCAATGGGGGAGTGTCTAAATATTGAAGACATAGAGGAGTTTGATTGAAGACTTAACTAAAGATTATTTTTGAAGACCAAGCTGCAGATATGGGGGAGTTTGTTGGTGCATCTAGAGTGTCTGTCACTTGGTCTTGGTTTCGAGTTGTAACTAATTAGTTAGATTCTGTAAATAGCGACATTGGCAATATTTTAGCGATATTGACAATATCGCATAGGCGATATCACCAATATCGCTAGTATCACTGATTAGTCACCTATAAATAGTCGTTTAGGGTTTCAGATCTGTAGTTGCTGAAATACGAAATTGTGCAGCCTGTGTTGTTTCTCCAGTCAATCATCTGTAAATCACAATTGGTTTGTTTGATTAATATTATTATTGTGATTGCTTGTGTTGAGTTTAATTGTTAACGTACTTTGATTTTGCTATTGAATTCCGCGCTTTAGCATTTTTGATATTGATTCATTGTGAAAGGTCGTTCCTTTAACGGTCCTACACATCCATCTTAAGACTTTTACTTACAGTTATTAAGCTGAAACTTCTAATTTACTATTATTTCCCAGTTGATAAAGACTTAACCTTTATCGGAGGCGATTCCCCAACGGTAACAAGCAAATGAATGCCATACGCCTGAACCCTTTTCCCCTTTTTTTTTTTTTTTTTAAATAAGCATAAACTAATAAATATAAACAACTAATTATTACAAACCAACTCTATGGAAGACTAATCCTCTGGATTTCTCATTCCATTTAGTTGCACCAATTTCTCGAATCGAGCTCTGTCGAACGCTTTGGTGTAGAAGTCTGCTAAATTATCCACAGATGGAACCTTAGCTAACTTTATCAGGTTCTTCTCAGCACAGTCTCTAATAAAGTGATGTCGAATATCAATATGTTTAGTTTTACTGTGCTTGACCGGATTATTGGTTATTGAGATCGTTGATTCATTATCAATCATCATAGGAGTATTTGTTATACTCAACCCATAATCAAGCAATTGCTGTTGTATCCACAGAACTTGGGAACAACAGCTGCCAGCTGCAACATACTCAGCTTCACATGTAGAAATGGCTACTGAGGTTTGCTTCTTGCATTGCCAAGAGACCAGTCTACCTCCTAGGAATTGACATCCACCGGTTGTAGACTTTCTATTATGATTGCATCCTCCGTAATCAGAATCAGTGTAAGCCACAAAATCTAAGTCTCCATCAGTCGGATACCAAAGTCCCAGCTTTGGTTTCCCTTTGAGGTAACGAAGAATTCGTTTTACAGCTTGCATGTGAGATTCTTTAGGAGTAGCTTGATATCTTGCGCAGACACATACTGCAAACATTATATCAGGCCTTGATGCTGTAAGATACATTAGTGATCCAATCATGGCCCTGTAAAGAGTAGGATCCACGTCTCTATCACTCGATGTATCCGGACCAATACCATGGGCTTCCGGAATAGGAGTATGAAAAATTCTTGATTCTTCCATCTTAAATCGTTCTAGAAGCTCATTAGTATACTTAGTCTGATGAATGAAATATCCATCTTTCTTTTGATCGACTTGCAATCCTAAGAAAAAAGTCAATTCACCCATTGCTGACATCTCAAACTTGTTCTTCATAACCTTTTCAAATTCACTACACATCCTTTCGTCAGATGACCCAAAGATGATATCGTCAACATATACTTGAACAAGTAGAAAGTCTCTTCTTTTCCATTTCACAAAGAGTGTATTGTCAATTCTTCCTCTTGTGAATCCATTCTCAAGAAGATAAGTGGACAGTGTTTCATACCACACTCTCGGAGCTTGATGTAATCCATATAGAGCCTTATCGAGACGATATACTCTATCTGGATACTCTGGATCAGTAAATCCCAGTGGTTGAGAAACATACACCGTTTCTTTGACTTTGCCATACAAGAAGGCACTTTTAACATCCAGCTGAAATACTTTTATTTTCTTTGAGGCTGCAAATGCTAAGAATAACCTAATTGCTTCAAGCCTAGCCATAGGCGCAAACACTTCATTGTAATCAATCCCCTCTTGTTGATTGAAACCTTGGACAACTAGACGATCTTTATTGCGAATCATGATTCCTCGATCGTCTTTCTTGCACTTAAATACCCATCTAGTTCCAATTGGATATTCTCCAACAGGTAAGTCAACCAATTCCCAAACTTGCAATTTTGTGAACTGAGACAGTTCTTCCTGCATTGCCTCGACCCACGAATTTTCCTTCAAAGTTATCTGAACATTCTTAGGTTCAATTTGTGAGATAAAGCATGAATATAAACATAGATTTGAGATCCCTGTCTCGTTCATTTCAGCATACAAGCTTGAATGAGTGGATGTACTAGCTTTAGATTGATTCCGAGTCAGAACAGGAGAATTTGGATCACCGATGATATTATCTATTGGATGAATCCTATTAATTCTTGTTGAAGTAACAGGTTCAACTGGAATATCATCCTGTAAGTTGGCACCAATTTCCTCCAAGGGTGGTATACCTTCATTAGTAGTTGATATCCTTAATTGTCTCAGAGGAGTAAGAACATCATCCATAATCCTTTGAGAAGCAATTTCAGGATCTTCACTCTCTTTAGGTATATCATCTTGAGGTTGTTGTGACTCGATAGGGGGGACCACATCAGTATCGACAATATTCCTAGCATCAGACGTTTGAGCACTCGATGTTGGAGTGGGATCCTCATCTCCCGACAATAAATGCTCAGGAATATCTGAGTTACTGACATAGTCACTGATAGGGACTTTAAATGACTTGAAAAGATCTGAATAATCAAATTGCCAATCCAATCCCTTATGTGAGTCATGTGTATAGCTCGTAACTTCGATGTTATAAACTATTTCAACACGTCCCGAATTTTTATTGAAGACCCGTTTGTTTGGTGAGTTAGGCATGTAACCTAGGAAGTATCCTTCGTCAGCCTTCTCACCAAATTTAGGTTGATGACTTGTTTTCAACAACGTACATGAAACTCCAAAGGGTTCAAACCCTTTTAAGTTCGGTTTCTTTTTGTTCAAAAGCTCACAACATGTCTTGTTTTGCTTTTTAACCGTAAGAACCCGATTGAGAACATGACATGCTGTATTCACTGCTTCTGCCCAAAATATGACCGGAAGCCTTGAATCTGCAAGCATTGTTCTCGCTGCTTCAATTAGAGTTCTATTCTTCCTTTTAGCAACACCATTTTGTTGAGGTTCATATGGTGCACTGAATTGATGTTGAATGCCTTTGCTTAAGCAATATACATTCAATGTAGAATTCTTGAACTCAGTCCCATTGTCACTACGAATTCTCTTAACTCTTTTTCTATAGATGTTCTCTATTAGATCTAGAAATGCCATAAGAATGCCTGGAGTTTCATCCTTAGATCCCAAAAAGAATACCCAAGAGAATCTAGAGAAATCGTCTGTGACAACCAGACTGTACCATTTGCCACCTATGCTTCTCTTGCTTATTGGGCCAAAGAGATCCATATGTAACAGCTCAAAAGGCGAGGAAATAGAGTTCACAGTTTTAGACTTGTGTGGTTTCTTATGCTGTTTTCCTTTCAAGTAAGAGATACACTTGTCTTCAAATGCAAAGCTCCTCGGTGGTACACCCAGAATTAACTCATGTTTTGTTATGTAGTTCATTTTACGAAAATTTAGGTGTGCCATTTTCCTATGCCATAGGAGAGAGTCTGATTCTGAAGCCTTGGATAACAGACAAGTAGACACCATTGAAGTAATAGGAGCATTCATGTTGATAGCATAAATGTCCTTCTTCCTTGGAGCTTTCATCAGTATCCATTTTTCGGGAATGATAAAACCCGGCTTCAGGATCAAGGCCTCTTTCTCAGTGAAGAGAACAGGATGACCTTTATCACAGACTTGGGAAACACTCACTAGGTTGTGTGTTAGTTCTTCAACATAATTCATATCCTCTAGAGTCAAAGTTCCATTTGAAACTGTTCCTTTCCCAGTAATTACTCCTCCTTTATCACCAGCGAAGTGCACTCCTTGTCTCAGTCCACCTCTGTGACAACCCTCGAAAATTGGTACATTCCGTACACACTAAAATCATGCATTCTTACGCTAATTCCCTTTTTAATGAAACCAAACTTGATTTAAACTGAGATAAGTCTAGCACACGCCCACGTTGCACAATTTGGTGCACACTACTTTAATGCTTGATGCATTTCGTTTAAGTAATTATTGAGAATTTCACAATATAAATCGGATGATTTCCGATAAACACGAACGTTAGTGATAACTTTTTCCCGAACGGTATAAAACTATTGAATATAATTAGTAGTTAACTACTTATATTGTTATGCCACTTAAACTAATCATTTAGAAGCTTAAACATGTCAAAATAATTCCAAGCAAGCTAGCACATAGCTCTAATTTAACCAAGCAAGCTAGCACATAGCTTTAATTAAATCCAAGCAACCTAGCTAGCATGTCACTTAATTCAAATGCAGATTCCTTTTCTACGTGATCTCACTTCGCAAGCTCCTTTCTCAACCATATGTTTTCTCCTACTTGGTTACTTGCTTAATTTCACACTCACATGTTTACTTGCTTGCTTATAATCCAACGCCACTTGCTCCCTTGATTTGATTGAAAGACTAAGCACCTCCCATCACCACCTCCTCTTGCTTCACATTTAAGAAAGGCATTAAACAAGAGAAAACATTACGTACACACACTTCACAATTTCATTTCAAAAATTCTGCACATTTCTCTCTCTCATTTTCCCTCTCATTTCACAACTTTCACCACCTCCTTCAAGAACAACCACCACAAACCACCACAAACCACCATGAACCACCACCTTTTATACCTCATTTTTCACCTCCTTTCAAGCTCTTGATCATCATTAAGTATTTTAAAAAAAAAATGAGATTTGGGTTGAAGATTTCAAGTTCTCTTCTTTTTACCATTTCATCCTAGAGCATTGTAAGGAAACTCTTCTTGATCTATTCATTTCATTCATTTTAAATACTCACATGCTAGATGTTCACTCCTATGTTAAAATCAACTAATATACACATAAATATGTATTACTAATGACGAAAACTCGTTAAAAGAGAAATAAATAAACACAAAACTCAAAGAAACTTACTGGACATAAACTTTGACTGACTTTGGAAGTAAATAACTCGGTCAAAAATTAACCAAATTTATTGTTTCTGGAGTCTAAAATTAAGTTTAAAGAGTTAGGTTTCCAACCCAAGTGGTCTCATGCAATTTGGACAAGTTTTGATACCCCAAACTGATTTTACAAAAACATGTGTCTAATCTGTCTTTAGGAGACGAGATTTGGTCCTACTTTGAGAGACCATAACTTTTTATCCATAGATCCAAAAGAGATGAATCTTTTTCCTAAAGGTCACATTTTGTCTTAGCTTTAAAAGTAGTATGGGCACGTTTTGTGAAGATGAGTCTAACTTAGTAAACAAATGATTTTCTTAACAACTATCTAGAACAATAGCTCATGTACCTTTGCGTACTAATAAATAGTTTTGAACCCCTTATACTTGTTCAAAAATTATGAATCTTACTTTTCTGTAAACCTAAGACATAGGGGAATATATGATAAAAATTTCATAACATAATAAGTCCATTTGACTAGTCAAAACCGTAGCCAAAGAAGGGTCATAAAGGGGCAAAATCTGTTCAAAAATGAAAACAGCACTAACTGCACTAACAGTGGTAACTGCACTAACAGTAGTAACTGCACTAACAGTGGTAACTGCACTAACAGTGTTAACTATGACTTAACAGCACTAACTGCACTAACAGTGATAACTGCACTAACAGTGGTAACTGCACTAACAGTGGTAACTGCACTAACAGTGTTAACTGTGACTTAACAGCACTAACTGCACTAACAGTGGTAACTGCACTAACAGTGGTAACTGTGACTTAACAGTGGTAACTGCACTAACAGTGGTAACTGCACTAACAGTGGTAACTGTGACTTAACAGTGGTAACTCCACTAACAGTGGTAACTGCACTAACAGCACTAACAGACTTAACAACACTAACAGCACTAACTGTGAGTTAACAACACTAACTTTGGCCTAACAACATTAACGAAAACAATACTAAACTCTGTAAATCCAACAATTTCCAATCTTGAACAAATAGATAAATGTATTTAAACGTCACGGTTTTGAACAAATGATAATGAAAAATTTTAATCGATTTAAGAATCGCGTTTTCACTAACGATATACATTTTAGGTTTAAAAACCTTAAATGTACACTGTAATAGCAAAGTAATTATGTTTTCGAGAAACATACAAGTATGCATACGAAACTATCAGCAACGAGTCGTACATACGTTTAAATGGCAAGTAATACTCCTACTAGTTGAGTGAACAACTAGCATAGACAGGCCATTAGAGCTGTCTACTTATATAATTGACCTCATGCGTATAGGGCGTTAGGAGGCTATTTCTATTTGGGCAAAAGATACATTTTGAAACGCTAGCACTCTTGCTCACCAGGTGAGTTCACAGCCCCTATTTTACTGCTTTTTACTGCTTTATAAACTTGGGGTGAAAAACATATGTACTGTTTACATACAAATTGTTTTCATGCGATGATTGAAAACCTGACAACGAATCCTTGTGCGAACCTATGTTAAACTAGTTGTAGTGCATAGAAGTCCTCATGACTACAAACTGTAACCATTAGCTAGATGACGCTAGCCACCGAATATGCGAATAGTACTATTGGGATGACATCCCTCCCACTTTTGTTAGTCATGCTAACTGCCGACTGTATGTCGAGACGAGGAGCGTATATTTTATTGGTCCCAGGCAAAAACAACTAAAAGTCGTGGTTTGGTTATAGGCCTAGGTGTCGGCACTTTAACTCGTAAGGTCTTGCAAACCTTCGGGGGATCACCGTCAGCTACTTATTGTTTCAAACTATATATATCATCGTACTAATCGCCATGGATGGCACGAAATGATTTGGGAAACGTTTACTAAACACTTGGTTTAAATGATGATGTCTTAAACCTGTGAATTTCACTCAACAATCTTGTTGATCCTTTTAACTATGTTTTTCAGGGAATTAGCAGCGACGTAAGATCATGCATGCATATTTTGGGACCCTTGCTCATCACGATGAATAGGATACCATCCTTTTGATAAATCTTGAAATTATGATTTGTGATTAAAATGTTAATCATATTGTTTTGCTAAACATCTATTGTTTTGTAAACACGACGAACATGTAACCGTGTTATTTAAACTATTTATGGTATTCTAATTATATGTTTGCGATAATCATACGCTTATTGATCATTCTCGTCACGCCCCCGAGCTTCCGCACTTGTTACTCGTGAAACGATTTTATCGGGGTGTGACAGATTGGTATCAGAGCCATTGGTTATAGCGAACTAGGAGTCTTAGAGACCTAGACTATAGCCTTGGACTCGAACATGCATTCATACCTTCACTTCATGCACTTGCATCACTTATACCTTATCGTACGGAAACACTAACAACACTACACTACTGAAGACTACCTTATCCTCATGATTAACATCGACGAGAATTCGTCTGAGCTCAACTACGATAGTGAAAAACCTCACTACACGTCTGTATATGATAACCTACCGTCCCGCTTTCGAGCAACCTTTGATGATGATTGTAACCAGACACCACCGTTATCATCGCCACTACTTCCGACGATACCCGACACGACTCGTGAAGTCGCTATGGCATATAATCTACTCGCCAAAATGGCACGTGCACCTGAAATGGGTGAACCTTCCGAACTACTCGTTTACCCGGACGAGGGGAGCCTATACTATAACTGATAAATTAGCGAGTATTCCTCAAAGTATGACTAGTTCGGGTGTTGCATCATCTGACTTTAATTTGACATAGCTTGATCACCTATGTACAATTAAAGAGGAATTGATGCGAGATCGGAAGTGGTTATATGTAGTAAGCGTACAACCTAGGATTCACTTAAACAAGGAAACCCCTCAAAGTAACTGATATACCTATACTGGTCGCCATGACCAACTCACACTTTAGGAGCCTTCCTGAGCTACACGCCTACGTCATGAAGCTGTAGAGCGATACGATACATCTAGATGAGACTAGGATACTGGCGTACTCCCGTTATCTTATCAGGTCTACGAATGGCAGGTTGTGCCTACCCTATATCATACACTGAGAAACCTCGTATAAATGGGTAAATAAGAACCCCATCACATTTTGTCCCGCGTAAGAAATTAAGTACAAATGTTTTTCTTACTTAATGTACGAGGTGACGTAGGATGGTTTGTATTCCGCGTTCTTGTGTTGGCATTGATCATTATATACCCTTACCGCTTTCCTTATTAAGTGTACAAATACCTAAATCATGCCACCAAGACGCCAAAATACCATATACAACCAAAGAAACTCAGAATCCACGAACGCCAAGGCCGTTGAAGGAAACAACTGACATGGTCAACAAAGTAACAAACATCAGAGGACTAAGAGCGCCTACATTGCAACCACGTCAAGAACAAAGAGTTATAAGTGAAATATGCCAAAGTGTGTAAAGTGTAGAAGACACCATTAGGGCATGTGTAATCATTTCGACATCTACAACAAATGGGGTCATAAGGCAAAATTTTGCAGAAAGAACCCTTTCTTTCAAGACGATAATAGACAACAGAACACTAGATGTTTCGAGTATGGGAACCCGGACGACTACCGGAACAATTGCCCGAAAATCAACATCAACAACAATAGCAACGCCAGTGACAATGGCACCACTCACCCTAGTGATTATATTCAAAGGGTAGTAATGATATGACTGCTTAGTGACAAGATGTTTATTGGTTAAAACTATTGTGCGGGGAAAACCTTTTCCATTTTACAACATGTATTTAAAAATTATTTCCTACCTAGTACTACAATTTGGGTTTAAGGAAATCTTATGATACTTGGTGTATGTAAAAATCAAGTAGAGAATATCGGTTCAATATGACAATTTATTTTTACAACATTTTGTTTACTCACTCAATTATTTTCAAGTTTTGGAGTATTATATGCTCAAGATTTTTATGATCAAGTATCTTGTCACTATTATTAATAGGATGTTCTAGCATAGGAAATGGCAAACCTAGCTGTAAACGGTTACCGATCCGATGACGATCTGATCCTGGAAGAACAAATCCAGTATGAATATCTAGACGAGATAGGTGCTCCAATAGAAGAAGTAGTTGGGGAGATAGACGAGAGTCAAAATGGCGGGATAATCCATATAGACGAATATGAAAGGTTGAGAGATCAAGCTACAGAATTGGATGCCCGAGTTTGGGAAATCGGGATGAAGTGCAAAACCTATGAACTAGAACAGAGAATTGCAAAAAGGCCTATTCTCGTGCAAATCAAGGATAGGATTTGTTTCTGGAAGAAACTAGCGACTAATCTGAAACGAAAGGTTAAACCTTGGATCAAGAGGAAGTGCCGACAATCCACCGAGGACAATGTGAACTGCACTACGTCTCTACGTTATAACGACATGCTAGAGGCACGTTATTACCCACATGATCTAAATCTAGAATAGATTAGAAGTAGAAGGTATCTCGGATATATGTATATATGTATATATATATATGTAAGAAGATGTATTGAGGCGTAGATAAGGAGTAGACCTTGATCAAGTTTGTAACAAACGTCTCAAACTTTTGTACGAGGCTTGATGCGTTCTTATATATAAGCTTTTTGGTCTATCGAATCTAGATCACTTTTGGAAATTGAATCCCATAAATTAGACACTAAGTACACCATAGAATTAACTGATGGAAAACAAACCGAATCAAAAGAAGTTATATCAAGGTGTACCTTAACTCTCGAGGAGCATCCTTTCGAAATTGATTTATTGCCTGTAGAGCTAGGAAGTTTTGATATCATAATCGAAATGGATTGGCTATCCAATAATCATGCTGAAATCCCATGTTACGAGAAGGATGTACGAATCCCATTACCATCTGGTGAAACACTAATAATCCTACGAGAAAAGAAGAGGAGTGCTCTAAAAATAGTCACTTGCATGAAAGCTAGCAGGTACCATCGAAAAAGTTATCAAACATTTTGGCACACTTTGTGGAAAAGAAACCTGAAGGGCTACACATATACGACATACCCATAGCACGAGATCACCCAGAAGCGTTTCCTGAAGATTTTCCAGGAATACCACCCCCGAGACAAGTTGAATTCCGCATTGACCTAATACTCGGAGTCGCATCGATTTCGCGCTCACCCTACTTGAAATGCAAGAACTATCTACACAACTACAAAAATTCTTACACTTAAGATTCTTCCAACCGAACTTTTCACCTTGGAGAGCTCCGGTCTTGTTCGTGAAGAGGAAGAATGAATCCATGTGTACATGTATCGACTACCAAGAACTAAATAAAGTAACTATCAAAAACGGATACTCTCTAGCGCATTGACGATTTATTTGATCAACTTCAAAGTTCTAGCTGTTATTCAAAAATCGATCTACGTTCTAGTTAGCACAAATTGAAAAGTGCGAGAATAAGATGTACCTAAAAACCGCGTTTAGGACTTACCATGGTCATTACGAATTCCTAGTCATACCTTTCGGACTGACAAACGCACCAGCTGTGTTCATGGATCTTATGAACAGAGTCTGCAAACCCTATCTCGACAAATTCGTCATCGTATTCATTGATGATATCCTTATATACTCTCAAACGAAAGAAGATCACAAACAACACCTGAAGTTAATCCTCGAACTACTGGAGAAAGAGAAGTTATATGCAAAGTTCTCTAAGTGCGAATTTTGGATGCGAGAAGTTCACTTCCTTGGCCATGTAATAAACGAAAAAGGAATCCATGTGGACCCATCTAAAATCGAGGCAATCAAAAACTGGGAAGCGCCGAAAACCCCAACTGAAGTACGTCAATTTCTTGGTCTAGTTGGCTATTACCGTCGATTCATCGAAAACTTTTCCAAAATAGCCTAGCCTCTTACCTCGTTAACTCAGAAAGATAAAAAGTTTGATTGGGGCGAGAAACAAGAAGCCGCATTCCAATTGTTGAAACAAAAGCTTTGTACCGCGCCTATCCTATCATTACCTGAAGGAGTGGACAACTTTGTTGTCTACTGTGATGCTTCACACCAAGGACTAGGCTGCGTGTTAATGCAAAACGAAAAAGTTATCGCTTATGCTTCTCGTCAACTAAAAAGATTCACGGAAAGAATTACACTACTCACGACCTAGAGTTGGGAGCAGTTGTGTTTGCACTAAAAATCTGGAGACATTATCTATACGGTACCAAGAGTACAATTTACATCGACCACAAGAGTCTCCAACACATCTTCGACAAAAAGAAAAATAATAAAAAAAAAAAAATATAACTCAACATGAGGCAACGACGTTAGGTCGAGTTGCTAAACGACTACGACTGTGAAATCAAGTACCACCCGGGCAAGGCTTACGTAGTAACTAACGCCCTAAGTCGTAAGGAAAGAGTTAAGCCCTATAGGGTACGTGCGTTAGAGATGACTATTCACACGAATCTCAATACACAAATTCGTGAAGCACAAAAACTAGCTCTCACTGGCGAACGCCTAGAAGGAGAATCCCTAAGGGCAATGGAGAAGCAACTTGAACCCAAAGAGGATGATACGTTATATTTCATGAACCGAATTTGGGTACCATGTGTTGAGGAATTGCGCAAGTTAATATTGGACGAAGCTCATAAGTCCAACTACTCAATACATCCAGGAGCTGACAAAATGTACCAAGAGATCAAAGGATTTTATCGGTGACCGAACATGAAAAGAGAGATTGCCACATATGTTAGCAAGTGTCTTACGTGTTCAAAAGTCAAGGCCAAATATCAAAAGCCGTCAGGACTTCTGCAACAACCTGAAATGCTACAGTGGAAGTGAGAACAAATAACAATAGACTTCATTACTAAGTTGCCAAAGACATCAACTGGAGCTGACACGATAGGGGTCGTTGTTGATCGTCTGAAAAAAAATAAATAAATAAAAAAAAATCAGCTCATTTCCTGGCAATCAAAGAAACCGATAAAATAGATAAGCTAACTAGGATCTATTTGAAAGAAGTAGTCTCTAGACACGGCGTACCTATATCCATTATCTCGCATAGAGATAGCCGATTTACCTCTCACTTCTGGCAATCCCTACAAGAGGCATTAGGTACTGGTCTTGATATGAGTACTGCCTACCCTCCTCAAACCGACGGCCAGAGTGAGCGAACAATACAAACGCATAAAGATTTATTACGAGCATGTGTGATTAACTTTGGAGGAAATTGGGATGCACATATACCCCTAGCTGAGTTTCTCCTACAACAATAATTATCACACAAGCATTGGAATGGCACCATTTGAAGCGTTGTATGGACGTAAGTACCGATCACCGATCTGCTGGGTAGAGTTTGGTGACAAAAAAATTTCAGGTCCAGAGATTGTTCAGGAGACAACGGACAAGATATCTCAAATCCTTAACCGATTAAAAGCGGCACGAGATCGACATAAAAGCTATGCCGACAACCGCCGGAAACCTTTGGAATTTCAAGTAGATGACAAAGTCCTACTCAAAGTATCACCCTGGAAAGGGGTAGCTCGTTTCGGAAAACGAGGAAAACTAAATCCAAAATACATAGGGCCTTTTGAAATCCTTGCGAGGATTGGTCTTGTTACTTACAAACTTAAACTGCCTCAGGAACTAAGCAACATTCACGACACTTTCCATGTATGTAACTTAAGAAGTGTCTTTCTGATGAAACTCTATCATACCTCCTGACGAAGTTTACATTGACAACCAACTTAGTTTTGTGGAAAAGCCTATCGCAGTGACGGACGGGAGAGTCCAAAAACTCCGACGTAGTCGGACTAAACTAGTAAAAGTTCGTTGGAACTCAAAGCACTGCCCAGAATTTACTTAGGAGCGTGAACATGAAATGCGGGAGGAGTACCCGCACCTTTTTGATAAAACACCAGTTGCTCGTGACACTACTTCAATTTCGGGACGAAATTTCTTTAACGAGGGGAGAATGTGACAACCCTCGAAAATTGGTACATTCCGTACACACTAAAATCATGCATTCTTACGCTAATTCCCTTTTTAATGAAACCAAACTTGATTTAAACTGAGATAAGTCTAGCACACGCCCACGTTGCACAATTTGGTGCACACTACTTTAATGCTTGATGCATTTCGTTTAAGTAATTATTGAGAATTTCACAATATAAATCGGATGATTTCCGATAAACACGAACGTTAGTGATAACTTTTTCCCGAACGGTATAAAACTATTGAATATAATTAGTAGTTAACTACTTATATTGTTATGCCACTTAAACTAATCATTTAGAAGCTTAAACATGTCAAAATAATTCCAAGCAAGCTAGCACATAGCTCTAATTTAACCAAGCAAGCTAGCACATAGCTTTAATTAAATCCAAGCAACCTAGCTAGCATGTCACTTAATTCAAATGCAGATTCCTTTTCTACGTGATCTCACTTCGCAAGCTCCTTTCTCAACCATATGTTTTCTCCTACTTGGTTACTTGCTTAATTTCACACTCACATGTTTACTTGCTTGCTTATAATCCAACGCCACTTGCTCCCTTGATTTGATTGAAAGACTAAGCACCTCCCATCACCACCTCCTCTTGCTTCACATTTAAGAAAGGCATTAAACAAGAGAAAACATTACGTACACACACTTCACAATTTCATTTCAAAAATTCTGCACATTTCTCTCTCTCATTTTCCCTCTCATTTCACCACTTTCACCACCTCCTTCAAGAACAACCACCACAAACCACCACAAACCACCATGAACCACCACCTTTTATACCTCATTTTTCACCTCCTTTCAAGCTCTTGATCATCATTAAGTATTTTAAAAAAAAAATGAGATTTGGGTTGAAGATTTCAAGTTCTCTTCTTTTTACCATTTCATCCTAGAGCATTGTAAGGAAACTCTTCTTGATCTATTCATTTCATTCATTTTAAATACTCACATGCTAGATGTTCACTCCTATGTTGAAATCAACTAATATACACATAAATATGTATTACTAATGACGAAAACTCGTTAAAAGAGAACTAAATAAACACAAAACTCAAAGAAACTTACTGGACATAAACTTTGACAGACTTTGGAAGTAAATAACTCGGTCAAAAATTAACCAAATTTATTGTTTCTGGAGTCTAAAATTAATTTTAAAGAGTTAGGTTTCCAATCCAAGTGGTCTCATGCAATTTGGACAAGTTTTGATACCCCAAACTGATTTTACAAAAACATGTGTCTAATCTGTCTTTAGGAGACGAGATTTGGTCCTACTTTGAGAGACCATAACTTTTTATCCATAGATCCAAAAGAGATGAATCTTTTTCCTAAAGGTCACATTTTGTCTTAGCTTTAAAAGTAGTATGGGCACGTTTTGTGAAGATGAGTCTAACTTAGTAAACAAATGATTTTCTTAACAACTATCTAGAAAAATAGCTGTTGTACCTTTGCGTACTAATAAATAGTTTTGAACCCATTATACTTGTTCAAAAATTATGAATCTTACTTTTCTGTAAACCTAAGACATAGGGGAATATATGATAAAAATTTCATAACATAATAAGTCCATTTGACTAGTCAAAACCGTAGCCAAAGAAGGGTCATAAAGGGGCAAAATCTGTTCAAAAATGAAAACAGCACTAACTGCACTAACAGTGGTAACTGCACTAACAGTAGTAACTGCACTAACAGTGGTAACTGCACTAACAGTGTTAACTATGACTTAACAGCACTAACTGCACTAACAGTGATAACTGCACTAACAGTGGTAACTGCACTAACAGTGGTAACTGCACTAACAGTGGTAACTGCACTAACAGTGTTAACTATGACTTAACAGCACTAACTGCACTAACAGTGATAACTGCACTAACAGTAGTAACTGCACTAACAGTGGTAACTGCACTAACAGTGGTAACTGCACTAACAGTGTTAACTGTGACTTAACAGCACTAACTGCACTAACAGTGGTAACTGCACTAACAGTGGTAACTGTGACTTAACAGTGGTAACTGCACTAACAGTGGTAACTGCACTAACAGTGGTAACTGTGACTTAACAGTGGTAACTCCACTAACAGTGGTAACTGCACTAACAGCACTAACAGACTTAACAACACTAACAGCACTAACTGTGAGTTAACAACACTAACTTTGGCCTAACAACATTAACGAAAACAACACTAAACTCTGTAAATCCAACAATTTCCAATCTTGAACAAATAGATAAATGTATTTAAACGTCACGGTTTTGAACTAATGATAATGAAAATTTTTAATCGATTTAAGAATCGCGTTTTCACTAACGATATACATTTTAGGTTTAAAAACCTTAAATGTACACTGTAATAGCA
The DNA here is from genome assembly GCA_963921325.1 of Logfia minima. Classification (NCBI taxonomy): domain Eukaryota; kingdom Viridiplantae; phylum Streptophyta; class Magnoliopsida; order Asterales; family Asteraceae; genus Logfia; species Logfia minima. Next base: position 24,166,917 of record OY992772.1, read on the forward strand.
AAGTAATTATGTTTTCGAGAAACATACAAGTATGCATACGAAACTATCAGCAACGAGTCGTACATACGTTTAAATGGCAAGTAATACTCCTACTAGTTGAGTGAACAACTAGCATAGACAGGCCATTAGAGCTGTCTACTTATATAATTGACCTCATGCGTATAGGGCGTTAGGAGGCTATTTCTATTTGGGCAAAAGATACATTTTGAAACGCTAGCACTCTTGCTCACCAGGTGAGTTCACAGCCCCTATTTTACTGCTTTTTACTGCTTTATAAACTTGGGGTGAAAAACATATGTACTGTTTACATACAAATTGTTTTCATGCGATGATTGAAAACCTGACAACGAATCCTTGTGCGAACCTATGTTAAACTAGTTGTAGTGCATAGAAGTCCTCATGACTACAAACTGTAACCATTAGCTAGATGACGCTAGCCACCGAATATGCGAATAGTACTATTGGGATGACATCCCTCCCACTTTTGTTAGTCATGCTAACTGCCGACTGTATGTCGAGACGAGGAGCGTATATTTTATTGGTCCCAGGCAAAAACAACTAAAAGTCGTGGTTTGGTTATAGGCCTAGGTGTCGGCACTTTAACTCGTAAGGTCTTGCAAACCTTCGGGGGATCACCGTCAGCTACTTATTGTTTCAAACTATATATATCATCGTACTAATCGCCATGGATGGCACGAAATGATTTGGGAAACGTTTACTAAACACTTGGTTTAAATGATGATGTCTTAAACCTGTGAATTTCACTCAACAATCTTGTTGATCCTTTTAACTATGTTTTTCAGGGAATTAGCAGCGACGTAAGATCATGCATGCATATTTTGGGACCCTTGCTCATCACGATGAATAGGATACCATCCTTTTGATAAATCTTGAAATTATGATTTGTGATTAAAATGTTAATCATATTGTTTTGCTAAACATCTATTTTTTTGTAAACACGACGAACATGTAACCGTGTTATTTAAACTATTTATGGTATTCTAATTATATGTTTGCGATAATCATACGCTTATTGATCATTCTCGTCACGCCCCCGAGCTTCCGCACTTGTTACTCGTGAAACGATTTTATCGGGGTGTGACAACCTCTGAAGTCTGTCAGTAGACTTCTGGTTCCTGTCATGTGCCTAGAGCATCCACTGTCAACATACCACCAATTATCATTGTTCCCAGTCTGCTCCTGCACATACAAGTTGTACACAATCAGTTATCAAGAGGGACCCAAGCCATTACGGTCTTGGTTTGTCCCTTATCATCGACAAACTGTAGCTCTTTAAAGTAACCATCCTTCCCATTAGGAGCTTTGGTCACTATTGAAGGAGCATCAGCTTGCTGATGATTAGTGGTCCTGGGTCTATGAGTTGACTGACTTCCAACCCTCCCCGATACATAACCCTGGAATTTCTGCCCTTGGTTACGATTATTATAGGACCCTTGGTTAACTCCTTGTGAACGAGATGTAGATCCAATCTCAAAGTGACTTTGGTTCCTTCTCGGAGTCATAAACCTTGACGGCACATGATCTTTATTGAAATTTTCATGCCGTTTAGGTTTGGGCGGCGAGACACTGTGAGAAGCATCTCTTTTAAGAGCAGTAACAGGTTTAATACCAATTCCTGGTCTGGTACCTAACCTGTCTGTGCTCAAACTAGAGATGATTTTAGTCTTATCACTGTTCTCGCGGTTAGGAGTAGCTTCCGTCTTCTTATTGGGACAACAAGAAGATACGTGTCCTCTTTGATGACACTTGAAGCATGACATCTGCTTTCGTGACTTAACAGTCTTAGCAGACTCCTTCTTTGTCTGATCAGAAGACACTGAAGGTAACTCCCTATGTTTCTTAATTCCCTCATTGTTTACATTAGTACTACCAATCATTCCACTTGATACAAATTGTACTTTAGCGAATGATTTGACTGTACTCTTGTCTAATGATAAGTCATTAATAATATTTTTCTGAGTCTCAGATGCTTCAGACTGTTGAATTTTCAAATCCTCAGTCTCAGGATTCGCATCTGTCATTTCTAGGTCAATAGAAGTAGAAGCAGTGTAATTGGCATTAAAGGGCGGAGGAACATCAGAATATCCTAGGCCAGTAACATCTGTCACACTACGTTGAGAGCTAATGATTCTATCTAAGGTCAAAGAGGATGTTCTATAACCTTCAAATTTTCTATTTAGCTCTACTACCTTCATATTTGACTCTGAAAGTTCTTTATCCCTAATAGCAATATTTCTATTTAGCTCATTAAGGTTTAGATATAACCCGTCTATCTTAACACATTGTTCATTAATTATGTTAGTTAGACTAGTCTTATCTAAGGCATCACTCTTAATCTTTTCAGTTAATGCCAGCTTATCCTCACCTAACCTACGAACATCAGACTTAGCTATATCTAATTCAGATGTTAAGGTTTTGTTAGATTCGGCAAAAACACTAACCTGAGTCTGTAAGTCAGTAACTAAGTAACAGACATCAGCAAGAGTAAGAAGATCCAGACATACCTTTTTCTTGTCTGACTGTACATCAGCCATGTATGCAACGAAGTCATCGGGACTCATTTCTTCAGTCGAGTTGATGTAGAGCACATCTTCCTCGTTCCTCTTGACTTCTGTGTGTGGCACATTAGCTTGACATTCCTCAGCAGTTGGCATGTATAGAGTTGATTCAGTTGGTTTCTCCTGATCGTCTATTTCAGCCATGAGAGCTTGCTCAGGCGGAGTAGACCAATAATAGGAACCATCAATTTGCTGAACTACCAAGACTTTGGAAGTTAAAGTACTTCCCGAGTCTTGTTTTGCAATACCTGTATCAGCCTTCAGTCGTTGACACTCCCTGGCAAAGTGTCCATAACCTTGACAGTTATAACACTTGACCTTGGACGTGTCAAACCCTGGTCGATTTCCAACAACTCTCTTACCCGTACGCTTTAGGAAATTCTTTAATCTCCTTGACACCATAGCCAGTTGCCACTGGAGGTCCATTTCCTCTAAGTCATCAGGGTCAACCTGATCATAATCTTCATCAAATTGTGCAGGATCATTAATCTTCCCTTGAATATAATTTTCATAGGAAGCAACGAATGAAGCCAGAACCGAAAGTTGTTGTTCTGCTGATTTCACACTCATCGGCATCTTATGATGCCCTTGAGTAGACTTATCAGAAGAATTGTTCCTGCTTCGTTTTTCACCACCATCCGAAGCTATGAAGCACATATCCTCTGTTAACATTTCTCCAAGTTCATCAATTTCACCAGCAAACAATGCAGTGGTCGAATTGGATGAAGGATTAGAGATACTGGTCTTTCCATGGTATAAACCTGGATTCTGTAGGTGATAAGAATCTGTATCTCATGTTTTCTTGGAGAAATCATAACCCTTGAGCTTGTCAATAGCCTGCTCTAGGGTCATAGTAGCATATCGTTCATCATTGTCTTTGAGCATGATACCATACATTTCCCACTTACAAGGTAAACCCTCAATGAATTTGTCGGTTTTCTCCTTGTCATTGTAGAAAATTTCGTGGTCGTCAAGTTCACTTAATAAGTGATAAAACCGGGTGGTGTAGGCTTCAAGGTCCTCTTCTCTAAAAGCTTTAAATACCATAAACTGTTTTTTCAGAAGATTACACTTGCCTGCCTTCACCTGAGGGCTTCCCTCACACCTTTTCTCTAGAGCATTCCAGAGCTCTTTAGCTGTGTGAAAGGACTTCAATTGGTGATTGATTTCCTTGGGAAGGCTCATTTTTATCGATGAATGTGCCTTATTATCAATAGTGAATTCTTTCTTCGGATTGTCATTCATCCTGTCGTAAGGCACAATCACAGTTGCATTCCCTACCTCAGTTGTAGGTGCAACATATCCGTTCTTAATACACAGCCAAATAGTGATGTCGTGGAATCTACAGTAACTTTCGAATCTGTCTTTCCACCCGTAATAGTCCTCAAGTCTGAGTAGCTTTGGTGGAACATTAGATTTGCCAACCTCGTGTTCCATCTCAATCATTCGACTCAAATCAGACATTTTAAGGTCAAAAATTAAGTTATCTTGCGTATTTAGTAATCTCAACTCGCAACTAAACTCAATTCGCAGGTAAAGTCAGTTCGCAGAAATCTCAGCTCGCAGAGGATCTCAACTCGCATGGGAAAACTCCAACTCGCAAGTGATCTCAGCTCGCAGAGGATCTCAACTCGCAGAAATCTCAACTCGCAGCTAACAAAACCCTAATCTCAACTCGCAGATAACAGTAACCCTAATCTCAACTCGCAAAACGGCGCCTCGAAATCTGGGAACTGAAACTTTTTGGTATTTTACGAATAAATCCGTAGATTTCGTTCGAAAAACGACCCTAAAGATGTTATATAACCAAAAACCTTGTAACCACAACGTTTCTAAGCCCGAAAGCTCTGATACCAATTTTATGGTCGCTAGATCTTGGTTCGATAACGGATTATCTTTAAGTATTGAGGTGCGGAATCCCTCAATACGTTAGGTTTAAGCTTATATAACTTTATTATCAATTAAAGGACTTCGTTTTGATTATTAACTAAGTAATCACTCAAAACCGAGCCTTTAATACTATAATAAATATATCTGCACGAAAAACGAGGAGAATAATTAAATATTTGGTGTGTGTGATGATGGCACGGATTTCTAGATCCTCTAATTTGTTTTGAGCAGCATTAAATTATTTATATCTGGTTCAACTCGCAGCCCATGGGCTTTGCGAGTTGACTCAATTCGCAGCCCATGGGCCTGCGAGTCCAGATGGACTGCGAGCTCACATCTCAGCTCGCAAGTCTGAGTAGGCTTCAAGGTCCTCTTCTCTAAAAGCTTTAAATACCATAAACTGCTTTTTCAGAAGATTACACTTGCCTGCCTTCACCTGAGGGCTTCCCTCACACCTTTTCTCTAGAGCATTCCAGAGCTCTTTAGCTGTGTGAAAGGACTTCAATTGGTGATTGATTTCCTTGGGAAGGCTCATTTTTATCGATGAATGTGCTTTATTATCAATAGTGAATTCTTTCTTCTGATTGTCATTCATCCTGTCGTAAGGCACAATCACAGTTGCATTTCCTACCTCAGCTGTAGGTGCAACATATCCGTTCTTAATACACAGCCAAATAGTGATGTCGTGGAATCTACAGTAACTTTCGAATCTGTCTTTCCACCCGTAATAGTCCTCAAGTCTGAGTAGCTTTGGTGGAACATTAGATTTGCCAACTTCGTGTTCCATCTCGATCATTCGACTCAAATCAGACATTTTAAAGTCAAAAATCAAGTTATCTCGCGAATTCAGTAATCTCAACTCGCAACTAGACTCAATTCGCAAGTAAAGTCAGCTCGCAGAAATCTCAACTCGTAGGAATCTCAGCTCGCAGGAAACTCAGTTCGCAAGGGAACTCGGTTCGCAGCTTAATCTCAACTCGCAGAAATCTCAGCTCGCAGAAATCTCAGCTCGCAGGAAACTCAGTTCGCAAGGGAACTCGGTTCGCAGCTGAATCTCAACTCGCAGAAATCTCAGTTCGCAAGTCTATCTCAACTCGCAGCTGAAACTGAACTCGCAGATAATTCTCAACTCGCAAATAACAGTAACCCTAATCTCAACTCACAAAACGGCGCCTCGAAATCTGGGAACTGAAACTTTTTGGTATTTTACGAATAAATCCGTAGATTTCGTTCGAAAAACGACCCTAAAGATGTTATATAACCAAAAACCTTGTAACCACAATGTTTCTAAGCCCGAAAGCTCTGATACCAATTGTAAGGTCGCTAGATCTTGGTTCGATAACGGATTATCTTTAAGTATTGAGGTGCGGAATCCCTCAATACGTTAGGTTTAAGCTTATATAACTATATTATCAATTAAAGGGCTTCGTTTTGATTATTCACTAAGTTAATCACTCAAAACCGAGCCTTTAATACTATAATAATATATCTGCACGAAAAACGAGGAGAATAATTAAATATTTGGTGTGTGTGATGATGGCACGGATTTCTAGATCCTCTAATTTGTTTTGAGCAGCATTAAATTATTTATATCTGGTTCAACTCGCAGCCCATGGGCTTTGCGAGTTGACTCAATTCGCAGCCCATGGGCCTGCGAGTCCAGATGCCATTGCGAGCCCAGTTCTCAACTTGCAGGTGAGACCTGCGAGTCCAAATGGTCTGCGAACTGAGATCTCAGCTCGCAAGTCCTGTTGACTTGCGAGTTGACTTCTCAATTCGCGATTTTGAATTTAACTTAAAATAGATACTTGTCAAACAACTTTTAACAAATAATAATAACAAGTTAATATCATATATTTACAAGTCTAAACCAATTATACAAGTATTATTATAAATACACTAATCCTATTACAAGCTAGATCTGTTGTCACAATAACATGTCCCAACAATTACAAGTCCTTATGACCTTGAAATCGTTAACAAACAAGTATAAAAACACGTACATTTTTCCATACGGTTATTATAATTTGAAAAGTCTTGTGGGAGACCTAATTTTCAAAGATCATTCTTTTAACTTGTTTAATTAGGTAACTCTAACTTATCGAATTAGCCGATGAACTAATTAGAACCCTCGTGTTCGTAGGGCGCGGATAGGAGTCGTACTTATCTAGCACGCGGAACACATCCGAACTAAAACTCTCGAACCCAATCATGAGTTTCATAGCCCATATTCTGAAACACTTTGATATGTTTTGGGGTGAGAATACATGTTTTTCTTTTGTGGTTACAAGTTCCTATAAACTGTTACGTATTGCATAAGTTTCTACTATTAAAAATATATGAGCCTCTATCATGAATTGTTAGTTATGGACTTAAACGCGAATATTGTGAATATATCTATTGGGTTGACACCCCCGTCCAGGTTGGTCGCGCCACTTGAAAAACGGACGCATAATTATTAGACCCACTACGAGTGTTGTGAATAGAACACTTGCGAGGTAACTAAATGGTTAAGGTTTCAATTCATGAGCTTATCGCAATAGTAATACACTTTCATATTGTGGTAAGGCAATATAACTTGAAATCTCGTAACCACGGGTCTATTTTACAAACTCTTAGACCTATGAACTCACCAACTTTATTTTGATGTATTTTAACATGTATTCTCAGGTAACTAAGGCGCTACTTAGTTGTCCCGTTGTCTCGTACTTTTGACGTAGGAGTTGCATCCACGTGGAAGCTCTTAGAATGAATTGTGTCATTTTGAATTAAGCTAGTTATTTGATAAAGTTTGTAATTGTGTTGTTAAGACTTTAAACTTGTATCTTTTCCATTTGAAGACTATGTAATTTAACGGTGTTTGTTTAGCGACTCTCTCATTCTTTGCTCCGGGAATGGAGTATTCTGAATGGCGTGGGAGATTCTTATCGTTCGTTGCGTTTACCGACCCTGAAATGGAGATACCTTTAATTGAACGATACGTTAGACCGGTTGCAGGTGGAGAACATGTGGGTATTCCTCCTCCAAAAACCATTCGTTCAATGACTGCTGAGGAACGTAAGGCATGGGAATGTGAACGAAAGGCTCACTCTGCTATAACCATGTCTTTACCTGCCGATGCTATGAAGATGTTCAAGCACCATGATAAAGCTTATGATCTGTGGAATGGTATAGCTGAAAGATGTGGAGGTACCACTGAATACAAGCAAATTAAGCTGGAATTTGTAAAGAAACAGTATGATCTGTTTGATATTCAGAAGAACGAGACGGTTAAGGACTTGTTCTGTAGATATTCACGTCTTGTGAATGAGCTGACTGAGGGTGGACACAAATTTAGCTCTATGGAGGTCAACAAGAAACTGCTAAATGCTCTACCTCCTTCTTGGGAAACTCGAGTATTAATGATGGAGAGTGATCCAGACATATTGGCAATGTCTTTGGATCAACTTATTGGAAAATTAGAAACATTTGCTTTGGACATCCAAAAGAAAAGCACAAAATCTAGCTCTTTGCTTCCTGATAACAGTAGTTTTGGATATGGAAGTACAGCTCTTCTATCTGGGCCGTCTACTTCTGAATCTAAACCAGGAACATTCTCTTCGTTTCCAACTCAACCATCTTCCTCTGCTACTGCATCACAAAATGAGCATGCAGTTATCTTCAACGCATTCTTATCATCTTATGATGATTTCTTGTCAAAGAGGATTAGCTCGGTAGATCTTACTGATGAGGATTTCGCACAAGTAGATCCTGATGAGCTTGAGAGGGTTGACCTTCGTTGGAATATGGCCATGCTTACAAGAAGGACTAAGACATATTTGAAGAGAACTGGAAAGAGATCTCTTGAAGATGTTACTGATAAGACAAGCACGGGTTTTGACAAATCAAAGATTAGATGCAATAAATGTCAAAACCTAGGTCATTTTGCTCGTGAATGTGAGAAGGAAACTGAGGTCGCCAAGGCTGCTCTACTGATGGACAATGAACCATCTGATTTTTCTGCTACGGATAACGTAGCTCTTATGGCGGATGTCCAAAATGAGGTAGACTGTGATTCTTTTATTTGTAATTCTTGTATAAAACTAACTGGTAAAATCAACAGGTACATAGTAGATAATGATCGTTTGAATACAGATCTAATAAGTCTTATTCAAGCGAACAGAGTGTTAAAGTTGAAAAGGTGGTGGAAGTGGAGGATGTAACTCACGAGGTTACAAAGAAAGTTAAGAAGAATAACAACAAACCAGAAAATTTAATACTTACTACCGAAGGTAGAGGTCAAATATTTTCTAAAAAGATTTCTTCAACTGCAAATACATTTACTCCTTCATGTTCACATAAGTGTTCATGTGCTGTAAATGTACCTGAAAACAAGCCTCGTAAGTCATCTCCTTCACCGAAACCACTGTCGTGTGATGACCAAACTTTCCGAGAGAGACGATCATGTTTCTATTGTAAAAAGCAGGGTCATTTAATTAATCAGTGTCCGGTGCTTGCTAGAAAATGGGAATCACGAAATGATCCACGTCATCCTAAATATAGAAACTTTCAGAGATCAAAACAACGTGAGTCATCTAGTAATGTTAAAATTTCAAAGGTTAATAACATTATATCTTCTCAACCGCTGGTTAGAAATTTTGATGTAGTTAATCAGAAATCATCCAATGTTAAGCAGGTGTGGAAACAAAAATCCACAAACAAAACAACAATGAAATCAAGTGACTTTTTAAAATATCATAAACTCATTGATGTGATGATTATGGACGCTAATGGACATTTCAAGCCTATCAAAGCTTGGGTGTCCCATAAAATCTAATGTTTCATTGTTTGTGGTGTTGCAGTCAGCTTTTTGATAGATTGTATTTTTAGTGACTGCAAGGATGTGCATTGTGATTGACTGGCTGAGTTTATCAACGTTTCGAGACGGAATAACGTGGTTAAAAAGAATTGATTTGACTTGATATGTGATTTTGGAACTTTTATTTAGTCATTATTTGCTCTTTTTGTTAGTTTATGCAACAACCACTCTTTATACTTTTTAGTATCCAAGAAATGTAACGTTGCGAAATTTATTAAATTAAAAAATTATATATATATTTCAAATTAGTTTAAGTTTTAGGGGATAACCTTTGAATTAGAATTGAGAAAAGAATTTGCTGTTCAGGGGGAGTAATTTAAAAATCAGAAATTTGAACAGCAAGATTCTTAATTCTGGAAAACATTTTGGATTGTGTCTGTAAATATCTTGTGGTATGATAGTTCATCAGGTGACATGTACACAAAATGGAAATTTTAAGTTTTATCCTTGATGTATCAGTAGGTTTATCGCGTACATGTTATACTTGACCTTCTAGACATCTGATTACTTGCACGATGTATTGGTAGGCATTATCATACTCATCTTTGAGCAACTAAAAAAATCTCTTAATCTGTGTCTGATCTTTTGTGATGATCATCATATGATGTATGACAATGCGTCTTAATTCTTATGTGTCAGCATGCCATGCTTCTATTAACTTGAGTTTGTATATGACAACATTTGGGGAATTATGCTGTCTGTTTCCTTTGTTGTACGTTTGTACAGACCTGGTCTCAGTCAGTATACTTTCAAAAACAATGCAAACAAAAGTCAAAAGTACTTACAAATCTTATAAAATCAAAGATTACTTACGAGGTCGCCAAATGGTTTGACCAAGTTTGGTTTTGCAAGCACCTGAATCAAGTGTATGTCGCTTTGTTGTACGTAAGTACAGACCTGTCACCGCTGGCTTGATTCTTAAAAATGTTGAATTCAAATGCTTTCTCTAACTAATCGAAGTCTTGGGCATGACTTGATACTAGGGGTATATCTATGTGAGATTCACGAAGACTTATTCACTCTCACAATAATTGCTAAGCTTGAAGTTGAGTTTGTTATATGTTTAAGTGGAAAAACAATACCTCTAATCATCTTGTTCCTGATTGTCTCTTTGGCTAGTTAACTCTGCGTGCTAAATTTAAATTTGGACAAATATACTGATAATCAAAATAACACTTACTATTTCCTAATAAATGCATGATATCCTGATATGATCCTTAAGCAGACATATTACAATCTTATCCCCGATTTATTTTCTTTTTGGTATTCTTTACTTTTAAATTATAAAGAAAATTACAAAAATATTTTAGTTCTATGTTTTTTTATTCAAATATCACATATCTTGTTAAAGTCAAATATTGAAGATATAAAAGATGTTGGTTATTCTCCAAAGACTGTGAAGATAAATTCTATTGGAGAAGCTGCTAAAGATTGAGAGATGGTCATATAGTTTGAAGATCTTATTGTATGCAAAAGGTGTGTCAGTCACATGAATCTGAACATCAATATTATGAAGACCATGTTATCTCAATGGGGGAGTGTCTAAATATTGAAGACATAGAGGAGTTTGATTGAAGACTTAACTAAAGATTATTTTTGAAGACCAAGCTGCAGACATGGGGGAGTTTGTTGGTGCATCTAGAGTGTCTGTCACTTGGTCTTGGTTTCGAGTTGTAACTAATTAGTTAGATTCTGTAAATAGCGACATTGGCAATATCGCTTTAGCGATATTGACAATATCGCATAGGCGATATCACCAATATCGCTAGTATCACTGATTAGTCACCTATAAATAGTCGTTTAGGGTTTCAGATCTGTAGTTGCTGAAATACGAAATTGTGCAGCCTGTGTTGTTTCTCCAGTCAATCATCTGTAAATCACAATTGGTTTGTTTGATTAATATTATTATTGTGATTGCTTGTGTTGAGTTTAATTGTTAACGTACTTTGATTTTGCTATTGAATTCCGCGCTTTAGCATTTTTGATATTGATTCATTGTGAAAGGTCGTTCCTTTAACGGTCCTACACATCCATCTTAAGACTTTTACTTACAGTTATTAAGCTGAAACTTCTAATTTACTATTATTTCCCAGTTGATAAAGACTTAACCTTTATCGGAGGCGATTCCCCAACGGTAACAAGCAAATGAATGCCATACGCCTGACCCCTTTTCCCCTTTTTTTTTTTTTTTTAAATAAGCATAAACTAATAAATATAAACAACTAATTATTACAAACCAACTCTATGGAAGACTAATCCTCTGGATTTCTCATTCCATTTAGTTGCACCAATTTCTCGAATCGAGCTCTGTCGAACGCTTTGGTGTATAAGTCTGCTAAATTATCCACAGATGGAACCTTAGCTAACTTTATCAGGTTCTTCTCAGCACAGTCTCTAATAAAGTGATGTCGAATATCAATATGTTTAGTTTTACTGTGCTTGACCGGATTATTGGTTATTGAGATCGTTGATTCATTATCAATCATCATAGGAGTATTTGTTATACTCAACCCATAATCAAGCAATTGCTGTTGTATCCACAGAACTTGGGAACAACAGCTGCCAGTTGCAACATACTCAGCTTCACATGTAGAAATGGCTACTGAGGTTTGCTTCTTGCATTGCCAAGAGACCAGTCTACCTCCTAGGAATTGACATCCACCGGTTGTAGACTTTCTATTATGATTGCATCCTCCGTAATCAGAATCAGTGTAAGCCACAAAATCTAAGTCTCCATCAGTCGGATACCAAAGTCCCAGCTTTGGTTTCCCTTTGAGGTAACGAAGAATTCGTTTTACAGCTTGCATGTGAGATTCTTTAGGAGTAGCTTGATATCTTGCGCAGACACATACTGCAAACATTATATCAGGCCTTGATGCTGTAAGATACATTAGTGATCCAATCATGGCCCTGTAAAGAGTAGGATCCACGTCTCTATCACTCGATGTATCCGGACCAATACCATGGGCTTCCGGAATAGGAGTATGAAAAATTCTTGATTCTTCCATCTTAAATCGTTCTAGAAGCTCATTAGTATACTTAGTCTGATGAATGAAATATCCATCTTTCTTTTGATCGACTTGCAATCCTAAGAAAAAAGTCAATTCACCCATTGCTGACATCTCAAACTTGTTCTTCGTAACCTTTTCAAATTCACTACACATCCTTTCGTCAGATGACCCAAAGATGATATCGTCAACATATACTTGAACAAGTAGAAAGTCTCTTCTTTTCCATTTCACAAAGAGTGTATTGTCAATTCTTCCTCTTGTGAATCCATTCTCAAGAAGACAAGTGGACAGTGTTTCATACCACACTCTCGGAGCTTGATGTAATCCATATAGAGCCTTATCGAGACGATATACTCTATCTGGATACTCTGGATCAGTAAATCCCAGTGGTTGAGAAACATACACCGTTTCTTTGACTTTGCCATACAAGAAGGCACTTTTAACATCCAGCTGAAATACTTTTATTTTCTTTGAGGCTGCAAATGCTAAGAATAACCTAATTGCTTCAAGCCTAGCCATAGGCGCAAACACTTCATTGTAATCAATCCCCTCTTGTTGATTGAAACCTTGGACAACTAGACGAGCTTTATTGCGAATCATGATTCCTCGATCGTCTTTCTTGCACTTAAATACCCATCTAGTTCCAATTGGATATTCTCCAACAGGTAAGTCAACCAATTCCCAAACTTGCAATTTTGTGAACAGAGACAGTTCTTCCTGCATTGCCTCGACCCACGAATTTTCCTTCAAAGTTATCTGAACATTCTTAGGTTCAATTTGTGAGATAAAGCATGAATATAAACATAGATTTGAGATCCCTGTCTCGTTCATTTCAGCATACAAGCTTGAATGAGTGGATGTACTAGCTTTAGATTGATTCCGAGTCAGAACAGGAGAATTTGGATCACCGATGATATTATCTATTGGATGAATCCTATTAATTCTTGTTGAAGTAACAGGTTCAACTGGAATATCATCCTTTTAATTGGCACCAATTTCCTCCAAAGGTGATATACCTTCATTAGTAGTTGATATCCTTAATTGTCTCAGAGGAGTAAGAACATCATCCATAATCCTTTGAGAAGCAATTTCAGGATCTTCACTCTCTTTAGGTATATCATCTTGAGGTTGTTGTGACTCGATAGGGGGGACCACATCAGTATCGACAATATTCCTAGCATCAGACGTTTGAGCACTCGATGTTGGAGTGGGATCCTCATCTCCCGACAATAAATGCTCAGGAATATCTGAGTTACTGACATAGTCACTGATAGGGACTTTAAATGACTTGAAAAGATCTGAATAATCAAATTGCCAATCCAATCCCTTATGTGAGTCATGTGTATAGCTCGTAACTTCGATGCTATAAACTATTTCAACACGTCCCAAATTTTTATTGAAGACCCGTTTGTTTGGTGAGTTAGGCATGTAACCTAGGAAGTATCCTTCGTCAGCCTTCTCACCAAATTTAGGTTGATGACTTGTTTTCAACAACGTACATGAAACTCCAAAGGGTTCAAACCCTTTTAAGTTCGGTTTTTTTTGTTCAAAAGCTCACAACATGTCTTGTTTTGCTTTTTAACCGTAAGAACCCGATTGAGAACATGACATGCTGTATTCACTGCTTCTGCCCAAAATATGACCGGAAGCCTTGAATCTGCAAGCATTGTTCTCGCTGCTTCAATTAGAGTTCTATTCTTCCTTTCAGCAACACCATTTTGTTGAGGTTCATATGGTGCACTGAATTGATGTTGAATGCCTTTGCTTAAGCAATATACATTCAATGTAGAATTCTTGAACTCAGTCCCATTGTCACTACGAATTCTCTTAACTCTTTTTCTATAGATGTTCTCTATTAGATCTAGAAATGCCATAAGAATGCCTGGAGTTTCATCCTTAGATCCCAAAAAGAATACCCAAGAGAATCTAGAGAAATCGTCTGTGACAACCAGACTGTACCATTTGCCACCTATGCTTCTCTTGCTTATTGGGCCAAAGAGATCCATATGTAACAGCTCAAAAGGCGAGGAAATAGAGTTCACAGTTTTAGACTTGTGTGGTTTCTTATGCTGTTTTCCTTTCAAGTAAGAGATACACTTGTCTTCAAATGCAAAGCTCCTCGGTGGTACACCCAGAATTAACTCATGTTTTGTTATGTAGTTCATTTTACGAAAATTTAGGTGTGCCATTTTCCTATGCCATAGGAGAGAGTCTGATTCTGAAGCCTTGGATAACAGACAAGTAGACACCATTGAAGTAATAGGAGCATTCATGTTGATAGCATAAATGTCCTTCTTCCTTGGAGCTTTCATCAGTATCCATTTTTCGGGAATGATAAAACCCGGCTTCAGGATCAAGGCCTCTTTCTCAGTGAAGAGAACAGGATGACCTTTATCACAGACTTGGGAAACACTCACTAGATTGTGTGTTAGTTCTTCAACATAATTCATATCCTCTAGAGTCAAAGTTCCATTTGAAATTGTTCCTTTCCCAGTAATTACTCCTCCTTTATCACCAGCGAAGTGCACTCCTTGTCTCAGTCCACCTCTGAAGTTTGTCAGTAGACTTCTGGTTCCTGTCATGTGCCTAGAGCATCCACTGTCAACATACCACCAATTATCATTGTTCCCAGTCTGCTCCTGCACATACAAGTTGTACACAATCAGTTATCAAGAGGGACCCAAGCCATTACGGTCTTGGTTTGTCCCTTATCATCGACAAACTGTAGCTCTTTAAAGTAACCATCCTTCCCATTAGGAGCTTTGGTCACTATTGAAGGAGCATCAGCTTGCTGATGATTAGTGGTCCTGGGTCTATGAGTTGACTGACTTCCAACCCTCCCCGATACATAACCCTGGAATTTCTGCCCTTGGTTACGATTATTATAGGACCCTTGGTTAACTCCTTGTGAACGAGATGTAGATCCAATCTCAAAGTGACTTTGGTTCCTTCTCGGAGTCATAAACCTTGACGGCACATGATCTTTATTGAAATTTTCATGCCGTTTAGGTTTGGGCGGCGAGACACTGTGAGAAGCATCTCTTTTAAGAGCAGTAACAGGTTTAATACCAATTCCTGGTCTGGTACCTAACCTGTCTGTGCTCAAACTAGAGATGATTTTAGTCTTATCACTGTTCTCGCGGTTAGGAGTAGCTTCCGTCTTCTTATTGGGACAACAAGAAGATACGTGTCCTCTTTGATGACACTTGAAGCATGACATCTGCTTTCGTGACTTAACAGTCTTAGCAGACTCCTTCTTTGTCTGATCAGAAGACACTGAAGGTAACTCCCTATGTTTCTTAATTCCCTCATTGTTTACATTAGTACTACCAATCATTCCACTTGATACAAATTGTACTTTAGCGAATGATTTGACTGTACTCTTGTCTAATGATAAGTCATTAATAATATTTTTCTGAGTCTCAGATGCTTCAGACTGTTGAATTTTCAAATCCTCAGTCTCAGGATTCGCATCTGTCATTTCTAGGTCAATAGAAGTAGAAGCAGTGTAATTGGCATTAAAGGGCGGAGGAACATCAGAATATCCTAGGCCAGTAACATCTGTCACACTACGTTGAGAGCTAATGATTCTATCTAAGGTCAAAGAGGATGTTCTATAACCTTCAAATTTTCTATTTAGCTCTACTACCTTCATATTTGACTCTGAAAGTTCTTTATCCCTAATAGCAATATTTCTATTTAGCTCATTAAGGTTTAGATATAACCCGTCTATCTTAACACATTGTTCATTAATTATGTTAGTTAGACTAGTCTTATCTAAGGCATCACTCTTAATCTTTTCAGTTAATGCCAGCTTATCCTCACCTAACCTACGAACATCAGACTTAGCTATATCTAATTCAGATGTTAAGGTTTTGTTAGATTCGGCAAAAACACTAACCTGAGTCTGTAAGTCAGTAACTAAGTAACAGACATCAGCAAGAGTAAGAAGATCCAGACATACCTTTTTCTTGTCTGACTGTACATCAGCCATGTATGCAACGAAGTCATCGGGACTCATTTCTTCAGTCGAGTTGATGTAGAGCACATCTTCCTCGTTCCTCTTGACTTCTGTGTGTGGCACATTAGCTTGACATTCCTCAGCAGTTGGCATGTATAGAGTTGATTCAGTTGGTTTCTCCTGATCGTCTATTTCAGCCATGAGAGCTTGCTCAGGCGGAGTAGACCAATAATAGGAACCATCAATTTGCTGAACTACCAAGACTTTGGAAGTTAAAGTACTTCCCGAGTCTTGTTTTGCAATACCTGTATCAGCCTTCAGTCGTTGACACTCCCTGGCAAAGTGTCCATAACCTTGACAGTTATAACACTTGACCTTGGACGTGTCAAACCCTGGTCGATTTCCAACAACTCTCTTACCCGTACGCTTTAGGAAATTCTTTAATCTCCTTGACACCATAGCCAGTTGCCACTGGAGGTCCATTTCCTCTAAGTCATCAGGGTCAACCTGATCATAATCTTCATCAAATTGTGCAGGATCATTAATCTTCCCTTGAATATAATTTTCATAGGAAGCAACGAATGAAGCCAGAACCGAAAGTTGTTGTTCTGCTGATTTCACACTCATCGGCATCTTATGATGCCCTTGAGTAGACTTATCAGAAGAATTGTTCCTGCTTCGTTTTTCACCACCATCCGAAGCTATGAAGCACATATCCTCTGTTAACATTTCTCCAAGTTCATCAATTTCACCAGCAAACAATGCAGTGGTCGAATTGGATGAAGGATTAGAGATACTGGTCTTTCCATGGTATAAACCTGGATTCTGTAGGTGATAAGAATCTGTATCTCATGTTTTCTTGGAGAAATCATAACCCTTGAGCTTGTCAATAGCCTGCTCTAGGGTCATAGTAGCATATCGTTCATCATTGTCTTTGAGCATGATACCATACATTTCCCACTTACAAGGTAAACCCTCAATGAATTTGTCGGTTTTCTCCTTGTCATTGTAGAAAATTTCGTGGTCGTCAAGTTCACTTAATAAGTGATAAAACCGGGTGGTGTAGGCTTCAAGGTCCTCTTCTCTAAAAGCTTTAAATACCATAAACTGTTTTTTCAGAAGATTACACTTGCCTGCCTTCACCTGAGGGCTTCCCTCACACCTTTTCTCTAGAGCATTCCAGAGCTCTTTAGCTGTGTGAAAGGACTTCAATTGGTGATTGATTTCCTTGGGAAGGCTCATTTTTATCGATGAATGTGCCTTATTATCAATAGTGAATTCTTTCTTCGGATTGTCATTCATCCTGTCGTAAGGCACAATCACAGTTGCATTCCCTACCTCAGTTGTAGGTGCAACATATCCGTTCTTAATACACAGCCAAATAGTGATGTCGTGGAATCTACAGTAACTTTCGAATCTGTCTTTCCACCCGTAATAGTCCTCAAGTCTGAGTAGCTTTGGTGGAACATTAGATTTGCCAACCTCGTGTTCCATCTCGATCATTCGACTCAAATCAGACATTTTAAGGTCAAAAATTAAGTTATCTTGCGTATTTAGTAATCTCAACTCGCAACTAAACTCAATTCGCAGGTAAAGTCAGTTCGCAGAAATCTCAGCTCGCAGAGGATCTCAACTCGCATGGGAAAACTCCAACTCGCAAGTGATCTCAGCTCGCAGAGGATCTCAACTCGCAGAAATCTCAACTCGCAGCTAACAAAACCCTAATCTCAACTCGCAGATAACAGTAACCCTAATCTCAACTCGCAAAACGGCGCCTCGAAATCTGGGAACTGAAACTTTTTGGTATTTTACGAATAAATCCGTAGATTTCGTTCGAAAAACGACCCTAAAGATGTTATATAACCAAAAACCTTGTAACCACAACGTTTCTAAGCCCGAAAGCTCTGATACCAATTTTATGGTCGCTAGATCTTGGTTCGATAACGGATTATCTTTAAGTATTGAGGTGCGGAATCCCTCAATACGTTAGGTTTAAGCTTATATAACTTTATTATCAATTAAAGGACTTCGTTTTGATTATTAACTAAGTAATCACTCAAAACCGAGCCTTTAATACTATAATAAATATATCTGCACGAAAAACGAGGAGAATAATTAAATATTTGGTGTGTGTGATGATGGCACGGATTTCTAGATCCTCTAATTTGTTTTGAGCAGCATTAAATTATTTATATCTGGTTCAACTCGCAGCCCATGGGCTTTGCGAGTTGACTCAATTCGCAGCCCATGGGCCTGCGAGTCCAGATGGACTGCGAGCTCACATCTCAGCTCGCAAGTCTGAGTAGGCTTCAAGGTCCTCTTCTCTAAAAGCTTTAAATACCATAAACTGCTTTTTCAGAAGATTACACTTGCCTGCCTTCACCTGAGGGCTTCCCTCACACCTTTTCTCTAGAGCATTCCAGAGCTCTTTAGCTGTGTGAAAGGACTTCAATTGGTGATTGATTTCCTTGGGAAGGCTCATTTTTATCGATGAATGTGCTTTATTATCAATAGTGAATTCTTTCTTCTGATTGTCATTCATCCTGTCGTAAGGCACAATCACAGTTGCATTTCCTACCTCAGCTGTAGGTGCAACATATCCGTTCTTAATACACAGCCAAATAGTGATGTCGTGGAATCTACAGTAACTTTCGAATCTGTCTTTCCACCCGTAATAGTCCTCAAGTCTGAGTAGCTTTGGTGGAACATTAGATTTGCCAACTTCGTGTTCCATCTCGATCATTCGACTCAAATCAGACATTTTAAAGTCAAAAATCAAGTTATCTCGCGAATTCAGTAATCTCAACTCGCAACTAGACTCAATTCGCAAGTAAAGTCAGCTCGCAGAAATCTCAACTCGTAGGAATCTCAGCTCGCAGGAAACTCAGTTCGCAAGGGAACTCGGTTCGCAGCTTAATCTCAACTCGCAGAAATCTCAGCTCGCAGAAATCTCAGCTCGCAGGAAACTCAGTTCGCAAGGGAACTCGGTTCGCAGCTGAATCTCAACTCGCAGAAATCTCAGTTCGCAAGTCTATCTCAACTCGCAGCTGAAACTGAACTCGCAGATAATTCTCAACTCGCAAATAACAGTAACCCTAATCTCAACTCACAAAACGGCGCCTCGAAATCTGGGAACTGAAACTTTTTGGTATTTTACGAATAAATCCGTAGATTTCGTTCGAAAAACGACCCTAAAGATGTTATATAACCAAAAACCTTGTAACCACAATGTTTCTAAGCCCGAAAGCTCTGATACCAATTGTAAGGTCGCTAGATCTTGGTTCGATAACGGATTATCTTTAAGTATTGAGGTGCGGAATCCCTCAATACGTTAGGTTTAAGCTTATATAACTATATTATCAATTAAAGGGCTTCGTTTTGATTATTCACTAAGTTAATCACTCAAAACCGAGCCTTTAATACTATAATAATATATCTGCACGAAAAACGAGGAGAATAATTAAATATTTGGTGTGTGTGATGATGGCACGGATTTCTAGATCCTCTAATTTGTTTTGAGCAGCATTAAATTATTTATATCTGGTTCAACTCGCAGCCCATGGGCTTTGCGAGTTGACTCAATTCGCAGCCCATGGGCCTGCGAGTCCAGATGGACTGCGAGCTCACATCTCAGCTCGCAAGTCTGAGTAGGCTTCAAGGTCCTCTTCTCTAAAAGCTTTAAATACCATAAACTGCTTTTTCAGAAGATTACACTTGCCTGCCTTCACCTGAGGGCTTCCCTCACACCTTTTCTCTAGAGCATTCCAG
This sequence comes from Logfia minima, assembly GCA_963921325.1. Classification (NCBI taxonomy): domain Eukaryota; kingdom Viridiplantae; phylum Streptophyta; class Magnoliopsida; order Asterales; family Asteraceae; genus Logfia; species Logfia minima. Next base: position 24,186,984 of record OY992772.1, read on the forward strand.
AGCTCTTTAGCTGTGTGAAAGGACTTCAATTGGTGATTGATTTCCTTGGGAAGGCTCATTTTTATCGATGAATGTGCTTTATTATCAATAGTGAATTCTTTCTTCTGATTGTCATTCATCCTGTCGTAAGGCACAATCACAGTTGCATTTCCTACCTCAGCTGTAGGTGCAACATATCCGTTCTTAATACACAGCCAAATAGTGATGTCGTGGAATCTACAGTAACTTTCGAATCTGTCTTTCCACCCGTAATAGTCCTCAAGTCTGAGTAGCTTTGGTGGAACATTAGATTTGCCAACTTCGTGTTCCATCTCGATCATTCGACTCAAATCAGACATTTTAAAGTCAAAAATCAAGTTATCTCGCGAATTCAGTAATCTCAACTCGCAACTAGACTCAATTCGCAAGTAAAGTCAGCTCGCAGAAATCTCAACTCGTAGGAATCTCAGCTCGCAGGAAACTCAGTTCGCAAGGGAACTCGGTTCGCAGCTTAATCTCAACTCGCAGAAATCTCAGCTCGCAGAAATCTCAGCTCGCAGGAAACTCAGTTCGCAAGGGAACTCGGTTCGCAGCTGAATCTCAACTCGCAGAAATCTCAGTTCGCAAGTCTATCTCAACTCGCAGCTGAAACTGAACTCGTAGATAATTCTCAACTCGCAAATAACAGTAACCCTAATCTCAACTCACAAAACGGCGCCTCGAAATCTGGGAACTGAAACTTTTTGGTATTTTACGAATAAATCCGTAGATTTCGTTCGAAAAACGACCCTAAAGATGTTATATAACCAAAAACCTTGTAACCACAATGTTTCTAAGCCCGAAAGCTCTGATACCAATTGTAAGGTCGCTAGATCTTGGTTCGATAACGGATTATCTTTAAGTATTGAGGTGCGGAATCCCTCAATACGTTAGGTTTAAGCTTATATAACTATATTATCAATTAAAGGGCTTCGTTTTGATTATTCACTAAGTTAATCACTCAAAACCGAGCCTTTAATACTATAATAATATATCTGCACGAAAAACGAGGAGAATAATTAAATATTTGGTGTGTGTGATGATGGCACGGATTTCTAGATCCTCTAATTTGTTTTGAGCAGCATTAAATTATTTATATCTGGTTCAACTCGCAGCCCATGGGCTTTGCGAGTTGACTCAATTCGCAGCCCATGGGCCTGCGAGTCCAGATGGACTGCGAGCTCACATCTCAGCTCGCAAGTCTGAGTAGGCTTCAAGGTCCTCTTCTCTAAAAGCTTTAAATACCATAAACTGCTTTTTCAGAAGATTACACTTGCCTGCCTTCACCTGAGGGCTTCCCTCACACCTTTTCTCTAGAGCATTCCAGAGCTCTTTAGCTGTGTGAAAGGACTTCAATTGGTGATTGATTTCCTTGGGAAGGCTCATTTTTATCGATGAATGTGCTTTATTATCAATAGTGAATTCTTTCTTCTGATTGTCATTCATCCTGTCGTAAGGCACAATCACAGTTGCATTTCCTACCTCAGCTGTAGGTGCAACATATCCGTTCTTAATACACAGCCAAATAGTGATGTCGTGGAATCTACAGTAACTTTCGAATCTGTCTTTCCACCCGTAATAGTCCTCAAGTCTGAGTAGCTTTGGTGGAACATTAGATTTGCCAACTTCGTGTTCCATCTCGATCATTCGACTCAAATCAGACATTTTAAAGTCAAAAATCAAGTTATCTCGCGAATTCAGTAATCTCAACTCGCAACTAGACTCAATTCGCAAGTAAAGTCAGCTCGCAGAAATCTCAACTCGTAGGAATCTCAGCTCGCAGGAAACTCAGTTCGCAAGGGAACTCGGTTCGCAGCTTAATCTCAACTCGCAGAAATCTCAGCTCGCAGAAATCTCAGCTCGCAGGAAACTCAGTTCGCAAGGGAACTCGGTTCGCAGCTGAATCTCAACTCGCAGAAATCTCAGTTCGCAAGTCTATCTCAACTCGCAGCTGAAACTGAACTCGCAGATAATTCTCAACTCGCAAATAACAGTAACCCTAATCTCAACTCACAAAACGGCGCCTCGAAATCTGGGAACTGAAACTTTTTGGTATTTTACGAATAAATCCGTAGATTTCGTTCGAAAAACGACCCTAAAGATGTTATATAACCAAAAACCTTGTAACCACAATGTTTCTAAGCCCGAAAGCTCTGATACCAATTGTAAGGTCGCTAGATCTTGGTTCGATAACGGATTATCTTTAAGTATTGAGGTGCGGAATCCCTCAATACGTTAGGTTTAAGCTTATATAACTATATTATCAATTAAAGGGCTTCGTTTTGATTATTCACTAAGTTAATCACTCAAAACCGAGCCTTTAATACTATAATAATATATCTGCACGAAAAACGAGGAGAATAATTAAATATTTGGTGTGTGTGATGATGGCACGGATTTCTAGATCCTCTAATTTGTTTTGAGCAGCATTAAATTATTTATATCTGGTTCAACTCGCAGCCCATGGGCTTTGCGAGTTGACTCAATTCGCAGCCCATGGGCCTGCGAGTCCAGATGGACTGCGAGCTCACATCTCAGCTCGCAAGTCTGAGTAGGCTTCAAGGTCCTCTTCTCTAAAAGCTTTAAATACCATAAACTGCTTTTTCAGAAGATTACACTTGCCTGCCTTCACCTGAGGGCTTCCCTCACACCTTTTCTCTAGAGCATTCCAGAGCTCTTTAGCTGTGTGAAAGGACTTCAATTGGTGATTGATTTCCTTGGGAAGGCTCATTTTTATCGATGAATGTGCTTTATTATCAATAGTGAATTCTTTCTTCTGATTGTCATTCATCCTGTCGTAAGGCACAATCACAGTTGCATTTCCTACCTCAGCTGTAGGTGCAACATATCCGTTCTTAATACACAGCCAAATAGTGATGTCGTGGAATCTACAGTAACTTTCGAATCTGTCTTTCCACCCGTAATAGTCCTCAAGTCTGAGTAGCTTTGGTGGAACATTAGATTTGCCAACTTCGTGTTCCATCTCGATCATTCGACTCAAATCAGACATTTTAAAGTCAAAAATCAAGTTATCTCGCGAATTCAGTAATCTCAACTCGCAACTAGACTCAATTCGCAAGTAAAGTCAGCTCGCAGAAATCTCAACTCGTAGGAATCTCAGCTCGCAGGAAACTCAGTTCGCAAGGGAACTCGGTTCGCAGCTTAATCTCAACTCGCAGAAATCTCAGCTCGCAGAAATCTCAGCTCGCAGGAAACTCAGTTCGCAAGGGAACTCGGTTCGCAGCTGAATCTCAACTCGCAGAAATCTCAGTTCGCAAGTCTATCTCAACTCGCAGCTGAAACTGAACTCGCAGATAATTCTCAACTCGCAAATAACAGTAACCCTAATCTCAACTCACAAAACGGCGCCTCGAAATCTGGGAACTGAAACTTTTTGGTATTTTACGAATAAATCCGTAGATTTCGTTCGAAAAACGACCCTAAAGATGTTATATAACCAAAAACCTTGTAACCACAATGTTTCTAAGCCCGAAAGCTCTGATACCAATTGTAAGGTCGCTAGATCTTGGTTCGATAACGGATTATCTTTAAGTATTGAGGTGCGGAATCCCTCAATACGTTAGGTTTAAGCTTATATAACTATATTATCAATTAAAGGGCTTCGTTTTGATTATTCACTAAGTTAATCACTCAAAACCGAGCCTTTAATACTATAATAATATATCTGCACGAAAAACGAGGAGAATAATTAAATATTTGGTGTGTGTGATGATGGCACGGATTTCTAGATCCTCTAATTTGTTTTGAGCAGCATTAAATTATTTATATCTGGTTCAACTCGCAGCCCATGGGCTTTGCGAGTTGACTCAATTCGCAGCCCATGGGCCTGCGAGTCCAGATGGACTGCGAGCTCACATCTCAGCTCGCAAGTCTGAGTAGGCTTCAAGGTCCTCTTCTCTAAAAGCTTTAAATACCATAAACTGCTTTTTCAGAAGATTACACTTGCCTGCCTTCACCTGAGGGCTTCCCTCACACCTTTTCTCTAGAGCATTCCAGAGCTCTTTAGCTGTGTGAAAGGACTTCAATTGGTGATTGATTTCCTTGGGAAGGCTCATTTTTATCGATGAATGTGCTTTATTATCAATAGTGAATTCTTTCTTCTGATTGTCATTCATCCTGTCGTAAGGCACAATCACAGTTGCATTTCCTACCTCAGCTGTAGGTGCAACATATCCGTTCTTAATACACAGCCAAATAGTGATGTCGTGGAATCTACAGTAACTTTCGAATCTGTCTTTCCACCCGTAATAGTCCTCAAGTCTGAGTAGCTTTGGTGGAACATTAGATTTGCCAACTTCGTGTTCCATCTCGATCATTCGACTCAAATCAGACATTTTAAAGTCAAAAATCAAGTTATCTCGCGAATTCAGTAATCTCAACTCGCAACTAGACTCAATTCGCAAGTAAAGTCAGCTCGCAGAAATCTCAACTCGTAGGAATCTCAGCTCGCAGGAAACTCAGTTCGCAAGGGAACTCGGTTCGCAGCTTAATCTCAACTCGCAGAAATCTCAGCTCGCAGAAATCTCAGCTCGCAGGAAACTCAGTTCGCAAGGGAACTCGGTTCGCAGCTGAATCTCAACTCGCAGAAATCTCAGTTCGCAAGTCTATCTCAACTCGCAGCTGAAACTGAACTCGCAGATAATTCTCAACTCGCAAATAACAGTAACCCTAATCTCAACTCACAAAACGGCGCCTCGAAATCTGGGAACTGAAACTTTTTGGTATTTTACGAATAAATCCGTAGATTTCGTTCGAAAAACGACCCTAAAGATGTTATATAACCAAAAACCTTGTAACCACAATGTTTCTAAGCCCGAAAGCTCTGATACCAATTGTAAGGTCGCTAGATCTTGGTTCGATAACGGATTATCTTTAAGTATTGAGGTGCGGAATCCCTCAATACGTTAGGTTTAAGCTTATATAACTATATTATCAATTAAAGGGCTTCGTTTTGATTATTCACTAAGTTAATCACTCAAAACCGAGCCTTTAATACTATAATAATATATCTGCACGAAAAACGAGGAGAATAATTAAATATTTGGTGTGTGTGATGATGGCACGGATTTCTAGATCCTCTAATTTGTTTTGAGCAGCATTAAATTATTTATATCTGGTTCAACTCGCAGCCCATGGGCCTGCGAGTCCAGATGCCATTGCGAGCCCAGTTCTCAACTTGCAGGTGAGACCTGCGAGTCCAGATGGTCTGCGAACTGAGATCTCAGCTCGCAAGTCCTGTTGACTTGCGAGTTGACTTCTCAATTCGCGATTTTGAATTTAACTTAAAATAGATACTTGTCAAACAACTTTTAACAAATAATAATAACAAGTTAATATCATATATTTACAAGTCTAAACCAATTATACAAGTATTATTATAAATACACTAATCCTATTACAAGCTAGATCTGTTGTCACAATAACATGTCCCAACAATTACAAGTCCTTATGACCTTGAAATCGTTAACAAACAAGTATAAAAACACGTACATTTTTCCATACGGTTATTATAATTTGAAAAGTCTTGTGGGAGACCTAATTTTCAAAGATCATTCTTTTAACTTGTTTAATTAGGTAACTCTAACTTATCGAATTAGCCGATGAACTAATTAGAACCCTCGTGTTCGTAGGGCGCGGATAGGAGTCGTACTTATCTAGCACGCGGAACACATCCGAACTAAAACTCTCGAACCCAATCATGAGTTTCATAGCCCATATTCTGAAACACTTTGATATGTTTTGGGGTGAGAATACATGTTTTTCTTTTGTGGTTACAAGTTCCTATAAACTGTTACGTATTGCATAAGTTTCTACTATTAAAAATATATGAGCCTCTATCATGAATTGTTAGTTATGGACTTAAACGCGAATATTGTGAATATATCTATTGGGTTGACACCCCCGTCCAGGTTGGTCGCGCCACTTGAAAAACGGACGCATAATTATTAGACCCACTACGAGTGTTGTGAATAGAACACTTGCGAGGTAACTAAATGGTTAAGGTTTCAATTCATGAGCTTATCGCAATAGTAATACACTTTCATATTGTGGTAAGGCAATATAACTTGAAATCTCGTAACCACGGGTCTATTTTACAAACTCTTAGACCTATGAACTCACCAACTTTATTTTGATGTATTTTAACATGTATTCTCAGGTAACTAAGGCGCTACTTAGTTGTCCCGTTGTCTCGTACTTTTGACGTAGGAGTTGCATCCACGTGGAAGCTCTTAGAATGAATTGTGTCATTTTGAATTAAGCTAGTTATTTGATAAAGTTTGTAATTGTGTTGTTAAGACTTTAAACTTGTATCTTTTCCATTTGAAGACTATGTAATTTAACGGTGTTTGTTTAGCGACTCTCTCAGTCATTCATTTTAATCTTTGTTCGTGATCCGTGCACGTCGCGCCCCGGCCCGAAATGGGGGTGTGACACGAATATTCCATATTTTTCATTTAAACCACATGGGTTTGAAAAGTAACTTAAAGAGGTAAATTCTATAAGAAAAATGGAAAATTTTGGTTAAGAATTCACTGAGTTATGATCCTCCAAAGTTAAGTATAAGAATCTGGCAGATTACATGAATGATATCTATATCTATATAAAGATTGAGTCCTTATAATTAAATGCTAATCTTAAAGATTAGTGTCATTAATGCATCTTGTTGGTGCATGTTTTGTGACAACAGCTTCTAGTTTGTAATAGTTAGGTTTAAAAGTCATTTTCTTAATCGTTGTAACGTTAACTTAAGTTTTGTTTGTGTATTTTGTAGGTTCGTACGAACTTAGAGTAGGTACGAATTTAGTAAGTTCGTACGAACTTAGAAGCAGCTAAGTTCGTACGAACTTGGCTGCCTATAAATACACAAGTCCGAAAATTAGTTTTAAAGGTTTTTAGAAACTGAGTTTTTGAGTGTAGGTTCGAATACTCTTTGTATGTTCGAATGTAACCTTGTTTAAGTTCGAATATAAGTGATATTTACATTTGTATACTCGTTTGTTATCGTTTATGTTTATGTGAGGATTCCGCACTCATATAAACAAGTTTACCCTGTAGATCCGAGCCCTAAGGGGACTTACAAGTGGTATCAGAGCCATTAAACATTCATTTTTGGTTCGGGGTAAAGAAAAGATAAAGAAACGAGTGATTACAAGAGATTTGGAAGTTAGATTGTTGTTTTAAGCTTCCATAGTTATATATTATCACTTAGTGTTGAAGGTATTTGAATTTGCAGGTTGAAACGAACCCAGATCTAAAAATTTCTGAAAATTTCAGATTTGAGTTTTTCAATAGCAGATCGTACGAACCTAGAAAGGTACGTACGAACTTACCCAGAATAGCCATACGAACTTACACCAGTAAGTTCGTACGAACCTACTCTTCGAACTTGGTTTTTGTTCGAACATACTAAGTTCGTACGAACTTATAAGTTCGAAAAATTCCTAACTTCGTACGAACTTAACCTTTTTAAGTTCGATTAAAATAAAAAAAAAAAACTTTGAGTTATTTGGCGGGAAATTTCTGAAAAATTTTGTTTCACCAAAATTTGAATTTAGGCTTACCATCGTTTAACTTTTGTTTGAGAAAATTTAAATTTTACTCGGAAAAGTTTCGCGAAATTTTGAAGGGAAATTTGAGTTTTGAGTGAACTTGACGTTAGTTGACTCTCTACTACAAACTTACCTCAAATCCGTATACACTCTTTTAAGATGTCAAATGGATCCTGAAGTAGGTAAAGCTAGTTCACCACCAAAGCTGTTAAAGGCTGAAGATTACTTCTGGTGGAAAGAAAGATTTGAATCATTTGTAAAACTCAATGACATCAACATGTGGATTTGTATAAATGAAGGGTATGATGCACCTTCTTATGAATTCGAAGGGAAATGTGTGTTTCGTTCGTATTCAACGATGAAGGAGGCAGACAAAAAGATGAATGATGCAAAGAAAAAGGCATTGTCTGCTATCATCAAGTGTCTTCCTGAAGACATTAAGTATACCTTTAAACAACGTTACGGATATTCTAGAGAGCTCTGGGTAGCTTTAGAGAAGAGATTTGAGTATGATGCACATATCAAAGAGAGTAGGGTTGACTCACATCAATGGACGTCTACTAGTGATCAATACACAGGGAATAGTACATATTCCAGAGCCTTGGTTACTGAAAGACATGGCAGTTTATATGATGGGAATACACCTGTTGAAGAGCCTCAGGAATACGTGACCACAATTGATGAGGCAGATCAAGAGGATGCTAGTGAGAAGAAGGATGAGAGAGAGTTACCTGCTTCAGAGACCAGGGTTATAAGGTTGGAGTCAACTAATACTATGAGTACAAAGGACTTCATTGCGTATATGGCCAACATGGATGTTGAGAAGCATAAGGTTATTCTAAACTTAGACTCTATAGTTAATGCTTGTGTTTTATGTACTAACTTTGCAGAGCAAGCTGAGAATTTGATTGAATCATCTAATATGATGACGACTCAGTTAAATGCTTTAAAAGAAGAAAACACAATTTTAAAACTTAGAAACTCTGAGTTAGTTAATAAAGCTATATCTGATAAAGAGGATTTAAAAGTTTTAAAAGACAGAGTGAACGAGCAGAGTCAAATAATTGACTTAGCTCGTGAGCAGGTCTTAGATTTAACTAAACAGTCTTCAGATAAGGAAAAAGAACTAGCAGACACTAATGTTAGGATTGTAGATCTTATTAGAAAACTAGAACTAAGAAGATTTTCAATCAAAACTTTAGATAATCTACTAAGTGTTCAGAAACAGCCCAATGATTACAGGGGAATGGGTTACACTGAAACCCCTCCTCCATTTAATCATAATTATAATTCTACATCTGATGAAACTGAGCTATCAACTGTCAATGACTCTTTCATTCAATCAGCAGTCTCTGAGATGGTAGACTTCACCGAGTCGACCAAGTCAGAGAGAGCTGTGTCAGCAACCAATGAGGAGTCAAAAACTAAAATTGAGTTTGTTAGACCTACAATAGAAGATGTTAAAAACAAAAATGAAAAAGGTAAAAAAACATAATCTTAATTGGAACACCTAGCGATTCTCAAGGCTCAAAAGAAAGCCTGGGAGAAGCGTTCGTGCTTCACGTGCCATCAAAAGGGACATGTAGCAAGTGTGTGTCCATATAAGAATTCAAGAATTTCGACAATTGATAGTCCAACGAGCACTTGTCGTGAAACAGGAAGCTCAGATGGAGAATCAATTCGGCCGAAACCTTTAAAAAGTTTTAACAACCCCAGCAAAAGTTTTTCTAACCAGAGTAGTAGTAACTATAAGTCTAGGGTTAGATATTCTTCAAACCAAAGGCTAGTCAATCAAAGACTTTTCCAAAAGTGAGAATTCCAGAGTATCCAAGTCACCTGAAAGGCGGGATGGATATCTGAAGGAATTTACATTTGTTGATGAGAATGGTCGATCCAAGTCCGTGGTGGCTTGGGTCCCCCTTAATGACTAATGATTTTTATCTAGTGTGCAGGAACACAAACTTCAAAGGCTACAAGTTCAGCTTGGGTCCCCCTTAATGACGCGAAGAAATGAAGAAAACATTACCCATGCCTAGAACATTATTATATGTGTGGCTTTTAGATATAGTACATACACGGTAAAAAGTACTTTAAATATAAACGTAACTAATAGCTTCATCATACGATGTATCGGTAGGCATACGACATAACGGTTTTCAAGTACCTAATCAATATTAAATAATACGATTATTCTGTGCAATCTCTATTTTGGTGTATGACTTTAAGTCTTAATTCTTAGGAGATAGGTTGTATCTGAATACATGTTAGTGGATAAATATAAAACAATTCATCTGGGGGGTTCACTGACTGTTTCTTCTGCAACATCTTGAAACATGCTGACCTAGACTCAGTCAGTGTATCCTAAAAATAGAGCAAACTCGACCAAGAAACAAGAATACCGTTTTCAAGGTCTCTAGTCAAGCTATGTCGCTTTGTTGTATGAAAGTGCAGACTTGTCACCTCTAGTTTGATTTTAGATTAGTTAGGCTGTAACCCTAGTCTAGTCTCTTCACATGTACAAAAGTACATTGCTCTTAATATAAAGGACTTGACGTTAAAGATGATATAAAGTTAAAAGATCCGATACATGGAATTCTAGACTTTCTTAACTCTAAGGATATATCAAATGTGAGATACATAGATAATCGTGAACAATAACTAACATTGTACTTAAAAATTCTGAGTGTTGAATGCTTAAGTGGACAACAATACCGATAATCGTCATGAACTATAAATTACATACATAATAACCAAGGAATAATTCAATTCCTAACTGTGTATCGTACGCATTATAGCTAATATGATCTTCGTAACAGTGACTCTCACAAAAAGAATGTACTTTTTAATATGAATAATTTCATATTTGTTTGTTTATTTTTAGTTAATTTTCATTTTAAATTGTACAAATTTAAGTTCTTACAAAATGGGGAGATAATTACTTCTGATGGTTTATCTATACGATTGGACAAATAACTCGAATGCGATTTATTCAAAGCCTAGATATGACCAAGCATTGATGCTAGAAGATCTAAATTCGAGGAGGATATTAGGGGTTTGCGTGTAAATAGACCGAGAGTGATGATGAAAGTGATGATGAAGATGAAATTCCACAGTGGATAGATCTAATCATACTTGGATCTCACTTAGGGTCTCGTTTTACTACGGATAAAGGCAAGACGTAAGTTAAATGAAGACGATGATTATCCATTGCAAAATGACGATGCTGATTCTGATAATGATACCTTATTATTCACTAGAAGGTCCAACAAGAAGACCGTCTAGTGGGGTTATCATTAGTGAGCCGACTGCCTAATCCACAACCATCACCACCTAGTGACAACAAGAAGCTGTCTAACTCTTCAACTGGAGGACTTGGTATGCTTAAACAGCGTAAGGGGGAGTCTAGTCAATCTAACAGAGAGAGATACCATGGAACTGACAAGTTTAATAGTGAAAAATCATAGTTAGAGACTACCTACAGAGGTCTAGTTCAGAAAATGAAGAAATGTCTGAAGGTGAATTGTAGTGATTAGACCGAGAGGATTTAAGATCTGAAAATGATGATTCCTAAAGGTAAGCTACAAGAGTTGTTGAGGGTGTATGACATGATTCGATGAAGATGTCAGAAGCTAGAGATAGTTGGAGACATGAAGATTGAAGATGTCAGAGGGTGTTGAAGACTTTGTGGAAAAGGTGTTCTATACACGAAGACAAAAGAGCTTAACAGAATCAAAATCGAAGACTGCTCGGGTGACAACAACTCAGGTGAAACCAAAGCTATTGTCAAGGGGGAGTCTGTTGGTGCATCGAAACTAGAGCTATTGTCAAGGGGGAGTCTGTTGGTGCATGTTTTGTGACAACAGCTTCTAGTTTGTAATAGTTAGGTTTAGAAGTCATTTTGTTAATCGTTGTAATTGTTAACTTAAGTTTTGTCTGTGTATTTTGTAGGTTCGTACAAACTTAGAGTAGGTACGAATTTAGTAAGTTCGTACGAACTTGAAGTTCGTACGAACTTGAAGTTCGTACGAACTTAGAAGCAGCTAAGTTCGTACGAACTTGGCTGCCTATAATTACACAAGTCCGAAAATCAGTTTTAAAGGTTTTTAGAAACTGAGTTTTTGAGTGTAGGTTCGAATACTCTTTGTATGTTCGAATAGTTCGAATGTTGATACATATTAGAGTGTCTGTCAGTTGGTCAAGTCTGTACTGTGTCTGTATATGTAATAGACTTAGAATAATTACATTTTCTGTGTACTGCGACACAGTGCTTGTGTCGCACTAGTTGTAGTTGCGACACAGTGCTTGTGTCGCAATAGTGATCTCTGCGACACAAGGCTTGTGTCGCAGAACGGCCAGACAGTTTAGTATAAATACCCTTGTTAGAGATATTTAGGGTAAGACATATTTCCCAATCATTTTTATTCTCTGTTTTGGCTGCTTCACTGATTGTAAGGGAATATTTTGGGGATTAGTGATTATAAAGTTTTGTTTTCACTCGATTTGCATTCAATACAAACTTTATATCTATTGTTTTGTCTTCATTAGCCATATGATTTGAGTAAAGATCACCATTAAGGGATCCACAATTGGTATCAGAGCCAATATCTATGATTGATAGTGGTTTCAAATCATTTGGTTGAACTTGTATGCATTTTCTTGATCATTTGACATTTTATTAGTGTTTGATCTTCTTTATTGGTGCTATATAGTTGTTTTGTAGTGTTTTTGAACCTAGAAAGCTGTATCTTTATTGGTTTTTGGATAAAAAATATTTAGGGTTCGAAAATCTGTGTTTTTGAGGCTTGTTTGTACTGACAGCGCCGTTTTTGCGACACAGTGTGCGACATAATATTGTGTCGCTATAGGGTTTCAGCGACCTTAATTCTGCGACATAGTGTTGCGACACAAGGTCTTCAGCGACCTTAATACTGCGACACAGTGTGCGACATAACACTTGTGTCGCTGTCTGATCAGTTGCGACATAATCATTGTGTCGCTGCTAGTCTTTTGCGACATAACCTCTGCGACATATCGCTTGTGTCGCATTTTTTCAGTTTTTCAAAATTTTTTGAAAAGTCTTTCGAGTCCATTACCATGTCTACTTCTACTTCACTTCAACAGGTTGGAGCAATGCTGAAGCATTCAAGTGAGGTGGGTTCTACAAACAAACCACCGATGTACACTACGGGCATGAACTACTTAGACTGGCGTCAACGGTTTGAAGCTTTTGTATCTTTCAACGATGCTGAGATGCTAATCTATCTTGAAGAACGATATGAACGTCCTGTTCGAACCGGTATATTTAATGGACCTATTCCTGAAAAGTCCATCAAATCAATGACTCCTGAAGAGCGTAAGGCCTTCGATACCGAACGAAAGACCTATTCTGCGATTACTATGGCCTTACCTCAACAGATCTTGAGACAACTACGCCATCACAAGACCGCTTATGATTTATGGAAAGGGTTTGAGAAGAAATGTGGTGGTAGTGATCAGTACAAAAGAAACAAATTGGATCTGGTTAAGAAACAGTTTGAGGTCTTTGACATGTTACCTACTGAGTCTCTGGAAGATATGTGTAGTCGCTATTCTCAGCTCGTAAGTGAATTGGTTGAGGTGTGGAGTAAATCTCAACAAAACTGATGTAAACAAGAAGCTTCTGGGTTCATTACCAAAGAAATGGAATACACGCGTGCTGCTGATGGAAAAAGACGAGGATATAATGGATATGGAGCTTGATGATCTAATTGGACAGATTGCTGCTGACCTCTTGGACATGTAGAAGAAGGAGACCAAGGCTACTGCACATATTCATAATCCCATGTTATATGGTGTGGATGTTCCTGCTGCAGCGACTCAAGCTGCTGGGGCTGCATTCTTCTCTGGGGGTTCTGGTGCTCCTAATTTATCTGGTGGTTTTGGATATACTACCACAAACTCCGCTAGTGGGGGTGGTACTTACTCCAATCTTAAAGGAGCATCTCCTGCAGTTGCTGAGGAACATGCAGCTGTATTCACCGCTTTCCTGTCAGCATATGATGATTTCCTATCAAACAAGAACAGCACTGTGAATATGACTGAAGAAGATTTCAGTCAAATCGATCAAGAAGAGCTTGAAAGAATGGATTTGAAGTGGAGCATGGCTATGCTCACAAGACGCGTCAAAAATTTCTTGAAAAAGACTGGGAGGAAGAACGTCACTGATCCAGAAGAGAAGGGTCTTGGTTTCAATAAGAGCAAGGTAAAATGCTATCAGTGTCACAACTATGGACACTTTGCTCATGAATGTGACAGAAAGAAGAATCCACCTTCCGGTTTGTCCAAGCCCTCTCAGTCCAACTCATCTGAGAAGACCAGATCTGATGAAAAAGCGATGGTTTCCGCTGCGCTACTGCTTTCCAACAATGCTTGGGAATGGTCTGACCCAGATGAAGATGATACAGAACGGGCACTAATGGCTGAAGTGCATGAGGTACATGATGAACCCTTATCTTGTGTATCATGCATTAAATTAACTAACCAGCTAAATAGGTATAGAGAGGATACCTCACGCCTTAACACTATCATAGAAAATTTAACTGAAACAAATAATATGTTACGGGACAGTGATAAGGCCAGTGGTCAAAAGTTAAAAGCTGTTTTGGAAGAGAAAAAGGAACTAAAAGCTAAAATTTTTGAACAACAAGATGAAATTGGTAGCTATGTTGATATGCTATCATCTGTTAAAAGGGAACTTGTTGAATCTCAAGCTGAAGTTCTAACTTTGAAGAAAAAGCTTTCAAACTTTTCCACATCCTCTCTAGTCTTTGATGAGATCCTACAGGCACAAAGGACTGATACTAAGAGTAAGGCAGGACTTGGTTTTCATCAAGTCCCACCTCCTAAGGATTATTTACCTATGCCTGTTAGGGATAATGTCAATGATATGATGCCTATCTTTACTAAGATAGATGTTAAAACTATCAAACCAACTGTGAGCATCAATATAACTAAGCCTGAGCTAGTTAAGGCTGAAAATGTCATCATTGCATGTGAACAACCTGAAACTAGTAGGCCCGAACCTATTAGGGCTAATACTAGTGAGTCTGACACAAGTAAGACTCAAAAGGTTGTGAAAGTTAAACCTATTAAGGCCAAGATTCATCAGACTGAACTCATTAAATCTGAAAATACAGTTGAGCCTAAATTAGGAAAGACTCTTTCTGTGCTTCCTCGTATTATTGAAGAGGAAATTGAAATTGAGGATATAACTGATCAAGAGTATCGACCAATTAAGAAAAACGTCAAGCTTGAAAATCATATAATTACTATCGAACAAAGAGAACAGGCTATAACAAAAGGAAAAGGTAAAACTATGGCTGAACCTCAAAAGAAGATTGATTCTAAAACGATTAAATTAAATAAATCTTCTAAAATTTCAACTAAAGCATCTGCCGCTGTTGAATGCTCACACAAGTGTGATTGTTCAACACATGCTTCTTTTGGTCGAGCTCATCGGTTTGTTCCTAAATCTCAATCTTGTTTTGAGCAACGATCTTGCTTCTACTGCAAGAAGCAAGGTCATTTGATAAATAATTGTCATGTGCTTGCAAAGAAACAGTTTGGGAAACAGGTTTCTCAAGTTTCAAAACTTAAACTTTCAAAGAAGCCTATTTCAATGAAATGCTCTAAGCCTACTATCCCAGTTGTTAAGGTCAACAAAGTTGAGCAAAATACTTTGCAAAACTTAAAGCCCAAAGTTGTTGACCTGCAAGCATCCAAACCAAAACAAGTTTGGAAGATTAAGGAATCTTGCAAAGATTCTACATCTAACAATACCTCATCAGTCAAACATTATAAACTTTTTGAAAACAAAGTTTTGACAGATGTGGTCATTGTTGATGATGTTACTGGAGTACCCAAGACTATAAAGGCTTGGGTCTCCATTTCTAACTAATGTACCATGTTTGTGGTGCCGCAGCAACCTGAATCTGTAAAGAATAGTAAATGGTATATCGACAGCGGTTGTTCTCGGCACATGACCGGTGATATTTCTCTTTTATCTGAAGTTCATGCTTTCAATGGAGGATATGTGGCCTTCGCTGGAAATAAAGGGGGAGTTATTTCTGGTCAAGGTACGCTTACCAATGGAATGGTAAGCTTTGAGAAGGTAAATTTTGTGGAGCAATTACAACACAATCTCCTCAGTGTCTCTCAAGTGTGCGATAAAAAGTACACTACTACTTTTACAGACATTGAATGTTGTATATTGAAGCCGGGATTTGTGATCCCTGAAGAATGGGTGCTACTGAGGGCACCTCGGGAGCGAGACACGTATATTCTGGACATGAGTACTGTGGAAACTACACAGCTCACTTGTCTTCTTTCTAAAGCTCCTGAGAAAGAATCGTTATTATGGCACAGACGTATGGGACACTTGCACTTTCACAAGATGAACTACCTGATCAAGAATGATCTTGTGCGAGGTGTTCCCAAACAATCCTTTGGTTTAAATGATCACTGCGTTCCATGCCAAAAGGGCAAACAACACAAGAAGTCTCACAGACCAAAGATGGTGAATTCAACTGAGAAGCCGTTAGAGCTTTTGCACATGGATTTGTTTGGGCCTGTCAGAAAGAAGAGTTTGGGAGGTACCTCTTATTGCTTAGTTGTGACAGATGATTATTCGCGTTTTTCTTGGGTGTATTTTCTGAAGACCAAGGATGAAGTGCCTGAGATTCTTATTTATCTATTCGATAAACTGCAAAATCTTTGTGATTTGAGAATCAAGAAAATTAGGAGTGATAACGGTACAGAGTTTAAGAACTCGATTATGGAACTGTACTGTTTGAGTAATGGTATTGAACACCAATTTAGTGCCGCAAGGACTCCATAGCAGAACGGGGTTGCAGAACGTAAGAATAGAACCTTGATTGAGGCTGCACGTACAATGTTATCTGACTCTAAGCTTCCAATCACCTTCTGGGCCGAAGCTGTGAATACGGCCTGCTACGTTCTAAATCGGGTATTAACGATTAAGAAGAAGAACAAGACATCCTATGAATTGTTCAACAACAGAAAGCCTAATCTACAATTTCTTGAACCGTTTGGCTGTCTATGCACTATTATGCACACCAAAGAACGAATTGCTAAGTTTGGTGAGAAATCTTGTGAAGGTGTTTTTCTAGGATTCTCTAATAACTCACCAAACAAACGTGTGTATAACCTAGTGACCAAGCGTGTGGAAGAACATTTTGAGGTTACCTTCTTCCATTACATTGACAACCCTCAAGGGAAGGGACCCGAATATTTGTTTGACTATCAAACTTTGTTTGATTCTTTCAATGTTCCTGAAGAAAATGAAGAAGAGGATATAGTGACACTACTTCATGGGCTGGACATCGCTTCTGAAGTTCCACCTATCTCTGTTCCTCTACCACCAACAGGAACACCAGCAACTGGTGAGACTCCACCTCCACTCGTTACTGAGAATGTTCCTGATCCTACAAATGATGAGAAACAAATGTTTGAGGATTCTGTTCAATCACCTGCATTTGACCTTGAAGATTTACCGGCACTTCAACACGAACTTGAAGCTGACTCCACAAACCTTGATTCTATCATTGTTCCAGCTGCAATTCCGAGTTCTCGGATAAATGTGTCACATCCAGTTGATGCCATTCTTGGTGATTTAAACAAAGGTGTTTTAACGAGAAGACAGATTGCTGCTGCTGAACAATCTGTGTTGACACCGTCTCCTATTACCGTCACTGATCCTGTTTGTCTTGCTTCGAAAATTGAAGAATGCTTTCTCTCCCAAGTTGAACCGAAGAAGACAGCTGATGCGTTAAAGGATCCATACTGGGTTGAGGCTATGCAGGAAGAACTTCAACAATTCACAAAGTTGCAAGTATGGACTTTGGTCCCTTTACCCAAGGGTGTTCATCCAATTGGCACTCGCTGGGTATATCGTGTGAAGAAGGATGATCGGGGTGTGGTAATTCGTAACAAAGCACGTCTAGTGGTTCAGGGTTTCACTCAGATTGAAGGTTTGGACTATGATGAAGTATTCGCTCCGGTTGCTCGTTTGGAATCCATTCGCATTTTTCTGGCATACGCTTCTTTCAAGGGATTTCGGGTTTATCAACTTGATGTGAAGAGCGCCTTTTTGTATGGTCAGGTAGTTGAAGAGGTCTACGTCAAACAGCCGCCTAGATTTTAAGATTCTGTTCATCCAAACTATGTCTGCAAGCTAGACAAAGCATTGTATGGTCTACATCAAGCCCCAAGAGCTTGGTATGAGCGGCTTGCAACTCATCTTCTGAAGAACGGTTTTGTTCGAGGCACAATCGACAGTACTCTCTTCATTAAGCATGCCCGGGAGGATTTGTTATTAGTACAGGTGTATGTGGATGACATCATTTTTGGTTCTACCAAGGATGAACTGTGTCGCGACTTCGAGCAGATTATGAAGTCAGAATTTGAAATGAGTGCAATGGGAGAGCTAACTTTCTTCCTGGGCGTACAAGTTGAGCAATCGGCTAAGGGGATTTATATTCATCAGTCCAAGTATGTCAATGATATGCTTACACGGTATAAATTGACTGACTGTAAACCCTATGGGACGCCTTTAGAGCTAAATCATCAAATTGGTCCAGCAGAAGATGAAGAGGATTGTCCGGAAAAGGATTACCGATCTATGATTGGTTCTCTGATGTATCTCACGGCATCACGTCCGGACATTGTCTTTGCAGTCTCTCTCTGTTCCAGGTATCAGGCTAAACCGAAGGTGTCTCATATGAAAGCAGTTACGCGAATCTTCGGTTATCTCAAATATAGACCAACCCTTGGTCTATGGTATTCAAATGAGAAATCTTTCGCGCTCTCTGCTTATTCGGACTCGGACTATGGTGGATGCAATATGGATAAGAAGTCTACTTCTGGTGGATGTCAGTTTCTTGGACCTCGGCTCGTATCATGGCAGTGCAAAAAGCAAACAACTGTTTCTACCTCAACCGCAGAGGCTGAATACATTGCTGCTGCTAGTTGCTGTTCCCAGGTTCTCTGGATACAACACCAGTTGCGCGATTACGGTTTACTCTTAACTATGACTCCTATTCATATAGATAATACTGCTGCTATATGCATTACACGTAATCCTGTCCAACATTCTAAGACCAAACACATAGAAATTAGGTTTCATTTCATTCGTGACTGTTATGAAAAACACCTAATTGATCTGGTCCAAATAGATACCCTTAAGCAGAATGCCGATCTGTTCACCAAAGCCTTTTCCCGTGCTCGTTTCGATGAGCTTGTCAACATGATAGGTTTACGTTTCTTTCCCATTCAAAAGTAATATTTGTGACCTTAGTCTGTTATGTTCTTATTATTATTATTTGTTAAAGTTTTTTTTAAAAAAAAAAAAAAAAAAAAAAAAAAAAAAAAAAAAAAAGGAAACAAAGCAATAGCCATTCTTTATGTTTATTTAACATTTAAGAAAAGCAACGTTGCAATATTTGTTAAAAGACGTTTAGTTGTGTCTCAAAACAACTAGGAATATGATAGTACATTAGGAGACACTCCTCAAACGACAATCTCAAATTTTATCCTCGATATATCAGTAGGTTTATCTTGTATGTGTTATTCTTGCTCTTATAAACAACTGACTACTTGCACGATATATTGGTAGACTTGTTTCCACACTTCTTTGAGCAATTAAGAAATACTTAACTCTGTGTTTACTCTTTTGTGATGACCATCATATGATGTATGACAATGTGTCTTAAATTCTTATGTATTAGCTTGCCATGCTTCAATTGACTTGAGTTTGTATCTGACAACATTTGGGGATTTATACTGTCTGTTTCCTTTGTTGTACGTTTGTACAGACCTGGTCTCAGTCAATATACTTTCAAACTTTAAGCAAACAAAAGTCAAAGTACTTTTAAATCTTATAAAATCAAAGATTACTTACAAGGTCGCCAAATGGTTTGACCAAGTTTGTTTTTGCTTACACCTGAATCAAGTGTATGTCGCTCTGTTGTGCGTAAGTACAGACCTGTCACCGCTGGCTTGATTCTTAAAAATGTTGAATTCAAACACTTTCTCTAACTAATCGAAGTTTTGAGCATGACTTAATACTAAGAGTATATCTATGGGGGCGTCACAGAGATCTATTCACTCTCACAATAACTGCTAAGCTTGAAGTTGTGTGTGTTACATGTTTAAGTGGATAAACAATACTGATAATCGTCTCGTTTCAGACTACATCTAAGGCTTGATAACTCTCTTGGTAAATTTAAACTTGGACAACTATACTGGTAATCGAATTAAAGTTTGATATTGTCTTGCGAGTCTGTCTTTCTAATATGATTCCTACAATGACACATCTAAATCTGTTCTTTTCATGGTTTTTATTTATTATTTATTTATTTGCTTCTTAGTCTATTTATTTTTGTTCACTAAGTGTCACAAATATACAAAATCTTAAAAACGTGAACTCTTGATTGACTTCTGCGACACAAGGCTTGTGTCGCTTATTTGTGTTGACCATCCTGCGACACAGACATTGTGTCGCTCCCTTATGTCGCTGATTGTGCTGATATTTCCAGCGACACAAGGCTTGTGTCGCACATTGTGTCGCTGCCTTATGTCAGGGGTATAAATACCCTCGTGTCGCTGTAATTAGTTATTAATTACCAGCGACACAAGCATTCAAATTCAGCGACACAACCAAAACCAGCGACACAACCAATCCGCTCCATTTTTCGATCGATTCTGCTTGTTCTGTGGATTTCCTGTGTTTTTCTCACTTGAATCGTGTTCTCCTAGTGTTTACGCGTCTATAGGTACCGATATTACCTCTTATTACTGCCTATTTTTGATATCATTTGAATTTGAAGTTTCGGTTTTTAGGTTTTGTTAAGTTTGGACGAATTGCATGACTTAAACTGTTTTAATGCGTCCTATTTTGGTTGTATTATTTTCCTGTTATGCCCCTTAACGTTTTAAACCAATTATATCATGAAAACCCCAATTTGTGTTCATCGGATTAAATCTGGGTTTCTTGCTGTTCATCTTTGCGACACAAGCGTTGTGTCGCTGCTTTATGACGCTGGTCATATAGCGACACAACACTTGTGTCCCTGCCTTATGACGCTGATCATGTGGCGACATAATTATTGTGTCGCTGCCTTATGTCGCTGAAATACCAGCGTCACAACTGCTATGTCGCTGATCTAATTGTGCGACACAACCTTTATGTCGCTGGACCTTTTTAATTCACAAATGTCAAATGTTATTTTTGAAAGTAACGGTTTCCAAGTTTCTCGTGCTCTTACAGATATGGCAGGTGTGAATGTTAATGCTCTGTTTTGGGAACCCCGTCACAATGTGACTGCATTTTTAGACGATGATAAGGAATAGGCCGCGCCTTATCGACCAATGATCGCATTCCTTCGCCGCTCCAGGATTTATGCTGCCATCACGGCCACTACTGCTATCTATCGTGATCACATCACGGAATTCTGGACAAACGCGGCTATCAATTCAGATCTTCCATACACAAGGATCATCTCCCGCGTTCATGATCGTGAGATCATTCTATCTGAACAGACGATCAGGAATTTTTTGCCTTTCCGGACGATTCAGAGATGTCGGTTATGTTTTCCAATGCATTTATCTCTGGTGGAATGATTCGTCTGGGTTATCCTACTATCCCCAGAGATCAATACCGTAAGGCCTTTCTTACCAAGGTCTGGAGGTATTTGATGCACATCATGATTGTGTGCATGTCTGCTCGAAAGGCTGGTTTCGATAGCATTAGCCATTCGACTGCGTCAGCGATGCTGGCGCTGGTATACAATAAGCCCTACAATTTTTCAGGATATATCTTTCGAGCTTTGGTAGACCACACTCAAGCAGGTGAGAGCCAATGGGCTCTGTACCCACGATTCGTTCAACTACTCATCAACCACCTGCTCCCGGGATTACCGGTGGCCCCACAGCACCAATTCAGACCAACGCCAATGAATACCAGAATTTTTGTGGTCTCCGGCCAATATGCTAAGGTGCACAGTTCCACCTGACGTGCCTCTTTTTGGACACATTGTGGATGAGGCCTATGTGCCTCCGGAGGGTGACGAATTTGCCGAACCGGCTCCTATTCCTAGGCC